>CAWUFW010007923.1:600000-948706 GCA_963921515.1 Calotriton arnoldi
CGCTCCTCTAGTTGTCTGATCCTGGCCTCGTGCACATTCTGCTGTTTTTCTAGAAACTCAGTGGCTGGTTTCAGCTCTGTGACATCCTGCTCGATGGTGGTGACCCTGTCTATTAGTTTACGATGGTCTGCATGTAGCAGATTGAGATCTAGTGCAACTTTATCTATTTTAGATTCCACTGACTCTCTGGAGCGTTCTATCGCAGCCAAGATAGCGTCCAACCGATCTTGCGGGGGATCCTGTTGCGCCTGCAAATGTATCTGATCCATTTCCACTGACCCCGTGTGTTGCGAAGAGGCCCTTGATCCAGTTCCTCTAGTGCCGCCCATCTGTGCACCAGGGGTTTTCTAGTATATTCCAGCTGTCACAAAACTCCTCAATAGTGACCCTCCTCTGCTGCAGCAGTTCCAGGTGCCGATCTTGGTGTGTAGAGAATTGGTGTGTGCCGTAACTGGTTCTGTGTTACCGGGTAGCGACCCTTTTCTCCCACCAATGCTGTGGTTATTAAATTGTCTCCCGGGTTCCTCTACTTTTACTCCTCACCTTCATCTGTGTAGTTCCCCCTCTTGCTTCGGATCACAACTGTGTCTTTCATCTATCCACGTCATCCCAGGGCATAGGGGCTTTATTTTTCACTGATTATATGTAGACTTATTTTTGTATTTCCCACAAGTCCGGGGATAGGCTCTGTTCACAGCCTCTAATGGTTCCGTTAGGTAGATTGTGCTGACGCCTGGCCCTCTTCCCAGCTGCCTGTGCCAACCTTTCAAATCTTCCTTTAATGGAATTTGGATGTTGCCTACATTCTCTTTCTAGGTGCCTCCCCTCTGCTTATCCGCCCTACCGCCAGTGTCCCTACGCCAGCAGTGCACCACAGCAGCTGTCTCCAGAGGTCTCTGTTTTCGTCTCTCAGACTGCGCAGTGTCCGTTATATTTCAGTTAGTCCCACGGCGGCAGAAGCACTCACCTTAGCTCAACCCAAAGTCAAGTAGTAGCTGCAGTCTCTGTAATGATCTTCCTCGGGGGAGGAGTCTGGTACCCTCGTTCCCCCGAACCTATGTTTCCTGGACGTAGCCAGGTCCAGAATGTCTCAGCCCCAGGATGGCGTTCACCTACAGCATGTCCCCTTTCACGGGCCGCAGAGTGGCCACAACCACCGCACAGGTAGCCCTCCTCACATGCGGACCAAAGGGGCAGACCGCGGCCGCGATCGGAACAGTCCCAGCACACGTTCAATCAGCAGAGCCTCGCTGACTTTCTCCGGGAGTAGTCCACCTGCATCGGGACCCCATTTCCATGGCAGCCTCTACAGAGCCGACAGCTCCCCCAGCAGTGGGCGTAGTAGAAGGCCCAGGTATGGATCGCTCTCACTTCTCCAGGCAGGGCCCCCCTAGCGGCAGCGTCACCCACCTCAGTCGCCGGTCATCATGTTCTGCCGCTCCGGTCCCAATTTAGATCCGCCATGGGGGGGAAGAATACAGTGTGCCCCCACCCCTGTGTTCTTGTGCAGGACAGCCAGCCAGCAGCGTATCAGCCCTGTGGTCCCAGGGCCGCTTCCGGCCAAGCCACAGCACTCGCATCCACTTCGCACACCATGGGCGGTGTAGTGTCCTGCTGGACACGTTCTAGTGTCTCAGCAGACACTGAGTTAGTAGCCACTCCCCTATGGGAGTGGGCACACTGCACCCCCACACCCATCCATCATGGGTGTCATGAGTGACGTGGCCCCGGCAATAAAAGGGCCCGGGTGCACGTGCTCGTGGCCAGTTTTCTAGTACCCTAACCTCTGGTGTCTGTGTCCTTCATTGCCACCATGTGGGCCTGAGGCCCAACACCACATTGGCGACGAGCGGGTCGACACCCATGCGTGCGCTGGCAGCTCTGTCTCTCGCCTGAAAGGGGGACGGTCTAGCCCCCGTCGAGGGCAACACCTGCTGTCAGCGGAACATGTCCTGAGTGCGAGGTAAAGGAAGGACAGTATCGCAGCTCACAAAACGCTCGAGGAGCCCCCGCCGCTGACCCTCGCTGCAAAGACAAGGATCTTCCTCCCGGAGCTCCTCCGGTGCCCACGTGGGCGCAGAGCCTACACCAAGCGTTCACCTGCCGCAGTGCCTGCAGGTGAGCAGAGCATAGATCAGCAAGGCTGCATGACGTAGGGGAGTCAGCCGCGTCCATAGCGCCTGCAAAGCCACACACAGCCCGAAGCGCCAGGAAAGCTCCCGTGGCCTGCATGGGAAGGGGCAGCCCCTGCAAGGCGAACTTCAGGGAAGACGAGCCGCCCTGCCGCAGTCTGCAAGTTGCACCCCGAGGCGCGCTCCTGACATGCCCTCGCGAGTGGGCTCCTCCCCTCACAGTCAATCGGCCACAGTCCCTGCCGGTACGGCCCCACAAGCCAGAACTGAGCCTGCCCCAGCGAAAGAAACGGTAAACTCTGCTCTGCTGGTGGATCACCCCACCCCCAAGCCAACGTGGTCTACACAAGAAGATTGCGGGCAGAAACGCACGTGCAGGCCCCGAGACCGCATCCCCTGCGCCCACGCATGCAGAAAAATACAGGTGGCGCCTGCTGTGCGCGCCCCCACAGCCTCCCAGCGCGACCCAACTGGCATCCTCCTTGCAGCAAAGAAGAGGAGGCGGCACTGACATGAAGTGGGAAAACACAAAGACGGCACCCAACCCGATCAGGCCCGGACATGACCGGCACAGCGTGCTGCCACTGGTAAGCCTGGGTATCCACCGCGCGAGAAGGCCAGCGGCCCTGTCACCCCCCTCCCCCCTCAAGCGAGCCACGAGGTGCGGCGGAAAGGAAGGAACAGGCCCCCAAGGCAGAAGACGTCCAGCACATGTACGGAACTCACAGTGGCCTGCACGGAGCAACAGCCTCTAAGAAAGGACGCTTAGCACACCGCAGCCCAGGCGCAGGGCCCACCACTACAGGAGCCGCCTTACCTCACTGTCGCTGCGTGTCCCTCCGTCTGCATCCCTGGCACCCTCCTGCACCGTGCCTGTCTGAACTCCTGGGGGCATCAGCACAGCCATTGTAGCTGCAGCGCCACCCACCTACTGGTCGGAAACACTGCGCCACAGCAGCACACAGCCCAGCCTCGGCGCCTCTATCAGCAGAGGCCCACAGCTCTTGGAAAGACTGCCGGGGCCGGCAAACGGAAAACGCTGCCCTGCCATCTAGTGGCCACGTGTAGTACTGCGCCCACGCAAAGAAAGCAAATAAGGGCCGATGCCTGGGCTGTCTCTGTTGTATTTACAGTCAAGGTTCGTTTCTACAGTCTCCAGAACAGATGAACAGGGGTGGCAGCCGCGTTCCCCACCACTGACTGAGCAGCACCCGCCTGCCGCAACTCGGTTTCCACTTCAGCGCGGAGACCGGAAAAGGCCAGAGGGGCACCAGACACAATGCACCTGTAGATCCAACACTGCTGCATCAGCCTGCGAGAGGCGACAGCTGCAGCAATACCTGGTGACTGGCACTCTGCACCAGCGTCAGAGGTGCTCTCACAGCAAATGCCTCCCTGCCCCAACACTTGACACCAAGTCTAAGAGGCGATCGAGACAGCAGAGAGAGAGAGAGAGAGCACAGCCCCAGCGAAAAGGGCGCCTCAGAACAAAGGGCGACCAGAAGCCCAGCGCCGCTCCACAGGAAGAGAAAGCCTGCGTGCTCAAGCCCAAGTGCTGGGACAGACTGCACCAGGCACAGCGAGACGTGCCCTCAGAGAGGAATGCCCAGAGTAGCCCTCTGCACCCTGCAAGTGAGAGCAGCAAGGACCAAGGACGCCCCCAAAAGACGCAAACAGAACGAGCGTGGCGCACACCTCCCCTAGTGGCTGTCAGACGCCACCGCCAGCAAAGAAACTGCGTCACCCACCCCAAGTGGCGAATGTCCATCACCGCAAGAGAGCCGGACGGACACAACAGCCAGGACCAGGAAAAGAGAAACTCGGAAACCCCGGACCACTGACCAGGGGTGCCCATCAGTCGGCAAGGCCCCAAAGCAGCAAGCCGAACAGACAGCAACGTCACGAGATACCCCTCCACCCTCACAACACAGGAAAGACTGGTGCAGATCGCGCACCACCAGTGGCTGTCCCACGCCACCGCCAGAGAAGAGAGCGCCCAAGAAGAAGACAGAGCGCGCTAAGTCAGAGGCACGCAGAAAGCCGCGCCAGTGAACCTGACTGCACAGACAAGCACCCAGTAGACAGAGACTTCTCCACAAAGAAGCACTGCTGAACGCAGGTAGGAGAGCACCCACGTCTCCACCGCCCCAGCGAAGCCCCGTAGTGGGCCGAAGACCACACAGAGTGTCCTCCCTCGCACTGCCTCAAGGCGGAGTCGGCAGTGACCCACGACAGGCAAGAGAGGAGTTGCACACCCCACATGGCAGGCCGCCACAGCGACAGGCGCTCCAACAACCAGCAACACGCGACCGGACGTCACGTCGCCCAGCAAGCAAGGAGCGCGCCGGAGCGAAGGCAGAAGCCGGCGCCATGACAGCGCCGCCTCGAGGTCCAAGCGCAACACCCTTGAGAAAAGAAGAGTGACTGCCATGTCACACAAAAGGAAAGAAGAGTGACAGCCCTGTCACAACCTCGAGAAAAGAAGAGTGACAGCCATGTCACACAAAAGGGAAGAAGAGTGACAGCCCTGTCACAACCTCGAGAAAAGAAGAGTGACAGCCATGTCACACAAAAGGGAAGAAGAGTGACAGCCCTGTCACACCCTCGAAGAAAGAAGAGAGTGACAGCCCTGTCACCCAGAAAATCGGAAGAACACAGGTGGGCTGAATAGACCAACAAAGGGAGAAGACCGAGGACTCACAGCAAGCCAAGAGCACACCCAGACACACCAGACAGCCACCTACGCGGACCGACGTCCCTGGATACAGCCTCACGGGAGAACCGAGCACAAGCCGCAGTAAGCGCAATCCGCGTCTCTCCGCAACGCTTCCCCAGGCGACCGTCCATCCCAGAGTGTCGGCAGTCCAAGTCAACGGCATCCCTGCTCCAGGCCGCAAATGCTGTGGGTGAAGATCAGCACTGAGTGCCCGCCCTCACACCGCCTCAAGATGGAGTCGGCAGTGGCCCCCAAGTCAGGCAAGAGAAGATCTGCACACTCGCCGTGCCAGGCCGCCACCAAAGATCAATCTCAGCACGACGGAGACACCTGGCAGCTAAGTCCCTCCTCACTTTCAACTCTCCCAGCAAGTCACCACCACTTGTCATTCCGACTCACCACCGGGCTGGCCTCCGCCATCATGCCAGCCCTCAGCACAAGCGTCAAACAACATCACTCCTAGAGTACCACTGGACTGGAGTCCTCCCTGGTTGCCACACCAGCCGACAAAAGAAACCAGAGGCTACCTGTGAACATGGCACACACCTGAACCGCGGCAGCGAGTGCAAGTCTTAACCAAGACTCATCTACCCTCGCGGGTTGTGCGTGAGACTCAGTAACGGCTCCTTGGTAGTCCTGCAGCTGCCCCCAGTCGGCACACAAGCAGCCCCAGTGCAGTCCTCCTGCAGTCCCGCAGCAACCCCGACAACGGGCCTCCCCAGGCGGGAGAGTAAGAAGAGACTTTGCCCCACCGACAGGTTATCGGTTACAGCCAAGCGGTTCCACAGAGACAATCGATCAGGCAACACCTCCAGGAACTTTCACCAGGGACTCCATCCAGGTTCATGACGCAACCCACCAAATGAACTGTTAGAACCCATCACAGACCATCCCGGACGTCAGCAACGTGGAGCCATGCAAGACATGTCATCATCAGAGAACTGACGGTATGCAGCGGACGTCATCAAAGCCAGCGGTCGTGTCCTGAACCCCTCAGGTTAAACTATGAGTGCCCGCCGCGATGGCCCTGCAGCAGGCGGAATCACCGGCCCATGCCTGACGTCTCCTTGCCACCGGACTCGTAAGGCCGATGGACCCTGTGGTGTTTAGTTGACTGTTTATTTCTCTCCACAGGTTGAACTAATTGTTGTTGTCGTTCTTCATTAAAGTTGGGGAGGAATGTAGTGTCCTGCTGGACATGTTCTAGTGTCTCAGCAGACACTGAGTTAGTAGCCACTCCCCTATGGGAGTGGGCACACTGCACCCCCACACCCATCCATCACGGGTGTCATGAGTGACGTGGCCCCGGCAATAAAAGGGCCCGGGTGCACGTGCTCGTGGCCAGTTTTCTAGTACCCTAACCTCTGGTGTCTGTGTCCTTCATTGCCACCATGTGGGCCTGAGGCCCAACACCACAGGCGGGATGGCAGATCCGTCACCCCTGTTGTGTTCGGGGGGTTCGCCCTGTGTTCTGTTGGAGTTTGCCGCTACGGATGGATGCTGGACACAGAGAAATTAGCCGGATAACGGGGGATTATCAGCAGATCAGCTTCACTACACGTCCGCCATGTTGCCCGTACAGGCCACGTCAACTTAATGACCTAAATGTTGTGTTCTCCCAAGAGGGCAACAATATTCAATTTAGTAACTCTGGAAGATGAGAACATAAATGGTGATCTTGCTCACTTCAAGTGCACCATTTACTCATAGAAAAGATGTAACAACAATTTCCCTTATCTCTCTTGCATATATGAGCCTTTTTATCTGACACACACTAAAATATGTTTACCAATAGCATGTTAGTGTACTAATTTGAGGAAGGCTAGAGCACCAGCAATTGTAGGATCTGTTAAAATGTTTCCTAATAACATGTTGGTCTACTCAATTGACGTGAGTAGAACTCCCATAGATGCCAAGTAGACAAATATCATGCTCGATACCAGTCCTGGCTGTTTGTTTAAAAGCATGTTGCATTCTGGTGCATGGAGGTTTGCTTTAGTCACAGTGATATGGGGTAAAACAGCTAAGTTTGCAAACTGCTCTTGGCTAAAAAGCCAAGACTGGCTGAAGGTGTCATACATGATAAAAGCCCACTTGACAATTATGAGCATCACCTGCAGGAAATAACCATATACACAGCTCTAGATATAATATTTCAAGTAGCTCCAGATTAGCAGTTATATGATAACAGATGGAATCCCAGTGAAGTGAGAAAGAGTTAATAAGCTATTAGGGGACTAACAATAATCATAAATAAGCCCAATGCCATATACAATTAGAACAAATCTAGCCTCATGGAAATATTTCATAAGTATACTTTTAATTGATAACTTAATAGCAATGCCTAAAATAACTACATTATCTATGATTTGTACAGCTAAAAGTAACAAACATACATTTAAGCAGTGTATTAACCCTCTACAATAAAACTTGGAACTCATCCTTTGTGTATGAATGGTTTATTAAACACACATGAAACAACTACTGTACAGTGCCACATTTTAGCAATACCTACACGGTTGAGTGGAAAGATCAATACCAATGGGAGGGGGTGGATACATCTAAGATAGAATATATTTATTGTGAAGTATTTCCTTTGTTATCTACCCACTTATTCATTGAACTTTTCAGCAATCAATTGGCACAAACAAATGTCTAGCAGAGCAGTCAAATATGCAAAACCAAATGTGCAACAGGACCGCCAAATATGAAAAACAAATGTGCAGCTACATTCCCAATTACAGAGTAAAACCTTCTTTGCAACATCACAAAGAATTAAACCATATTCTTGAAAAATAAGTCTGAAATAATGCTGAAAGAACTGCACAACAGTCATGCCTCTAATTTCATGTTAACATCGATGTTTAGGAGACAAATAATCAAATCCTTCCACTGTTATGCACCACTATGAAATTCTCCAAAAACCCTAACCTTAATGAAAGTCTCTAAAAACCGTAACCTTAAAAAAAGAATTCAATGTGTGTTGCCAACTTTCTTCTTGAACATGTTCTTTTGTTAATGGCACATGCTTGTTGCTGGTCTGTAAAGCCTTCATTCTTATGGCATATTCTTTAAAAGAGTACATTGACGTGCCTTAACACACTCATAATAAGATATGGTATTTAAGGCATTAGAAGGCATTTACTAGCCCAGGATCACACAATTGAGATAAGTGGGGTAGCTAAGGCTCAAAGCAAAGGATTTCTGATAAAAAGGCTGGTATCTGTACAGTATGACATTGGATGCCACTTACTAAGACTAACTTTCACCTGCCCAGATCAGCTGCAGGCTTGCCAGTCCACTACCAGATGAGAATTCACCCCCAAATGTAATCACAAAGTCATAGCCCTAAACACCATAAATGCGCACATTCATTTATTTCACAAGTCAAAAATAATGAGCTCAGATATGCAAGAACGAGCCAATTCTTGTATCACTGACTACAGCCTACACACCACCTTTGCCCAGGGAACCTTGGCTTCAGTCACAGTCTCCAAACATCTAGCAGGATTCTTCATATAAAATATCTCAGTTGAAAGCACTTGCTTGTGGATCCCACCTCTCTCACCTCCTCCAGGCTGCAGACAAAGAAAAAACCATGGCCATGCACAAATGTTCAGACTCAGAAAAAAATGCATGTAAGGTGCTTTTATCTCTTGCAGGCTTGTAGGAGTTGACTATCTGCAGGCCTGGAGAAGGTGGATTGTCATTTAGCAGCCAGTAATGAATGTCTGCAATACTAGCCATTATCTCCAGGAGGGCCATGACCCCATCACTTTATTTCCAGTGTGTTTGCATTCCTGCTGCTCCCATAAAGTCAGTGTCACTGAATGCACTTGTAATACACTGGACTTGACATCCGCTATGTTTCTGATGGAGTATTCTGTCTACCAAACTCTAAATAAAGGCCATAGTTTAAAACATTTCCAATTTTGCATGTATGCTGTAAAGCACAGAACACAAGACAATTTAATAAAGTTTGGAAAAGAAAACTTTCCATCAACTTTACACCTGCCTAGAGGAGGTGTACATTTTTAGAGCAAAGCCCTGCCTACAAATGTTAGCAGATAGTGATTTGCATCAAAATGCATGGGTGCTTATTTTACAGTGTACATGTTTTATGTTGATAAGTAAATCTCAAATTTACATTTTGCACCACTTTGCATCACTTTGAGTTTCACTGCACTGGTACAAAGTGTTGATAAATCTGTCCCATTATCTCAGACTCTCTCTTGAGGCAATAGAAGAACATGGTTGTTGGCTATGGCTTAATAGTGTTTTGAGGCCACTGTGTAAGCTTTGCTAGAAGTTTCTCTGAACAAGCCCAGACAGAGATAAAATCTTTATTTCTGTCTGTATGGGAAAATATTAGAAAAATTATTCAAATTAATATTTTATTTAATTCCCAAAATCTGACTCATTGGTGAGATTGGATTTATAATAACAAGTTGAAAAGTAAATGTATACAAATTTACTTTGTGCTGCCTTAGGCAAAACTAGCCTAAAACTCTTTTTGCCACTCGACCCCTTCAGGGCTGCAATACACAATGTGGCTGGGAGCACTAACAACTCTGGCTCTGAGGCCAAAAGCTTACCTCTGAGTCCAGGAAGAGAAGATGGCTGTTAATCACTGACCACTTAGCAGTGATTAACTATCTTG
Organism: Calotriton arnoldi; assembly: GCA_963921515.1. Classification (NCBI taxonomy): domain Eukaryota; kingdom Metazoa; phylum Chordata; class Amphibia; order Caudata; family Salamandridae; genus Calotriton; species Calotriton arnoldi. The sequence continues at coordinate 609,509 of CAWUFW010007923.1, forward strand.
GACTGGCAAGAACAGCTGACAGAATAAAGGGCGGCTTTAGCACTAATTTTTCTGGCAACATTATAGAGCGATTCTCCTTAAGTCCCACCCCCTCCTATATAGCTAGACTCTGGTGACAGTAGAGGCGAGAAACAGTTTGCACCCAGTCAGGTGTGAAGAGAGCTTATCTAAATCGGGGAGTGGCTAAGGAGCTGAAGACAGGCCTGCACAGTGGCAGAAGGATTCTGCCATATTGAAACCTGGGCTTCCGGGTAACTTTACAATAAAAAAGTTCTGAAAAAGGAGAGGGAACTGGCAGAAAATAATTATAGTTGGGTGGTAGAATTTCTCCATTCACTGGTAAGTGTGCTCGATAAATATGGAAACTCAACAATCAACTCCCCAGAATATTCCTGAACCTGAAAAGACTCCGCCTGAAGAAGAATGTCCTCCTGGAAAGAAGACTCCTGTTGGAAAAAGAGAACTCACTCTACACCTCATGAGCCAAGAGACTGGAAGTTTTCTTCTTTGCTTCCTCTGAAGATACAAAAAGCACCACAGAGGACTGGACTCTACTGGAGGCCTGGCTGGAGCAAGACATGGTGCCTATCTGCCCGAGGTGCTAGGGGCTACAGTACTGTCTAGAAAGTACGTTCCCAGCAGTTGGAGAAAAGTGGAACTTTTTCTACCTCCAGAAGACCTGGACAAGGTGCTGATGCTTGCCTAGGAATGTTGCACCCTAGCCAGGCAAGAAAACCTGGTTGTTACACTCAGTGCTTTGTGCTGTGCTCAAAACTCATTCAGCAGGGCCTCGTGGCAGATATAGAACCTTGTGGATCTCTGCTTGTCTATGGCTTACAGCCTTGCCCCATTAGAAGATTTTGACTTCCAAAAAGTTACTTGGGCCAAAATTTCAACTTGAACAAGGGAGAGGGTGCAAATTCATTTGTCATGGACCTTGCCTGGCTACAATATTTTGACTTCCGCATTAAAGACTAAGTTAGAAGGTAAAACGTTTGACGAGGACAAAACTCTTGGTGTATCCAACCTCCACTCCTTTATGGTTAGTCTAAAATTGTGCCTAGGTCCTGGTCAACTATGAACAATGAACTTTGATTGGCACTTTATTTTTCTTGATTCTTTTTGCCTTAATCTCTTTGGTTCCTCTTATATGATTTTGATGAACTTGGTGTCTTTTTACTCATTACATTTTCTCTATTTTTCTAAACTGGTTTGAGAGATTATATTGTGTTGATTTCTGGCTTTTAAAATTGTTGGTAGTACATGAACTTAACTTGCATTTATCTTGTGAGGTGCCTGCTGTTTGTGCCACATTTACCAGGGGCTGAACAGAGATTTTCTAGGGATTTTATTTTAATTTAACAAGTGTGGATTAATTATATTGGCAGGATGGCACCTTCCAAATGAATAACCCCATTCCTGATAACACCTTTTACAAAAAAAACACTTTCCTTGGACGTTTGAGACCTTTGAAGCGGATGAGGTGGGTGAGATGGTGAGGCCAGTGACACACCGTGTGCACATGATGGATAAAAGTATCAGTGCCTGTGGTGCTCTCCAGAACAGTGTGTCACCCGAGTATGCATATACTCATCTTACATTCAACAAATCAACAACCCACACTAATTTTGTACCTCTGAGCTCCCCTCTCTCTAGGAGTACCTCAATTATTATTGCTCTTCCAGTCTGGCAAAACGTGGGTGTAGGAGAGTAGGATCTGCTTCACATGGGTACCCCCACTTTTTGCTGATGCTTCACTGTTTTTAGACCTTAGTCTGACTGGGGCCCTGCTAATCAGAACCCCAGCCTAGCTGCTTCCTCTTTAAAATGGTTTCCATGTGCCTTAGGCACATCTCTGTTTGGAATCTGGAGTGCCCTTATAAGTCCCTAGTATATGGTATACTATGTACCCAGGGCATAGGTACCTCAGAGGCCTACCAGGGGCTGCAGCATGTATTGTGCCACCCCTGGAAGGCCATCCAAAATGACACCACATGTCTGCTACTGCAGCCTGGGTAAGGTGGTGCATGCACCCCTTACTGTGATATAGGCTACCTATATCACTACATACCTACACACATATAGACCTATAAGTCACTCCTATGGCAGGCCTTATCAATCCTGAAGGCAGAGTGCGTGGTTCCTATGTGAGAGGGTGCCCCTGCATGAGCAGGGCCCCTCTGCAGCGTTCGGAGACCCTTCTCTGATGCTGTTTGTAGTGCAGCCTGACCATATACTCTTAAGCGCATTATAACCTCGCGTTAAATGCTAACTTTGGGATGGCTGCACGGAAACATGTCGTGTTTGGTGTCAAACATCTTGGAATACTACCCCCGCCAGTTCTGGCGGTGGGGGTAGCATTCCACCCTTCTAGAGGGAAAGACATGTAAACACCGGTATACCCGGTACTGACTTTCCAGAGCCCTGGCATCACAAAATGGATGCCGCTGCCACAGACACGAGTCTGGCCTCCTGCTGCTGACCGAAACTCCGGCAGGGGAGGCCTGGACAATAGGTTTCCTGTCCCAGGGAGGTGTAACCACCTCCCCAGACAGGATAGTGTGTATTGGGGCTGGGCGGGAGCACTCTCTGGTGCTTTGAAGTCCTGCACTGGGGGCACACTTGGTGTCCCTGTGCATACCCCAGTTCAAACCGGCTCAGGGGCTTCCAGCCCCTGCTCTGGCGCGAAACTGGACAAAGGGAAAGGGGTGTAACCACCCCTCTGCCCTGACCCTCCCATAGGTGGGGCCACAGAGTATGTCCAACCCCCTACCTTAGTATAAGTAGGCGACCCCAGTCCTTAGGACTTTAGATTTACCTGGACGAAACTCTGATACAGAATCCTGGACCTTCGATGCACTACTTCAAGATTAGAGGACTGAAGAATCTCCCTTGGGGTCAAGGAGTGACTCCCCTGCTTGGCAGGCACCAAAGAAGCAATTGTCCGGTCTGCATCGCTGAAGCTCCCGTCGGACGCCAAAGTCTTTGCATCACCAGAGGTGGATTTCCAGACTTCCCCAAGGCTGCCCTGAGTCCCCAGCAAAGCTGAGGCCCGTAGCTGTCGTGGGTAATGTGGAACCGTGACCCCTGGACACCGATCGCATTTGCAAGTGCACCCTCTTTTGGGTATCCCATGAAGTCATGCTTTGGGCTCCGAGTAGCCCCAGCCTCCAGCACCAACTGCACCGAAGATCACTGGCCTCCACTCCACGAGTGTCCTGTGAGCCAGCTCCACGTGCATCGACTCAAGGCTCCTTTGCGGTCGCTAGTCCGTTGGCTAGTAGGCCCTCCCGAAGGCCAATCTTTTTCTGCTTGGGCTCCCTGGTTGCTCCAGGCGTGCCCTGACTTACCCTCGCTGGGTGAGTCCCACAGACCTTGCTGGTCTGCAACATCGTCCTTCTTCCATTTCCACAAGACTTGCCGTTGCCAAGGCTTGTTGGGTCTAATCCGGTCGCCGACACCCCTGCAATCGACAGACGTTGTGGGACAGCTCGAATCCTGCTCCTGGTCATCGTTGACGCCTCCTGGACCTCGTGGCTGAAGAGTCAAGACGACCGTCAACCTACCTGAAGCACTCGACATCGGTGGGCATCTGCTCATCGCCTTCCTGGTCACTGGCTAGTGACCCAGACTCTGTCCCCTCTGCTTGCAGGTTCTTCAGATCTTCGATCCACCTTTGGATCCACCCGAACACTTTCGACTTGGCCGCCAGCAGCACTTTGCAGCAGATCGCCATTGAAAGCGACGACGAAACCCGACCCCGAAAGACACCTATGCACCCGGCTTCCCTGGGTGAGGTAACTCGAGTACTCCGGTGCTCCCGTGGGTATTGACACTAGAACAGCCTAGTTCTCAAAGGGTTTGCTCCAAGTCCTCCTCTAAGTGTCCCTTTTCTTTTAAATTCTAATCGCGACTTTCCCCATAGAAGTTAACGGCGATTCGCGGCTGTGTTCATACACTGCACGCGTCCCCCGTGGGTCCCCTGTGTCACTACCTTGGGTGGTTCCTTGTGGTCCAAGCACTTCTACAGGCTCTAGGCCTTGTGTCTAGCTCAGTCGTGGTTCTTATACCACTTTATTGGTATATGGTTTGGTACGCCCCTGGGGCTCAAACGTGTATTTGTGCTATTACTGTAGATAACTAACTTATAATTTATGTACTTCGAACTCTAGCCTCATAAAGAGACTAGAGGGGTGTGTTTAGTAATAAATACATATATTTTGAATATATACCTGGTGTGGTCCTCTTTCATTTGGTCACTCAAGAGATTATAGACTGGTAAAACAAGCTGCTTTACATTCCTTCAAGACTTAGCCTGAAGGCTGCTCTCCATAGCTACCACTAGGATAGCTTTCAATAAAGGTTGTCTTTAACCTATCTCCAATAAGGGGTTGTTTGGACTGGTGCAAGGTGCCCACTATCATTAGTGGACAGCATATGCCAGGCCAACTTCTCACATTGGTGTGCAGCGTGTGGGATTCCATCTTGCTATTGTTTTACCAGATAATCTCAATTGAATTGATCAACTGAAAACCACTAAGGGTACCTAAGGTACATATAAATCAAGCTTAGTAATACAGTAAGTTCTACTGAACTTAGAGTTGTGTGTTAAGGGATAGCACACCCTTTCTACAACTCAAGAGAGTTTAGTAGGACACACTAGAGTAGGTAGTGCATACACCACACCTCACTAGTAATGTCTTCAAAGCCAGGACCCAGTGAGTCCTTGCCAGAAGCCAGTGGGCTTCTTCCCTCCAAGTATGATAAACTCCCATTCTTGGAATTGAGAGCATTATGCAATACTAGGAAGTTGAAGGCAGGCAAAAGTGCCAGCACCCAACACCTCAGGGAGGTGTTACTAGCTGATGATCTCAGCAGGCCCATAGGGTCTGAAGGGGTAGGCAAAGAGGGTGGGGCAGAAGATGAGGAAGGGGCCAGGGGTGAAGAAACCCAGGGCACCCCCTCTGAAACTGGCCAGGAAGGTGAAAATGACCTTGTCCTGGAAAACCCAATTCCTCCTGTGGAGGAGGAGGGGGAGGATCAGATTGACCTCCCCTTTGTCCCCCCAGGAAGAGTTCTGAGTGTGCCCAGAAGGTCTAGGTCTCCTTCTCAGGAGTCTAACCACTCTGACACCTCAATAGGGACCTCTGTCTCCTCTCATAGGAGGGAATCCTCTCATGAGAGGAGAAAGAGACTGATTCAGTATGAGCAAGCCCAGCTTGAACTCAGAAAACAGCAATTGGCTATAGACAGGGAGTCCCTAGATCTCTATAGAGAGAGACAAAAGTTGGGACTAGAGTCCCATGGTGGCAGCAGTTTCCCCAAAGATAGGGAAAGGTCTTATGACCATAGAAACCTGAGCAAGATTGTCCCTCCCTACCAGAGTGGGGATGACATCCACAAATGGATAACTGCTCTAGAGAGGGCCTGTAAAGTACAGAGGGTCCCTCAGGAGCAGTGGGCAGCAATCTTGTGGCTCTCCTTTGCAGACAGAGGTAGAGACAAGCTCCTCACTGTTAGAGAGGAGGATGCTGATAATTACAAAGTCTTGAAGAGTGCTCTAATTGATGGGTTTGGCCTAACCACTGAACAATACAGGTTAAAGTTCAGGGATACCCAAAAAGCACAGACTCAAGACTGGGTGGACTTTGTTGATTGTTCTGCCAAGGCTCTGGAAGGTTGGTTATTGGGCAGTAAGGTATGTGACTTCACAGGATTGTACAATCTGATCATGAGGGAGCAGATTCTTAATAACTGTCAAAATCAGCTGTGGCATCAGCACCTGGTAGACTCTGATCTGACCTCTCCCCAAGAATTGGGAAAGAAGGCAGACAAATGGGTCAGAAGCAGAAGGTACAGAACCAAGGTGGTGACCCTAAGAAGCAAGATTCGAAAACCTCTGATAAGGGTGGGGAGAAGGGTAAAGATCAAAAGTCTTCACAAGGCCCCCAAAAATCTTCTTCAGGTGGGAATTCACAGTCTACCAAAGGGAAAGGCCAAAGGAAACCATGGTACAAGGTCTGTAAGCAAAAGACCCACTGGACCAGTGATTGCACCAAGTCCAAAGTCTCTACTCCAGCCCCCACCAATGCACCTAAGGCACTCCCCCTAGTGCAGTTACAGTTGGTGGTGGGACTACACAAGCCAAGGGTTTAGTAGGGTTGACCCTGGGTAAAGAGATGAGCTCTGACCTAGTCAGAGAACTCACTCAGGCTGTCCCAGTCTGTGATGGAGGCATGGATATGACCTCCTCTGTGAGTCCCAGTAATCTGGGCAAGTACAGACAACAGCCCTTAATCAATGGAAGAGAGGCTTGGCATTTAGGGACACAGGGGCAAGTGTCACCATGGTGACACAAGACCTTGTGAATCCTGGGCAGATTATACTTGGTAAAATGTACCAAGTGACCAATGCTAGCAACGTCAGAACAGACCATACTCTGGCAGTTGTTAACTTCTCCTGGGGAGGGGTAACTGGCCTTAAGAAGGTTGTGGTAAGTGCAGACCTACCCGTTGAATGCTTGCTTGGCAATGACTTAGAAACTTCAGCTTGGGCAGAAGTGGAGCTCAGGACCCATGCAGAAATGCTGGGGATCCCTGCAGATGTGTTTGCTGTGACCAGGTCACAAGCCAAAATGTCTAACACTGAACAGGCCTTGGATTCTGGAATAACGGACCAAGTGCCCTCCAAGAAGAGGAGTAGTAGGGTAAAGGCAGTGCCTTCCCCCTTGGCTCAGAAGGAAGATCAGTCCCTTGAGGGGGATGATCTCAGTCCTGAGGAAGGAACTGTCCCAGAGGAGCTTGAACCTGACCAGGTTGAGTTCTTGGGGACAGGGGGCCCTTCCAGGGCAGATCTGAGCCAGGAGCAGCAGAGCTGCCCATCTCTTGAACCCCTCAGACAGCAAGCTGCTGCTGAGGCTGCTGGGAAAGCTAGTGGTCCCCATACTGTGTATTGGGATGATGGACTCTTGTACTCAGAGTGTAGAGACCCCAAGCCTGGTGCTACTAGGAGGTTGGTTATACCTGTGAAGTTCAGGGGCTTCCTATTGACCCTAGCCCATGATATTCCCTTAGCAGGTCACCTGGGCCAGAACAAGACTTGGGACAGAATTGTCCCTCACTTTCACTGGCCCCACATGTCAAGAAGACACCAAGGAGTTTTGTCACTCCTGTGTAACCTGCCAGGCCAGTGGCAAGGCAGGTGGCACTACAAAGGCCCCCCTGATACCACTACCTGTGGTGGGGGTTCCCTTTGAAAGGGTGGGGATTGACATTGTTGGTCCCATGGATCCCCAAACAGCATCTGGGCACAGGTTTATCCTGGTGGTAGTGGATCATGCCACCAGGTACCCAGAGGCTATTCCCCTTAGGACCACTACAGCACCTGTGGTGGCAAGAGCCCTCCTGGGAATTTTCTCAAGAGTGGGCTTCCCTAAGGAGGTTGTATCAGACAGGGGTGCTAACTTTATGTCTGGATACTTAAAAGCAATGTGGAAGGAGTGTGGAGTGACTTTCAAGTTCACCACACCCTATCACCCACAATGCAATGGTTTAGTTGAGAGATTCAACAAAACCTTGAAGGGCATGATTAAAGGGCTCCCAGAAAAGCTTAGGCGAAGATGGGACATACTCTTGCCCTGCCTTTTATTTGCATACAGGGAGGTGCCTCAAAAGGGGTTGGCTACAGCCCTTTTGAACTTTTGTTTGGTCACCCTGTCAGGGGTCCATTGTGCTTGGTGAAGGAAGGATGGGAGTTACCTCTCAAGCCCCCAAAGCAAGACATAGTGTACTATGTACTTAGTCTCCGCTCCCGGATGGCTGAGTATATGAAAAAGGCAACTAAAAACCTTGAGGCTAGCCAGGAACTTCAAAAAGCCTGGCATGACCAAAGGCTGTACTGACTGTTTACCAGCCAGGACAGAAGGTGTGGGTGTTGGAGCCAGTGGCCCCAGCAGCTCTCCAAGACAAATGGAGTGGACCCCATACCATTGTTGAACAGAAGGGTGAGGTTACCTATTTGGTGGACCTAGGAACACCCAGGAGTCCCCACAGGGTTCTGCATGTCAACAGGTTAAAACCATATGTGGACAGGGCAGACATGGGCTTGCTCATGGCTACTGATGAGGGACAGGAGGAAGAGAGTGACCCACTCCCTGACCTGCTCTCACAGAACCCTGGTGATGGGTCAGTGGATGGTGTAGCCTTGGCAGGCAGCCTCACTACCCAGCAGCAGACTGATTGCAGACAGGTGCTCAATCAGTTCAGACACATATTCTCACTGACACCCAGTCAGACTACCTGGTGCACTCATGAAGTGGACACTGGGGACAGTCTGCCTATTAAAAATAAGATGTATAGGCAACCTGACCATGTCAGGGACTGTATCAGGACAGAAGTCCAGAAGATGTTGGATTTGGGAGTTATTGAACCCTCAGATAGCCCTTGGGCTAGTCCAGTGGTCCTTGTGCCAAAACCTCACACCAATGGTGGGAAAAGAGAGGTGAGGTTTTGTGTGGACTACAGGGGTCTCAATGCAGTCACTAGGACTGATGCCCATCCAATACCAAGGGCAGATGAGCTAATAGACACTTTGGCCTCAGCCAAGTATCTAAGCACATTTGACCTGACAGCTGGCTACTGGCAGATCAGACTAGCTGATGATGCAAAGCCAAAGACAGCATTCTCAACCCCTAGTGGGCATTATCAATTTGTGGTGATGCCCTTTGGTCTGAAGAATGCACCTGCCACTTTTCAGAGGTTGGTGAATACAGTCCTTACAGGTCTGGAAACCTATAGTGCAGCATATCTAGATGATATTGCTGTCTTTAGCTCCACCTGGGAGGATCACCTGGTCCACCTCAGAAATGTTTTTCAGGCCCTGCAGAAAGCAGGCCTGACTATCAAGGCCACCAAGTGCCAGATAGGGCAGAGTCAGGTTGTGTACCTGGGCCACCTTGTGGGTGGAGGCCAGGTTCAACCACTGCAGAGCAAGATCCAGACCATCATGGACTGGACTGCTCCAACTACCCAGACTCAGGTGAGAGCCTTCTTAGGCCTGACTGGGTACTATAGGAGATTTGTCAAGGGGTATGGATCAATAGTGACACCCCTGAATGACTTAACTTCCAAGAAAATGCCCAAAAAGGTTCAGTGGACAGTTAGCTGTCAAAAGGCATTTGATGACCTAAAGCAGGCCATGTTCACTGCTCCCATTCTACAGAGTCCTGATTACTCCAAGAAGGTCATTGTTCAGACTGATGCATCTGAATTGGGGGTAGGGGCTGTACTGTCACAATTGAATGATGAAGGTCAGGATCAGCCAGTAGCTTTTATTAGCAGAAGGCTGACCCCTAGAGAGAAACGTTGGTCAGCCATTGAGAGGGAGGCCTTTGCTGTGGTCTGGGCTCTGAAGAAGTTGAGGCCATACTTGTTTGGTACTCACTTCCTTGTTCAAACAGACCATAAGCCCCTCTTATGGCTAAAACAAATGAAGGGTGAAAACCCCAAACTGCTTAGGTGGTCCATTTCCCTACAGGGGATGGACTTCACAGTGGAACATAGACCTGGGAGTAACCATGCCAATGCAGATGGACTCTCTAGGTACTTCCACTTAGAACATGAAGACTTAACTGGGCAAGGTTAGTTTAATGTCCCTAAATTTGGGGGGGGGGTTGTGTAGGAGAGTAGGATCTGCTTCACATGGGTACCCCCGCTTTTTGTTGATGCTTCACTGTTTTTAGACCTTAGTCTGACTGGGGCCCTGCTAATCAGAACCCCAGCCTAGCTGCTTCCTCTTTAAAATGGTTTCCATGTGCCTTAGGCACATCTCTGATTGGAATCTGGAGTGCCCTTATAAGTCCCTAGTATATGGTATACTATGTACCCAGGGCATAGGTACCTCAGAGGAATACCAGGGGCTGCAGCATGTATTGTGCCACCCCTGGAAGGCCATCCAAAATGACACCACAGGTCTGCTACTGCAGCCTGGGTAAGGTGGTGCATGCACCCCTTACTGTGATATAGGCTACCTATATCACTACATACCTACACACATATAAACCTATAAGTCACTCCTATGGCAGGCCTTATCAATCCTGAAGGCAGAGTGCGTGGTTCCTATGTGAGAGGGTGCCCCTGCATGAGCAGGGCCCCTCTGCAGCGTTCGGAGACCCTTCTCTGATGCTGTTTGTAGTGCAGCCTGACCATATACTCTTAAGCGCATTATAACCTCGCGTTAAATGCTAACTTTGGGATGGCTGCACGGAAACATGTCGTGTTTGGTGTCAAACATCTTGGAATACTACCCCCCCACCAGTTCTGGCGGCGGGGGTAGCATTCCACCCTTCTAGAGGGAAAGACATGTACACACCGGTATACCCGGTACTGACTTTCCAGAGCCCTGGCATCACAAAATGGATGCCGCTGCCACAGACACGAGTCTGGCCTCCTGCTGCTGACCGAAACTCCGGCAGGGGAGGCCTGGACAATAGGTTTCCTGTCCCAGGGAGGTGTAACCACCTCCCCAGACAGGATAGTGTGTATTGGGGCTGGGCGGGAGCACTCTCTGGTGCTTTGAAGTCCTGCACTGGGGGCACACTTGGTGTCCCTGTGCATACCCCAGTTCAAACCAGCTCAGGGGCTTCCAGCCCCTGCTCTGGCGCGAAACTGGACAAAGGGAAAGGGGTGTAACCACCCCTCTGCCCTGACCCTCCCATAGGTGGGGCCACAGAGTATGTCCAACCCCCTACCTTAGTATAAGTAGGGGACCCCAGTCCTTAGGACTTTAGATTTACCTGGACGAAACTCTGATACAGAATCCTGGACCTTCGACGCTCTACTTCAAGATTAGAGGACTGAAGAATCTCCCTTGGGGTCAAGGAGTGACTCCCCTGCTTGGCAGGCACCAAAGAAGCAATTGTCCGGTCTGCATCGCTGAAGCTCCCGTCGGACGCTGAAGTCTTTGCATCACCAGAGGTGGATTTCTAGACTTCCCCAAGGCTGCCCTGAGTCCCCAGCAAAGCTGAGGCCCGTAGCTGTCGTGGGTAACGTGGAACCATGACCCCTGTACACCGATTGCATTTGCAAGTGCATCCTCTTTTGGGTGTCCCACAAAGTTGTGCTTTGGGCTCCGAGTAGCCCCAGCTTCCAGCACCAACTGCACCGAAGATCACTGGCCTCCACTCCACGAGTGTCCTGTGAGCCAGCTCCACGTGCATCGACTCGAGGCTCCTTCGCGGTCGCTAGTCCGTTGGCTAGTAGGCCCTCCCGAAGGCCAATCTTTTTCTGCTTGGGCTCCCTGGTTGCTCCAGGCGTGCCCTGACTTACCCTTGCTGAGTGAGTCCCACAGACCTTGTTGGTCTGCAACATCGTCCTTCTTCCATTTCCACGAGACTTGCCATTGCCAAGGCTTGTTGGGTCCAATCCGGTGCCGACACCCCTGCAATCGACAGACGTTGTGGGACAGCTCGAATCCAGCTCCTGGTCATCTTCGACGCCTCCTGGACCTCGTGGCTGAAGAGTCAAGACGACCGTCAACCTACCTGAAGCACTCGACATCGGTGGGCATCTGCTCATCGCCTTCCTGGTCACTGGCTTGTGACCCAGACTCTGTCCCCTCTGCTTTCAGGTTCTTCAGATCTTCGATCTACCTTTGGATCCACCCGAACACTTTCGACTTGGCCGCCAGCAGCACTTTGCAGCAGATCGCCATTGAAAGCGACGACGAAACCCGACCCCGAAAGACACCTATGCACCCGGCTTCCCTGGGTGAGGTAACTCGAGTACTCCGGTGCTCCCGTCGGTATTGACACTAGAACAGCCTAGTTCTCAAAGGGCTTGCTCCAAGTCCTCCTCTAAGTGTCCCTTTTCTTTTAAATTCTAATCGCGACTTTCCCCATAGAAGTTAACGGCGATTCGCGGCTGTGTTCATACACTGCACGCGTCCCCCGTGGGTCCCCTGTGTCACTACCTTGGGTGGTTCCTTGTTGTCCAAGCACTTCTACAGGCTCTAGGCCTTGTGTCTAGCTCAGTCGTGGTTCTTATACCACTTTATTGGTATATGGTTTGGTACGCCCCTGGGGCTCAAACGTGTATTTGTGCTATTACTGTAGATAACTAACTTATAATTTATGTACTTCGAACTCTAACCTCATAAAGAGACTAGAGGGGTGTGTTTAGTAATAAATACATATATTTTGAATATATACCTGGTGTGGTCCTCTTTCATTTAGTCACTCAAGAGATTATAGACTGGTAAAACAAGCTGCTTTACATTCCTTCAAGACTTAGCCTGAAGGCTGCTCTCCATAGCTACCACTAGGATAGCTTTCAATAAAGGTTGTCTTTAACCTATCTCCAATAAGGGGTTGTTTGGACTGGTGCAAGGTGCCCACTATCATTAGTGGACAGCATATGCCAGGCCAACTTCTCACAGTGGGGGCTTCTTGGAGTGCAGCATCTTCCTGGGCAATATGCCATAGCGCCCCACCTTGCAGGACACTCAGCATTACTGAGTGATGCTTCAAGTTTGGGTGCATACTGTGATGCACAAAGAAGGCCATGTAGCAAAAATGTCCAAGTAGTGGTGTACAGTAGTCAAGATGTCTGAGAGAAAATCAGAACATGTATTCAAGATTATTTGAAGATGCACTAAAGATTATGGAGTGATGGGACAAATGTAATCATTCATTAAGGAATAGTGACTAAGTGAACTGATTTAAACTTGTAATTAGGATTTTAGAACCCAACTAGTCCATTCCAGAACCCGTTCCAAAGACCTTTTTAAGGTCATCAAAAACGAAACCTCTTCCATCCCTCAACATCCTATATATGATTCCTCCAAACTCTGTGAAGAGTTCACTAAATTCTTTTCAGATAAAATACCAAACATTGAACTCTCACTGGACTCCCTCTCCTCTTCTCCTCCCACTAAAGATCAACCCACCTCCAACAATGGCCTCCTGCTTAGCCCCTCACCAACTGATGACAATCTCTAGAATTCCACCCCCTCAGAACATAAGAACTCCACCATCAACCACCTTTTTCCAAAAAACATGCACCCTGGTCCGAATTTGAAAATATCCCTGAAAAGGAAGTCTGTGAAATACTGTCATACATGAAGCTGACTTCCCACCTCTCTGATTCTCTCCCTTCCTCTCTTATCAATAATCTCAGACACATCGCTGCTCCAACCTGGACTAATATCAGCTCCTCCTTATCCACCGGCTCCAAGCTGGCCTCGCTTAAATTTGGCCAAATCACCCCCCTCATCAAAAAGTCTGATGCCAACCCCAATGACCACAATAAGTACAGACCTATTACCAACCTGCTTCTACTTGCTAAAACCATCGAAAAATGTGTCTTCTCAATTTAATCAATCAATCAATCAGGCAGTATTTATATAGCGCGCTTATCACCCCTAGGGGTATCCAGGCGCTTGGTTTCGCAGACCATTGGTTGAAGAGCCAGGTCTTGAGTCCCCTTCTGAACCACATTGAGAAATTCACCTTCCATGACACATTCCAATCCAGATTTAGTAAAGGCTCCAGTATAGAGACTGCAATTCTGAACATCACTGATCTACCCAGATTCCTCGAAGAGAGGGATGCCTATCTCATAATCCTCCTGGACCTCTCTGCGGCCTTTGATACCATCAACCGCAACATTCTTCTTAACACCCTCTCACAACATGCTTGCATCAGCAGTACCATCCTATAATGGTTCTTATCATACCTGAATGAAAGATCTAACCTAATCAAAATAAATAAGTCCACATCGACAGCATAATTAGTCAACCAAGGAGTCACCCAAGGGTCAATCCTATCCTCTGTCCTCTTCAACCTCTACATGGAATCCTTTGCACTGATCCTGAAACAAGCCAGGATTGCCTGCCATCTTCATGCAGACGATGCACAAATGTATATCAAAATTGCATCACTTAAAGACCTCTAACACCTCAATAACACTCTCTACTTGATACACACCTGGCTCAACAACAACCCCCTAAAATTAAATCCCCTAGAAATTGAATTCCTCCTCATCCAGCCTAAAAGCAGTCTTTCCCCTATGCACAACTGACTGGACAGCTTAATGGCACTGAACTGTAAAATATCTATATCCAACTCTCTCACATCTCTTGAGATTACTTTTGGCAAAAGCCTGAACATGAAAGAACACATCAGCGCCTCAGCAAAAAGTGCCTTCTACAAACTAAAACAAATAAAAATAAATCAAACCATTTAATCCCCCCCGAAGACCTGAAGAGCGTAATCCAATCCCTAGTCCTCTCCAAGCTGGGCTATGGTAATGCAAAGATCACTGGCACCCCAAAAATCCACCTTATGCCAATTAAGTTCACACCCAAGCAGCAGCTAAACTACTCTTTGGAGAGAGACGATTCTACTACATCACTCTCCTTCTCAAGAAACTCAACTGGCTACCAATTGAAGTGAGAAGTATATTCAAAACAGCTTGCATAACCCACAAAGCCCTCTTCTCTGGAAAACCAACCTACCTCACCGATAAACTCAAAAAGCAGGCCATAAAAGACCTCTAAGAAGCACAAACACTCTTTTACTCATCCCTCCCAAATTCAAGACAACCAAATCTCTCACTCGATCCTTCTCTGGGATTGTTCCTAGAATTTGGAACGCCCTTCCTAAGGAACTTCATGACAAACAATCGTACTTCTACTTTATTGGCTAAGTTCAAACCCTCCTCCTACCTTGCGGACCCCCTCCCAGCATCCCTGGCAAAAAACTCAACCATGCTCTAACCCCCCCTTTGAACTAAGATCATAAACAGTTCCCTGATGACTGGAGTGATGTCAGACTGTCTGAACTTGGTCAAGTCACACCACTGCTCAAAAAACCAGGAGCAGTCCCGAACAACCTTAAGAACTTCAGACCTGTTTCCAATCCCCCCTTTCTAGCCAAACCCTAGAAAGATGTGTCCTCTCTCAACTAAACCAACACATCGAAAAGTATATTTTCCTAGTCCCTCATCAATCAGGCTTCAGAAAGGGCTGAAGCACGGCAATAGCTATTCTGAACATCGTGGATGACCTACACAAGTCCATGGACACTGACTGATGCTGCTTGCTCATACTCCTAGATCTATCAGCGGCATTTGACACGGTCGACCACAAGCTTCTCATGGACTCCCTCCAAAACAGAATCAGCGCGGAAGGGGTGGTACTAAGCTGGTTCACATCCTTTCAACAAAACCGTTGTCAACAAATAAAAATAATCAATCTAACTTTTGACACAATGAAGTCACACGGGCTATCCAACAAGGCTCTGACCTCTCGACTACACTGTTCAATATCTACATGGAGCCCCTCCCCATCATTCTCAACCAAGCCAACATCCCCTTCCATCTATACGCAGATGACACTCAGCTTTACTTGAAAATTTCCTCACTAGATGATGTACACTGACTAAATGCCACCCTCAAAGAAGTGCAACACTGGCTATCTCGCTAACCTCCTAAAACTCAACCAAGATAAGACAGAAATACTGCAACCTAACCCTAACCAACTCTGTCAAATCGCTAGGAATAACATTAGATCCTAAGCTGACCATGAAAGATCATATAGTGCCTCCTACAACCTGAAAATTCTGAACAAAATCAAACAATACCGACTGCTGAACTACCTCAAATCTGCCACACAAGCGATGGTGCTGTCAAGATTAGACTATGGGAACGCCACCCTCACAGGCACTGAGAAATCGCAATGCACACCCCTTAGAACTACTCTCAACACAGCAGTCAGAATGGTCGCAGGAATAAAACAATATGACCACATCACCCCTGAAAGAACTGAAATGGCACCCAATCAAAGCTCGCTGCAGCTTAAGAACTGTCTGTTTCACTCACATAGTCCTTCATACAGGTAAACCAGCTTACCTTGCCATAATACTAAAAAAGACTGGCCAGTCAAGAAATCTAAGAAGCTCCAATACCCTACTCCTTATCCCACATAAAACCCACAAACAAAAAACTATGGCTCGCTCCTTCTCGGGCAATGCTCCTAAAATCTTGAACTCGATTGCAGTACATATAAGGACAAAACCCTCCTCCTGGAACTTCAACTTGAACAGCTAAAGGATCTCCCCCTCAAACATCTCAACTAGCAGGATGCAAAGCAACAGTCAAAACATGAACTCAACCTTCCTACTCAACCACTGTCTTATCCCAAATGTGTGATTATACTAGTTATTTGTAATGTTCATGCACTGATGTAAAGTGCTCTGATACCCACAGGTCTTGCCAATGCTTTATAAAACTCCTTAAATAAATAAATAAACAAATACCATGTCTAACAAACACACTGCTCACTCTGACCTCTATTCCCACCCCCTCTGTATACTCCGCCACTACGATATACTGTATTATTATATGTATCCCACTTGTATCTATCTCTTGCAAATTACCCCGTTTCCTCCCCACACTATTTATCTCCTTCCTACCTTATATTATATTACTTTTGCTTCCCATTTTTGAAATACCTCCTGCAAACGATGTATATGTAATTCTTGTAAATCGCTCTGATGCCCTTGGGTCATGTTTGCACTATATAAAACTCAAAAATAAATAAATAAGTAAAAAAGTGTGGATGCACCAAAGAATACCGAGTGGAGCAAATCTAAATATGTATATTTGTATTGTTTATTGAGAGACTGAATTAAAATGATATTGAAAATGTAGGTTTTGGATTAAATTTAGTGGGGCCAAACGTAGAACCTATGTAAAATGCTCAAACAATTCCCCTTGCAGGCCACTATGAGCAGAGTGGGCCTGTTTGGAACGTATTTTAATGTTAAAAGAAATTGGATCTTATTTTAGGAAGTTCAATACTTGTTCTTGCAAGAGTGCTGGATTGTATCAATAATTACCCTACATGGGTATCAGGAACAGGAAGTATATGGCATAAAAGAGAACAAAAGTGATTCTGCAACGGAGTAGAGGCCTTGTGATGTTTGCATCCCTTACATTTTGTTGGGAGTTGACCAGGCCCAAACTGGGGAACCAAAAACTGGCCTGGCAAAAATGCTCAAACCAGCCCCACACCCTTCGTCCCCCAGGACATCACCCTTCACCTCCTCTTGCA
Source organism: Calotriton arnoldi (assembly GCA_963921515.1). Classification (NCBI taxonomy): domain Eukaryota; kingdom Metazoa; phylum Chordata; class Amphibia; order Caudata; family Salamandridae; genus Calotriton; species Calotriton arnoldi. The sequence continues at coordinate 626,618 of CAWUFW010007923.1, forward strand.
ACCTCTTTCTTTCCATCCATGCACTCTGTCTCAGCTCCTCCGTTCTCCTTCTCTGATCGCTTTCTCTCTACCTTTACCCTCCCTCCCTTTCTCTCTCTCTTGAAGCCTCCTTGTGCCTGGTGCAATTGACTGACCTTCGAGAGCTGGGAAACAATGGCAAAGGAACTAGGAGCGCCCTGGGCGATCAAAACCGGCCTCTAAGGGCTCCAGCCCACAGGGAAAATGTAACAGTCCATTATAACAAAATAGAATTGTAAGGGTCTCGTAGTGATTAGTGTTTTTACTTAGAATGTTCAGCAGATGAATTTAAATGAAGAAATGGAATATATTCTGGAAAATACCTGCAACGGCGGTGTCCTCTGAGATTCACGGTAGGCTGGTTTATGAGTTTCTCTAACATGTTTACACCCTAAATTTAAAGCCTTTGAATGGATATTTTCTGGATGATACTCCCCCTATTTTACTTTTTAGATTGACCGGCACTGATCTGGATTAGACTACATAGTTATCTCGCTTCACTATGTTCTTGGTTCAGGAACTATTATGTAGATAATCGATTGGAAGGTAATGGCATGTCTCAGTGTATTCATATATGAACCCCAGGCAAGAAGGAGTATATCTCAGAGGAATGGGTAGCTAGGTGGACGTAGAATCATGTAAACGGGTTAAATGGCGTGCTTTAGGAGATATAACTCAGATAACATGTTCTAAAGGATGATAGCTTTACTCCAGGATCCGCTGAATCAATAATGCGAAAAGGTAATTGCTTAGAGAGTAGAGAAAACGATACACATCTAGACTGCATAGGGAGCCTTGCTAAACCGAAGCAATTGGGTAGTGCCGGGGGAAGGCATTTGGTACACTCTAGAGTTAAGAGGGGAGGAAACAGCAATTGATAGAAGGGTAATGGAAGTTAAGCCCCCATTTAAAAGTGCAATGCAACAGGAAGTCCTGAAGCTGGCGTCCACTTAGTGGAAAAAAATCTGCATAGCCAATACATTTTATGCGAAAAAGATTGGACGTACGTTTACACAGTTTGTGGTAGAATTCTAGACAGTGTTGAACCTATGTAAGTCAGCTGCAGAGCCCTCAATAGGTCTGTAACAGTAATAATATTGCATGAAAGCTGTGGGAAATTCCCATAAAGAAAAGCTTTATGGACCAGCAGGAACATAGGAGGTCAATAATGAAAACTGGAAATGATGAAGTCTAGTGACCCTAGGTGGTCCACAATGAAGAGGTAGGGTTTATCAGGAGGGACCCGATTGAATTGCTGCCAACGTTTTTTAATGTCAGTACAATTATGTGTAACCATTCTGGACACTGTATACACATCAATTTGGCAGTGTGGAGATATTTCTGACATTTGGCGTCGGCCAATAGTACACCTGAATTTTAAAGAAGTGAGACCAAATGATAAGTTTATCTCACCCCTGTGTGCTTGGGTTCCACATTTGGATCTTGCTTTATGAGCTGAAGTAAACAATACCGTTCCCTACTCTCTAAACAGGGCTTCATTAAGAGGTCAACTGTAGACAATACATTAATCTTATATATGTGCAACAGGTCCATGTGAAACGTGAGAAGCTATTTGTATGCATGATATATTACAAAGTAGCATTTGATGGGGAAGCACCAAAAGTAGAGAGTGCCAGAACCACTGTTTGTGGCAATTTTAACCCTTTATTCGTATATTAGATCCAAATTAAGTTAAGACTGGATCTCAACTCTCAGGACAAATTAGAGGAGTATAAGCAGCTGAATGATTTGGTGTTTTTTCTAACAAAGACAAATGTAGATGTATTTGAAAAATATACTAAGCGAACTAATTAGGGCTGGGCGTAGTTGGCGTAGCGCCACTACGCAGAATTTTGGAAAAAAAGTGTGGAAAACGAGCGCACATCCTGAGGGTCCGTGTGCCCGGGACAGGGGTCCCTCGTGCCTGGGCAGGCTCCCCGATCTCCCCGGCCTGGCTGGGTTGAGAAGCACGGACCGGCCCCGGGGACTGCGTTTCGGTCAGGGCCTGGGGTTTGGGAGCCCCCGTCCTGCCGCCTGCCAAGTGTCCATCTGCCCGGGACAACGGTCCCTGGTACAGAGCCCCGGAGACCTGCAAGGGCATGCGGGAGCCCTACCGCTATGGCTCGGCTCGGGGCGGGCAGATGGCAGTCCTTTCGGTCCCGGCCATCTGGTCGCACCTCTCCCCTCGGCCATCTGGTCGCACGCAATGCTTTCCAATGGGGCGACCAGATGGCCGGGCCGCCCTGGAAGTCCCGATGAGGGCTCATTTGCATCTTGGATCCCAGCCAGGGCTCCAGGAGGTCGGGCACATTCGCGCCCAGGGTCCCCTGAGCCTCGCGGTGCGCACGGATTCACAGAAAGCGGGGTAGCCTTCCTCCGGATTACTAGGGGCAGGGCATGCCAGGACCCCCCTCCCGGGCTGGCGGTTCTCTGCCGGGGACCAGATGGGCTATGCCCGGACAACACCTCCCGAGGCATCCGGGGCTCCCTCCTCCGGCACACGGCATGGCAAAGTGCCCGGGACGGGCTCCATGGGTCCCGGGCAGTCCTCCGCGGGCGCCCGGGCCCGAGAGCTCCGGTGGTCCTACCCATGCATGAGGCCCAGCCGGGGTCCCCGAGCCCCCGGGAAGCAGAGCCCCCGAGCCCTACGTGGGCAGGCGGGAGCCCAACCGGGAAGGCTCAGCTCGGGGCAGGCAGATGGGTGTCCTTTTGACCCCGGCCATCTGGTCGCACCTTTCCCCTCGGCCATCTGGTCGCATGCAACGCTTTCCAATGGGGCGACCAGATGGCCGGGCCGCCCTGGAAGTCCCGATGAGGGCTCATTTGCCTCCCAGACCCCAGCCAGGGCTCCAGGAGGTCGGGCATGTTCTCGCCCATGGTCCCCTGAGCCTTGCGGTGCGCACGGATTCCCAGAAAGCGGGGTAGCCTTCCTCCGGATTACTAGGGGCAGGGCATGCCGGGACACCCCTCCTGGGCTTGCGGTTCTCAGCTGGGGACCAGATGGGCTGGGCCCGGACAACACCTCCCCAGCATCCGGGGCTCCCTCCTCCGGCCTGCGGCGTGGCAAAGTGCCCAGGACGGGCTCCACGGGTCCTGGGCAGTCCTCCCCCGGGCGTCCGGGCCCGAGAGCTCCGGCTGGCCTCCCCGTGCCTAAGGCCCGGATGGGGTTCCCGAGCACCCGAGAAGTGGAGCCCCCGAGCCCTGCAAGGGCAGGCGGGAGCCCTACCGCGAAGGCTCGGGGGTGGGCAGATGGGCGTCCTTTCGGTCCCGGCCATCTGGTCGCTCCTATCCCCTCAGCCATCTGGTCGCACGCAATGCTTTCCAATGGGGCGACCAGATGGCCGGGCTGGCCTGGAAGTCCCGATGAGTGCTCATTTGCCTCCCCGATCCCAGCCAGGGCTCCAGGAGGTCGGGCGTGTCTGTGCCTAGGGTCCCCTCAGTCTTGCGGTGCACACAGGTTACCAGAAAGGGGGTAGCCTTCCTCCGGATTACTAGGGACAGGGCACGCCGGAACCCCTCTCGGCCTAGCGGTCCTCAGCCATCAGCTGGACGGGCCAGGATGCTGCCCCAGCCTGGGGTCCGTCCCCGGGCCAGCCATGTGGCAGGATGCCTGGGACAGGGTCCCGTGGGCCCGGGGAGCCTCCCCCTGCTCGGCTGGGTTCAGGGGCTCCCAGGGGCCCTGGGGAGGGCGGCCTCCCCACCCTGGGCTCCGTCCTCGGTCCTGCCGCATGGCAGGGTGACCGGGACGGGGTCTTGCGGGCCTGGGGAGGCTGCCCCTTTGCTCCGGGAGCCCCGGCTGGGTCCAGGGGCCCCAACGGGCCCCGGGTCAGGTGCTCCAGCCCTGGGCCCCGTCCCCCGGCCTGCTGCCCTGCCAAAGGCCCGGCGGCCACCAAGGGAAACCTACCAAACCCATACATTTCTGAAAACTAGACACCAGGGGGGGTCCAGCAAGGTATGGCTTGCGTGGGTGCCCCAACATTTCCCTACCCAGAATCCCCTGCAAACCTCAAATTCTGTTGAAAAAAATCAATTTTTTCTCACATTTCTGTGTGGGAAAGTTGTAGGATCACCGGGCTGACACAAATTTCCATCACTCAGCATACCCCCAGGTCTCCCGATAAAAATGGTAACTCACTTGTGTGGGTAGGCATAGTGGCTGCAACAGGAAATGGCCCAAATCGTACTGTGGAGACTTCAAAATTACCTATAACAAAACTACCTGGTTTTGGGGGGGTACCTGGGGTTTTGGCCCCGGGCTTGCCGCCATCTAGGGAAACCTACCAAACCCACACATTTCTGAAAACTAGACACCCTGGGGAGTCTAGCAAGGTATGTCTTGCGTGGGTCCCCCAAAATTTCCCTACCGAGAATCCCCTGCAAACCTCAAATTTAGCTGAAAAAATCACTTTTTTCTCAAATTTCTGTGTGGGAAAGTTCTGGAATCTGCGTGGATCCACAAATTTCCTTCTACACAGCATTCCCCCAGGTCTCCCGATAAAAATGGTACCTCACTCGGGTGGGTGGGTCAAGTACCCGCGACAGGCTAGGGCCCAAAACCTATTGAGGCGACATCAAAATAACCTACCACAAAACAACCTGGTTTTGCAAGGGGGGTGCCATGAGTTTTTGGCCCCGGGCTCGGCGGCCACCTAGGGAAACCTACCAAACGCACACATTTCTGAAAACTAGACACCCGGGAGAGTCCAGCAAGGTATGGCTTGCGTGGGTCCCCCAACATTTCCCTACCCAGAATCCCCTGCAAACCTCAAATTTTGTTGAAAAAATATATTTCTTCTCACATTTCTGTGTGGGAAAGTTGTAGGATCACCGGGCTGACACAAATTTCCTACCACCCAGCGTTCCCCCAGGTCTCCCGATAAAAATGGTACCTCACTTGTGTGGGTAGGCATAGTGGCTGCAACAGGAAATGGCCCAAATCGTACTGTGGAGACTTCAAAATTACCTATAGCAAAACTACCTGGTTTTGGGGGGGGCACCTGGGGTTTTGGCCCCGGGCTTGCCGCCATCTAGGGAAACATACCATCCCCACACATTTCTGAAAACTAGACACCCTGGGGAGTCCAATGAGGTATGGCTTGCGTGGATCCCCCAACGTTTCCCTACCCAGAATCCCCTGCAAACCTCAAATTTAGCTGAAAAAAACACATTTTCCACATATTTGTGTGTGGAAAAACCGTGGTGGCACAAATGTCCTACCCCACAGTGTTCTTCTTAGTGTCCCAAGTAAAATGATACCTCACTTGTGTGGGTGTCCAATGCAGAATTGGCTAAAAACGTATTTTTAAAAAAATGCAGCGCTTAGAATTCTCGGTGCTATACCCTTATTCCCTATGTTTTGGGCTCTTCCCAGTCACAGGCCCTTGCCTCACCCACACAAGTGAGGTATCATTTTCCTCGGGAGACTAAGGGGGGAACGCTATGGGGTAGGACATTTGTGCCGGCACGGTGATTCTACCCAAAAATATGTGGAAAATGTGTTTTTTTCAGCTAAATTTGAGGTTTGCAGGGCATTCTGGGTAGGAAAATATTGGGGAACCCACACAAGTCCTACCTCGCTGGACTTCCCCGGGTGTCTAGATTTCAGAAATGTATGGGTTTGGTAGTTTTCCAAGATGGCCGCCGAGCCCGGGGCCAAAAACCCAGGTGACCCCCCGTGCAAAACCAGGTTGTTTACTGATAGGTCATTTTGATGTCTCCTCAATACGTTTTGGGCCCTTGCCTGTCGCGGGTACTTGACCCACCCATGCGAGTGAGGTACAATTTTCATCGGGAGACCTGGGGGAATGCTGGGTGGTAGGAAATTTGTGGATCCACGCAGATTCCAGAACTTACCCACACAGAAATTTGAGAAAAAAGTGATTTTTTCATCAAAATTTGAGATTTGCAGGGTATTCTGGGTAGAGAAGCGTTGGGGGAGCCACGAAAGCCATACCTTCCTGGACTTCCCCGGGTCTCTAGTTTTCAGAAATGTGTGGGTTTGGTAGGTTTCCCTAGATAGCCGCCAAGCCCGGGACCAAAAGCTCATGTGACCCCCCCTTGCAAAACCAGGTCATTTTCGAATACATAGGGGGCATCTGAGTTTTTGGTCCCGAGTTGGCAGCTATCTAGAGAAACCTATCAAACCCACACATTTCTGAAAACTAGAGACCCAGGGGGGTCCAGGGAGGTATGGCTTGCGTGGGTCCCCCAACGTTTTCCTACCCAGAATCCCCTGCAAATCTCAAATTTTGATGAAAAAATTACTTTTTTCTCAAATTTTTGTGTGGGTATGTTCTGGAATCTATGTGGATCCACAAATGGTACCTCACTCGCGTGGGTGGGTCAAGTACCCATGACAGGCAAGGGCCCAAAACCTATTGAGGCGACATCAAAATTACCTATCACAAAACAACCTGGTTTTACAAGGGGTGTCCCATGAGTTTTTGGCCCCGGGCTCGGTGGCCATCTTGGAAAACTACCAAACCCACACATTTCTGAAAACTAGACACTCGGGGGAGTCCAGTGAGGTATGGCTTGTGTGGATCCCAGAACGTTTTCCTACCCAGAATGCCCTGCAAACCTCAAATTTAGCTGAAAAAAATCACTTTTTTCTCAAATTTCTGTGTGGGAAAGTTCTGGAATCCATGTGGATCCACAAATTTCCAACCACCCAGCATTCCCCCAGGTCTCTCGATAAAAATGATACCTCACTCGCGTGGGTGGGTCAAGTACCCGCGACAGGCAAGGGCCCAAAACGTATTGAGGAGACATCAAAATGACCTATCACAAAACAACCTGGTTTTGCAAGAGGGGTCACCTGGGTTTTTGGCCCCGGGCTCGGCGGCCATCTTGAAAAACTACCAAACCCACACATTTCTGAAAACTAGACACCCGGGGGAGTCCAGCGAGGTATGGCTTGCGTGGATCCCCCAACGCTTTCCTACCTAGAATGCCCTGCAAACCTCACATTTAGCTGAAAAAGCCACATTTTCCACATATTTTTGGGTGGAATTACCGTGCCGGCACAAATGTCCTACCCCACAGCGTTCCCCTCAGTCTCCCGAGTAAAAGGATACCTCACTTATGTGGGTGGGGCAAGGGTCTCTGACTGGAAGAGCCCAAAACACAGGGAATAAGGGCATAGCACCGAGAATTCTAAGCGCTACATTTTTAAAAAAATACGTTTTTAGCCAATTCTGCAATGGACACCCACACAAATGAGGTATCATTTTACTTGGGACACTAAGGAGAACGCTGTGGGGTAGGACATTTCTGCCGCCACGGTGATGCCACACAAAAATATGTGGAAAATGTGGTTTTTGCATCTAAATTTGAGGTTTGCTGGGGATTCTGGGTAGGGAAACGGGGGAGAATATATGATGTTACTTAGCATACCGTTACTCCGCAGGTATTTACTTCGAAGTTTTTACTTCGCAAATACCATTACTACGCATGATTTTAGTGCGCATGCTTTTACTTCGCAAATATATACAAATACATTAAAAACGCTTTTACTTCGCTGTTAATTATTACGCATACCGTTACAATGCGTTATTGGTACTTTAAAACAAAAATGAATCGTAATAGTAACCTATCCCCTGGCACGCACCCTGAACCCTAAAAATACCCCCTACACCCCAAAACCCTATCTCACCCTGACCCCTAAAAACATCCCAGCACCCCAAAACCTAAACGCACCCAGAACCCCAAAAATACACCAGCGCCCCAAAACCTTAAATGCACCCTGAACCCTAAAAATACCCCCTACACCCCAAAACCCTAACCCACCCCACCCTGACCCCTAAAAATACCCCTGTACCCCAAAACATAAACGCACCCTGAACCCCAAAAAGTACCCCAGCACCCCAAAACCTTAAACGCACCCTGAACCCTCAAAATACCCCATGCACCCCAAAACCCTAACCCACCCTGACCCCTAAAAATAACCCAGTACCCCAAACCCTAAACGCACCCTGAACCCTAAAATTACCCCCTACACCCCAAAACCCTAACCCACCCTCACCCCTAAAATTACCCCAGCACCCCAAAACCTAAACGCTTCTGAACTCCAAAAATACCCCAGCACCCCAAAACATTAAATGCATCCTGAACCCTAAAAATACCCCTTACACCCCAAAACCCTAACCCACCCTGACCCCTAAAAATACCCCTTTACCCCAAAACCTAAACGCACCCTGAACCCTCAAAATACCCCATGCACCCCAAAACACTAACCAACCCTGACCCCTAAAAATACCCCAGTACCCCAAAACCTAAATGCACCCTGAACCCTAAAATTACCCCCTACACCCCAAAACCCTAACCAACCCTTACCCCTAAAATTATCCCAGCACCCCAAAACCTAAACGCACCCTGAACCCCAAAAATACCCCAGCACCCCAAAACCTTAAACGCACCCTGAACCCTAAAAATACCCCCTACACCCCTAAACCCTATCCCACCCTGACCCCTAAAAATATCCCAGCACCCCAAAACCTAAACGCACCCTGAACCCCAAAAATACCCCAGCACCCCAAAACCCTAACCCACCCTGACCTCTAAAAATAACCCAGTACCCCAAACCCTAAACGCACCCTGAACCCTAAAATTACCCCCTACACCCCAAAACCCTAACCCACCCTGACCCCTAAAATTACCCCAGCACCCCAAAACCTAAACGCACCCTGAACCCCAAAAATACCCCAGCACCCCAAAACCTTAAATGCACCCTGAACCCTAAAAATACCCCCTACACCCCAAAACCCTAACCCACCCTGACCCCTAAAAATACCCCTTTGCCCCAAAACCTAAACGCACCCTGAACCCCAAAAATACCCCAGCAACCCAAAACCTTAAACGCACCCTGAACTCTCAAAATACCCCATGCACCCCAAAACCCTAACCCACCCTGACCCCTAAAAATACCCCAGTACCCCAAAACCTAAATGCACCCTGAACCCTAAAATTACCCCCTACACCCCAAAACCCTAACCAACCCTGACCCCTAAAATTGCCCCAGCACCCTAAAACCTAAACGCACCCTGAACCCTAAAAATACCCCAGCACCCCAAAACCTTAAATGCACCCTGAACCCTAAAAATACCCCCTACACCCCAAAACCCTAACCCACCCTGACCCCTAAAAATACACCTGTACCCCAAAACCTAAACGCACCCTGAACCCCAAAAATACCCTAGCACCCCAAAACCTTAAATGCACCCTGAACCCTAAAAATACCCCCTACACCCCAAAACCTTAACCCACCCTGACCCCTAAAAATACCCCTGTACCCCAAAACCTTAAACGCACCCTGAGCCCTCAAAATACCCCATGCACCCCAAAACCCTAATCCACCCTGACCCCTAAAAATACACCTGTACCCCAAAACCTAAACGCACCCTGAACCCCAAAAATACCCCAACACCCCAAAACCTTAAATGCACCCTGAACCCATTAACAGCATTAATACTACAATGCACAGTAACTCCATTATGCATAGTAAGTGCATGCTAAGTAATGGAACATGCATAGTAAATGCATGCTAAGTAAATGCATGCTAAGTAATGGCATCTGCGAACTAAAATATGCGTAGTAATGGTAATACGAAGAATTGACCGCGTAGTAAAGGTAGAATACCGTTGGGGGGATCCTCGTAACCAATACCTCATTGGACTTCCCCGGGTGTTTAGTTTTCAGAAATGTGTAGTTTGGTAGGTTTCCCTAGATGGCGGCGAGCCCGGGGCCAAAACCCCAGGTGCCCCCCCCCAAAACCAGGTAGTTTTATTATAGGTAATTTTGAAGTCGCCACCCTGCAAACCTCAAATTTAGCTGAAAAAATCACTTTTTCTCACATTTCTGTGTGGGAAAGTTCTGGAATCTACGTGGAACCACAAATTTCCTACTACCCAGCGCTCCCCCAGGTCTAACGATAAAAATGATACCTCACTGGCATGGGTGGGTCAAGAACCCGCGACAGGCAAGGGCCCAAAGCGTATTGAGGAGACATCAAAATGACCTATCACAAAACACCCTGGTTTTGCAAGGGGGGCACCTGGGTTATAGGCCCCGGGCTCGGCGGCCATCTTGGAAAACTACCAAACCCACACATTTCTGAAAACTAGACACCGGGGGAGTCCAGCGAGGTATGGCTTGCATGGATCCCCCAACATTTTCCTACCCAGAATGCCCTGCAAACCTCAAATTTAGCTGAAAAAATCAAATTTTTCTCAAATTTCTGTGTGGGAAAGTGCTGGAATCCACGTGGATCCACAAATTTCCAACCACCCAGCGTTCCCCCAGGTCTCTTGATAAAAATGATACCTCACTCGCGTGGGTGGGTCAAGTACCCACTACAGGCAAGGGCCCAAAACGTATTGAGGAGACATCAAAATGACCTATCACTAAACAACCTGGTTTGGCAAGAGGGGTCACCTGGGTTTTTGGCCCCGGGCTCGGCGGCCATCTTGGAAAACTACCAAACCCACACATTTCTGAAAACTACACACCCGGGGGAGTCCAGCGCGGTATGGCTTGCATGGATCCCCCAACGTTTTCGTACCTAGAATGCCCTGCAAACCTCAAATTTAGCTGAAAAAGCCACATTTTCCACATATTTTTGGGTGGAATCACCGTGCCAGCACAAATGTCCTACCCCACAGCGTTCCCCTCAGTCTCCCGAGTAAAAGGATACCTCACTTGTGTGGGTGGGGCAAGGGCCTGTGACTGGGAAGAGCCCAAAACATAGGGAATAAGGGTATAGTACCGAGAATTCTAAGCGCTACATTTTTTTAGAAATACGTTTTTAGCCAATTCTGCATTGGACACCCACACAAGTGAGGTATCATTTTACTCGGGACACTAAGGAGAACGCTGTGGGGTAGGACATTTGTGCCGCCACGGTGATGCCACACAAAAATATGTGGAAAATGTGGTTTTTGCAGCTAAATTTGAGGTTTGCCAGGGATTCTGGGTAGGGAAACGTTGGGGGAGAATATAAGATGTTACTTAGCATACAGTTACTCCGCAAGTATTTACTTCGAAGTTTTTACTTCGCAAATACCATTACTATGCATGATTTTAGTGCGCATGCTTTTACTTCGCAAATATATACAAATACATTAAAAATGCTTTTACTTCCCAGTTAATTATTACGCATACCGTTACAATGCGTTATTGGTACTTTAAAACAAAAAATGAATCGTAATAGTAACCTATCCCCTGGCACGCACACTGAACCCTAAAAATACCCCCTACACCCCAAAACCCTATCTCACCCTGACCCCTAAAAATATCCCTGCACCCCAAAACCTAAACGCACCCTGAACCCCAAAAATACCCCAGCACCCCAAAACCTTAAACGCACCCTGAACCCTAAAAATACCCCCTACACCCCAAAACCCTAACCCAACCTGACCCCTAAAAATACCCCTGTACCCCAAAACATAAACATAACGTGTATTTGTAAAGCGCACGTTCACCCATAGGTCCCTTGGCGCTCAATAACAGATGTTTATTGTTACCTAACTCAATGGTACTCATTTAATCGACCTCAGATGGATGACAGGCTGAGTGGACCCGCCGGGATTTGAACCTGTGACCATGAGGTCCAACACAGGCCCCTGCAGTGGATGCATTAGTCCACTGAGCCACCAGACCCTGAAACGCACCCTGAACCCCAAAAAGTACCCCAGCACCCTGAAACCTTAAACGCACCCTGATTCCTCAAAATACCCCATGCACCCCAAAACCCTAACCCACCCTGACCCCTAAAAATACCCAAGTACCCCAAACCCTAAATGCACCCTGAACCCTAAAATTACCCCTTCACCCCAAAACCCTACCCCACCCTGACCCCTAAAATTACCCCAGCACCCCAAAACCTAAACGCACCCTGAACCCCAAAAATACCCCAGCACCCCAAAACCTTAAATGCACCCTGAACCCTAAAAATACCCCCTACACCTCAAAACCCTAACCTACCCTGACCCCTAAAAAGACCCCTTTACCCCAAAACCTAAGCGCACCCTGAAACCGAAAAATACCCCAGCACCCCAAAACCTTAAACGCACCCTGAACCCTCAAAATACCCCATGCACCCCAAAACCCTAACCCACTCTGACCCCTAAATATACCCCAGTACCCCAAAACCTAAATGCACCCTGAACACTAAAATTACCCTCTACACCCCAAAACCCTAACCCACCCTGACCCCTAAAATTACCCCAGCACCCCAAAACCTAAACGCACCCTGAACCCCAAAAATACCCCAGCACCCCAAAACCTTAAATGCACCCTGAACCCTAAAAATACCCCTTACACCCCTAAACCCTATCCCACCATGACCCCTAAAAATATCCCAGCACCCCAAAACCTAAATGCACCCTGAACCCCAAAAATACCCCAGCACCCCAAAACCATAAATGCACCCTGAAACCTAAAAATACCCCCTACACCCCAAAACCCTAACCCATCCTGACCCCTAAAAATACCCCTGTACCCCAAAACCTTAAACGCACCCTGAGCCCTCAAAATATCCCATGCACCCCAAAACCCTAACCCACACTGACCCCTAAAAATACCCCAGTACCCCAAAACCTAAATGCACCCTGAACACTAAAATTTCCCCCTACACCCCAAAACCCTAACCAACCCTGACCCCTAAAATTACCCCAGCACCCTAAAACCTAAACGCACCCTGAACCCCAAAAATACCCCAGCACCCCACAACCTTAAATGCACCCTGAACCCTAAAAATACCCCCTACACCCCAAAACCCTAACCCACCCTGACCACTAAAAATACACCTGTACCCCAAAACCTAAATGCACCCTGAACCCCAAAAATACCCCAACACCCCAAAACCTTAAATGCACCCTGAACCCATTGACAGAATTAATACTACAATGCACAGTAACTCCATTATGCATAGTAAGTGCATGCTAAGTAATGGAACATGCATAGTAAATGCATGCTAAGTAAATGCATGCTAAGTAATGGCATCTGCGAACTAAAATATGCGTAGTAATGGTAATACAAAGTAATGACCGCGTAGTAAAGGTAGAATACCGTTGGGGGATCCTCGCAAGCCATACCTCATTGGACTCCCCCGGGTGTCTAGTTTTCAGAAATGTGTAGGTTTGGTAGGTTTCCCTAGATGGCGGCGAGCCCGGGGCCAAAACCCCAGGTGCCCCTCCCCCCCCAAAACCAGGTAGTTTTGTTATAGGTAATTTTGAAGTCTCCACAGTACGATTTGGGCCATTTCCTGTTGCAGCCACTATGCCTACCCACACAAGTGAGGTACCATTTTTATCGGGAGACATGGGGAAATGCTGGGTGGTAGGAAATTTGTGTCAGCCCAGTGATCCTACAACTTTCCCACACAGAAATGTGAGAAAAAATGGATTTTTTCAACAAAACTTGAGGTTTGCAGGGGATTCTGGGTAGGGAAATGTTGGGGGACCCACGCAAGCCATACCTTGCTGGACATCCCCGGGTGTCTAGTTTTCAGAAATGTGTGGGTTTTGTAGGTTTCCCTAGGTGGCCGCTGAGCCTGGGGCCAAAAACTAATGGGACCCCCGTGCAAAACCAGGTTGTTTTGTGATAGGTAATTTTGATGTCGCCTCAATAGGTTTTGGGCCCTTGCCTGTCGCGGGTACTTGACCCACCCACGCGAGTGAGGTACCATTTTTATCGGGAGACCTGGGGGAATGCGGTGTATAAGGAAATTTGTGGATCCACGCAGATTCCAGAACTTTCCCACACAGAAATTTGAGAAAAAAATTATTTTTTCATCTAAATTTGAGGTTTGCAGGGGATTCTCTGTAGGGAAATGTTGGGGAACTCACGCAAGCCATACCTTGCTGGACTTCCCAGGGTGTCTAGTTTTCAGAAATGTGTGGGTTTGGTAGGTTTCCCTAGATGGCCGCCGAGCCCGGGGCCAAAAACTCATGGGACCCCCCTTGCAAAACCAGGTTGTTTTGTGATAGGTAATTTTGAAGTCGCCTCAATAGGTTTTGGGCCCTTGCCTGTCGCGGGTACTTGACCCACCCACATAAGTGAGGTACCATGTTTCTCGGAAGACTTTGGGGAATGCGGGCTGGGTGGAATTTTGTGGATCCCCACAGATTCCAGAACTTTCCACCACAGAAATGTGAGGAAAATGTGTTTTTTTGACAAATATTGAGTTTTGCAAGGGATTCTGGGTAACAGAACCTGGTGAGAGCCAGACAAGTCACCCAATCCTGGATTCCCCTGGGTGTCTAACTTTCAAAAATGTATATGTTTTCTAGGTTTCCCTAGGTGCCGGCAGAGCTAGGGTTCAAAATCTACAGCTAGGCACTTTGCAAAAAAAGGGTCCGTTTTCACCGTGAAAATGTGATGTGTCCATGTTGCGTTTTGGGGCGTTTACTGTCGCAGGCTCTAGGCCTACCCACACAAGTGAGGTACCATTTTTCTCTGAAGACTTTGGGGAATGCGGGTTGGGTGGAATTTTGTGGATCCACGCAGATTCCAGAACTTTCCACCACAGAAATGTGAGGAAAACGTGTTTTTTTGGACAAATTTTGAGGTTTGCAAGGGATTCTGGGTAACAGAACCTAGTGAGAGCCAGACAAGTCACCCCATCCTGGATTTCCCTGGGTGTCTAGTTTTAAAAAATGTATAGGTTTGCTAGGTTTCCCTAGGTGCCGGCAGAGCTAGGGTTCAAAATCTACAGCTAGGCACTTTTGCAAAATAGTTTCAGTTTTCACTGTAAAATGTGGTGTGTCCACGTTGCGTTTTGGACCATTTCCTGTCGCGGGCACTATGCCTACCCACACAAGTGAGGTACCATTATTCTCGGAAGACTTTGGGGAATGCAGGGTAAGTGGAATTTTGAGGATCCACGCAGATTCCAGAACTTTCCACCCCAGAAATGTGAGGAAAATGTGGTTTTTTTTGGACAAATGTTTAGGTTTGCAAGGGATTCTGGGTAACAGAACCTGGTGAGAGCCAATCAAGTCACCCCATCCTGGATTCCCCTGGGTGTCTTGTTTTAAAAAATGTATAGGTTTGCTAGGTTTCCCTAGGTGCAGGCAGAGTTAGGGTTCAAAATCTACAGCTAGGCACTTTGCAAAAAAAGGGTCAGTTTTCACTGTGAAAATGTGGTGTGTCCACATTGTGTTTTGGGCCGTTTCCTGTCGCGGGCACTAGGCCTACCCACACAAGTGAGGTACCATTTTTCTCCGAAGACTTTGGGGAACGCGGGGTGTGTGGAATTTTGTGGATCCACGCAGATTTCAGAACTTTCCACCACAGAAATGTGAGGAAAATGTGTTTTTTTTTACAAATTTTGAGGTTTGCAAGGGATTCTGGGTAACAGAACCTGGTGAGAGCCAGTCAAGTCACCCCCATCCTGGATTCCCCTGGGTGTCTAGTTTTTAAAAATGTATAGGTTTGCTAGGTTTCCCTAGGTGCTGGCAGAGTTAC
This sequence comes from Calotriton arnoldi, assembly GCA_963921515.1. NCBI lineage: Eukaryota > Metazoa > Chordata > Amphibia > Caudata > Salamandridae > Calotriton > Calotriton arnoldi. The sequence continues at coordinate 642,101 of CAWUFW010007923.1, forward strand.
GGTTCAAAATCTAGAGCTAGGCACTTTGCAAAAAAAGGGTCCGTTTTCACTGTGAAAGTGGGGTGTGTCCACATTGCGTTTTGGGCCGTTTCCTGTCACGGGCCCTAGGCATACCCACACAAGTGAGGTACCATTTTTCTCGGAAAACGCGGGGTGCGTGGAATTTTGTGGATCCACGCAGATTCCAGAACTTTCCACCACTGAAATGTGAGGAAAATATGTTTTTTTGGACATATTTTTAGGTTTGCAAGGGATTCTGGGTAACAGAACCTGGTGAGAGCCAATCAAGTCACCCCATCCTGGATTCCCCTGGGTGTCTAGTTTTCAAAAATGTATAGGTTTTCTAGGTTTCCCTAGGTGCCGGCAGAGCTAGGGTTCAAAATCTACAGCTGTGAGGAAAATGTGGTGTTTTTTCAAATTTTTAGGTTTGCAAGGGATTCTGGGTAATAGAACCTGGTGAGAGCCAGTCAAGTCACCCCATCCTGGATTCCCCTGGGTGTCTAGTTTTCAAAAATGTATAGGTTTACTAGGTTTCCCTAGGTGCCGGCAGAGCTAGTGATCCAGCGGTATACCAACAATAGATACTCCACTACCATATACTCACCTGGGCCCATAAAGACACAATTGAGTAAACCGCTGGAGTGACAAAGGGGCATATTACCAAGGCCATGCGATAATCATCGCAAATCGCGCTTAGCGCGATTTACATTATCGCTGGATTACATCGCCGTGTTAGCGACGTATCATCATCGTTTTGCTAACAGGCGATGTAATTCCAGCGATAGAGGCTGAATAACAGAATTAGCACGTGAAATCCAGCAAGGATTTCACAGCGCTCATGAAATGCTTGATAATAGGGGAGTGTGGACCTAACCAGAGGATCCACCTCCCTTACAAAAGATGCCTAAGTCAGGTTTTAAGCAGACGTAAGAAACCGGCGATAACCGCAGTTAGCGCGGCTTTTAATATCGCTTCGCGGTTCCATGGCCGCGTTGTTAATATTGCGATGACGTGTTTGCGACCTTATTCATATTGTTTGAAGCAGGAACGCCTACTTTGCATCTAATTAGCGATGTATATCGCAAAGATGCGAAGCGTTACGTAAACGGCAGCTAACATGCGCTAATGCATGTTAGCGCTGCCTTGATGATTGTGCGATATAAAAATCGCAGCTTTTTCGGCGCTATGTGCCGAAAAAGCGGCGATATGTGTGTTGATAATATGCCCCAAAGTTTTTATTTATATATTTCATAATATTCAGGATTAGTTATTTAATATTCCTAACTAACCTTTCAGTGATCAAAAAGTTCTTTCCTCTGGTCGATGGACCATTAGTTGAACTAGTTGATGGTGATAATTAACACAACCCTAACTATTCTTTTATTTGAAGTAAATGATCACAGACTCAGGAAGGTTTAAAATCTTTATCTAAATTAAATGCATGTGAACCATTTCAAAATACAGTGCAGTCACCATCATTCTTAGGAGAGAAAATTCAATTGATTAAACATCAAGCATTAACTTCGGACTCATACAATAATTAATGCTCAGAAAGGGACGTGGGTCCCTTGCTCACTGTGCCACTGTGCCACTGGATTCAAGCTAGCCTGGCGAAAGAAGGGTGACATACCCTGAAACCGGTCCCAGGATGTTTGTTTCCGGTCCAGGGAGGACCTGGCCTTGCAGTTCGGTCTGGACTGTTCCCATGGGGCACAGGGTCAAGACTGATTTGCATATGGCTGGGTCCAAACTGGGGTGGCGTAGTGGGCAAAAGAACGATGGATTTAACCCAGATATTTTGACTGGGGGAGAATGTTTGCATTGTCAGCATTCCGTCCATCATTTGTTTGCTGTAACAGAAAGGGAGAGGACAGAGAGAAAAGAACATCTGCAAATAACGTGAAATTATAGTTACCATGAATGGTGTGAAAGACCAACCCCCTGGCCAAAGGGCGGGTAAGGGTCCCCCAGGATAGGTCAGGAGACAAAGACTTCAGGACAGGATTCGGGGCAGGATAGTTGACCTCTCTAGAATACCGACGATTGCGCCGCACCCCTCTCTGACACTCTCTTCCTCCTCGAGATTCTTCCGTGTTCTTCTGATCTAACCCAATTAAGTTAGGATAGAAAGTTCTGTTTCAGGTTCTGCATTCGATTCTTCATCAGCATTTCACAGCATCTCTCCCAGCAACAGCATCTCCGACTCAGAGCATCTGGATCTTCTTCTCTCTTTTCTTCTTCTTTCCTCTACTCTAACTAACTAACTAAAGCTACTTTAATTATACCTTCGTTTCTTCATGTTCCACCCACTAAAGTTTCAATATTGTAAAAATACGAAATATGATTGGTCAGGCAAGGGGGGAAGCTCCATCACACCATGCTTACATGTCATTAAAATCAGTTCAACTATTGTTCGCAAACCCATCCCCTTAATTTTTATTCATGTATTGAGTTCCCATACGCATTCACATTCTACTTTAAACATTATTATAACATTATGAATAAGAGTCCTCATCGTTGAACTTTTCACCATCCGTTCTCAGGTTATGTCACTCGTGTCCTTGGCTCCCGTTCAACATCTAAGCAAGACCCACGTTAAAATTATCGCTGTTTTAGCGGCAGGAAACTGCCGCTAAAACGGCGATAATGGGCTTGCTAATATGCGTTATAGAATTCCAATAGAAGCCCAGGTTAGATGTGCAGGACATCTAACCTGGGCTTCTATTGGAATTCCATAACGCATATTAGCAAGCCCATTATCGCCGTTTTAGCGGCAGTTTCCTGCCGCTAAAACGGTGATAATTTTAACGTGGGTCTTGCTAATATGCCCCTAATTTTTAATCTAATAATATTTTTCCCGCATTAGCATTAGTAAAATAGCTTGTTTTCGTTTCAGCTAAGCAGATGCCAGGCACGCGAGTCTTCAAGACTCCATTTTAGTGTCTTCTGCTCATGCACTAGAATTTCCCTCCAAGCGTTACCTCGTCATTGTACGTAGATGCAGTTGACGCATGCGCACAATAGTTTTCCCGTTTAAAGCGGTATTAGTCCGTCTTCATTGATATCCGCATTAGTACACACATAGGCAAGCTTCACTAACCCGCGTGTTCATGTGGTGCATATTAGTTATTCACAAACATGATTAATAACTTGTTAATGAGTTAAACGAGTGGATTGCCTCTGAGCAAGTCTCTTTCTTACGAGACCTTGCTCCATCAATCCCCTCTCTGATGGCATTTTTGAGCCATCACAAAATTACCCATCCCTTCCCAGATGCCAACTTTAATAATTCTTAGTTTTCTCCTTCTTCTCTCATCATGTCATCAGTTACTTCTTTTCCTTCTAAATTTTTCATCTTTTTGTATAGCTTTCCTTTCATCTCCTCTAACTGAATTTCTTCATATTCCCTCTTTTGTTTCTTTCCCTTTCCTTCCCTCTCTGTATGTATCCTTCTTTTTCCCTTGCTTCTGCAATACTTGCATGTTATTATTACTGTCATTACTATTGTCATTATCACAACTACTGGTAATATTATTTGACCTAGAAAACTCTTTCCAAAATTAGTAAACCAATTCCTTATTGATGTTATACTCTTTGTTAATCTTCCCCATACACTGTCAACCTCCAGTTGGGTCAAGTCATTATGCATTCTTGTAATATTTCCAATATACCCTTTAATTTCCTTACTTTTGTCCGGAATGTAAGTGCAGCAATGTTGAATTTTCAACATACCACAGACTCCGCCTTCTTTTGCCAATAAAATATCAAGAGCAAGACGATTTTGTAAAACCATAGACCTTATTGCAACCATCTCTGTATTAATCATTAAGAATCCTCCGGCAGTATCTGTAGAAAGACGATCAACTATTGTTGACAATTTGCAAATTTTACGTGAATTTAGAATGACTCCAACTGAGGGTATCAATGCACTAAATATATCACCTACTATTTCAGAAAAACTAGCTCTTCTTCTCCGTGTTAGTCCATTAGATTTTTCAATGATTCCATTGATTCTGTCCATATGGTAGATCTTTGGAAAAACTATTCCAAAATAACAGCTCGCATACCATCTTGCAGGTAACCTATAATAGGCATTATTCCTGCATACATAATAAATTCCTGGAAATACAGGATCGGTTCCCCCTTTTAGTCCCCATCGCCCTAAAATTAGGAAGTTGTGTTCACATTCACTGGAAGCAATGAAATTGTTATTATAATCTGTCTTTAATCTATGGAGGCAGAATTTTCCCTTTTTCACAAAGTCTAGGGACATCGCAGCATGAGCCTCGCCCTTTGCATAAATTCCCTCTTTCTCAGCCCATGGAGGTACATGGGATTTCTGTTCAGCAGCTTTCTTTGTTAAATCCTGTCTCCTTTCTTCTACTAAATTCAAAAACTCCTTTTCTTCTTCACGTAATATACATGTTAGATTATCCTTGTATGCTTATGCTATGTCTATTGAACTCATTGTTAAAAAGAATTCACCCATGAACTGTGCATCTTTACTACTAAATACTGGATTCATATTCTTTCGAATAGGTAGTTCTGAAAACACTACATCTAAGTTTGAATAAAATACTGAAGTTTCCCTGTTACGTAAAATAAACTTGATAAAACACTACATGACACACCATATGTTAAAGGCATATGGTGATAAGTCACCCCTTCTGACACTGATGAGGGTAATTTCATACAAACATAACAATTACTAATCTCCATTGTATTAACATACTGAAATAACAATTTAGTAAACACATTTAAAGACGAATCATTGTCTGATTCATTATGATAGTTTATCTCATCTTCTACCCCTATTTCTATTTTAGTTCCCTTTATTCTATCTACTTTCTCATTAGTAATTGTACTATTCCTGTTACTTGTTTCCATTAACAAAGGTACTCCTATTGTTAGAAATAACCAAACTAATACTACTAATAAAATACTACATAAGCAAAATCTTGAACATTCTATTTTTAAACTTCGTTTCGGTCTTTCAGTGTCTTCAACTTCTGCCATTTTAATCAGAGAAAATTTATTTTCTCTTTTTCTTTCCTTGTCTAAATTTTCTTAAAATCCAGTCTTTTATTTTAAGGAGGTCTTAATTTGTTTTCATCAATCTGTGCAACATGAACTCTCTTTGGTTCTTCTTGTAAATCTAAGTTTTCAAATTCCTCTAATATAACATAGGTCCACTCAGGGGCCTTGTATTTTCTGTTCAGAATTCTCAATCTTGGGCTTCTTCGCGTAAGTTTTACTAAGGTTTGTTTAGATTGTGTCTGACTCGTAACTTCATTTACTTGCTCTGGTTTCTTTTCTGATTTTCTTAGACTATATCTTAGTCTCTTCACTCCTTCTGGCCAATTGTCTCCTTTTCTAACTCTTTTAACTTGAACTGCACTTTTACCTTCTTCGTCTTCTTCTAAGGTTCTTTTATTTTCACTGAATCTGGGCACAATCTGTTCTTGTTCTTCTTCCCTTTCTAATTGTCTTTGTTCTATATTTTCTATATTCGGATCTTCCTCTACCTGCACCTGTTCAGGTCTTATTATAGTTTGTTCTTCTTCTGCCTGAACTTGTTCTTCTAGATCTGTCTGATCCTGTTCAGGTCTCATTTCAACTTGTTCTTCTTCTGCCTGAACTTGTTCTTCTTCTTCTATCTTACCCTGCTCAGGTTTCTGAATGGCTTTGTTTATTTTTACCTGAGTGTGTTCTTCTTTCCCTGACTTTCCCTCTCTACCTTCTTGTCTCTTTAATTCAGTTGTTCTTCTTGTTTCGACAACAGCATCAGATATTTCAATCAATGGTATCCACTCTTCCTGACTTGTACTTGGCTGTTCGTCATATAGTTGTCTTTCAGAATCTATCACTCTAGATTCTTCAACTTCACAACTTTCAACTTCCGACGTCTCAGCTTGTTCAGTCAGTGGTTGCTCTTGTTGTTCAGATGGGCTCGGAACTCTTCTGGTATGACTAGCATGAATACAATTGGGTAAACCTGCACACTTCACTGCTGTGGTAGTGACTAGTGTGACTTGACGTGGTTTATCCCACCTGGGTGCTATACACAACTTCCTTGCGTGTTTCTTCACTAACACCCAGTCTCCAGGATTCAAATCATGTGCTTGGTCTGGCTGCCTTTCAACTGCGTCTTCTCCAACCTGATGAGAGACAGAACGCACCATTTCAGCCGATCCTTTACAATAGTCCAATACCAGATCATCAGTTATATTCATCAATTTATTTCCAGGAATAAATGCTTTTTCCATTGCCCTTCCCATGAGTACCTCATGTGGACTCAATGCTGTTTTTCTGTCAGGAATATTTCTGAGACCCATCAGTACAAGAGGCAATGCATCTGGCCATTTCAGCATTGTGGATGCGCACACCTTCCCTAATCTTGATTTGATTGTGCCATTAGGCTGTTCAACTATTCCAGAAGCCTCTGGACGATAAGCACAGTGCAGTTTTTGTTCAATGTTAAATGCAGCACAGATTAATCGAATTATCTCATTATTAAAATGAGGTCCTCTATCTGATTCCAAAGTGACTGGAAAACCGAAACAAGGTATCAACTCCCTCAATAGTAGTTTAGCAACTGTGAGATTGTCATTTCTTCTAGTGGGGTATGCCTCTACCCATCTCGAGAACAGGCACACTATGACAAGTACATATTTCAGTCTATTGCAAGGAGGCAACTCAATGTAGTCTAACTGCAGTCTGGTGAAGGGTCCATCTGCCTTTCCAATCTTTCCCCAACTAACCACTGTCTTCCTGCCTGGGTTCTGCTGCTGACAGATTAAGCATCTTTGGCAAAGGCTCTCTGCGACTACCCTAAACTTCGGATTGTACCAACTCTGTCTGAATAATCTGATCATTGAATCCCTGCCAATATGTGTTGTCCCATGGTATACTCTTGCCATTTGAGAGAGTAGACAATCTGGCATGACGGGTCTGCCATCTAAGTACACCCATACTTCATCTTCTGTTCTTTGTGTACAAGCTGATTTTATCCAGATTTCCTTTTCTTTTTCCTCAACTTCTTCCTGAAACTGTCTGATCTCATCCCATGTTTCTGGTACTGAGAAAAACATAAGTTGGCAGCTGGTTTCACCCGTTTCAATTTTTCTGTTAATTGACATTGTATTTCTTGCACAGTATTGAGCAATTTGGTCTGCATACCAATTACCGGCCGTCACATTGTCATTTCCTGACTGATTTGCAGCGCATTTAAAAACTGCTACTTCTTTTGGCAATTGTAATGTTTCCAACAAATCTTTTACATTTTTACTATTTCTGATAGGAGATCCTGAAGAAGTCAAAAATCCCCTCTGCATCCAGAGTTGGCCAAAGTCATGCACAACCCCGAAACCATATTGACTATCCGTAAATATGGTTATTATCCAATTTTTCCCCTTTTTGCATGCCTTTGTTAAGGCCACCAATTCGGCTACTTGTGCAGACTTGACTCCCGGTAAACAGGATGCTTCAATGACCCCTGTTATTTTGCATACCGCGTATGCAGCACTTAACCCTCCTCCTTCTGTTCTCAGACATGACCCATCCACGAACAATTCATGATCAGATTCCTTCAATGGTGTTTCCTTTATATCTGGACGGGGCTTAGTACACAATTCAGTCACATCCAAACAATCATGATCAATCTCATCTTTCACTTCTTCACAACATGGATCTGGCAATAATGTGGCAGGATTCATTATTATACATCTTATCACTGTCACATTTTCTGCTCCCAAAATTACTCTCTCATACTTAGTCAGCCGACTAGGAGTGAGATGTTGTGTTCGCGTTCTTGTCAAAAGAATATCAACTGAGTGTGGACCGTAGACTTTTACAGGATGTCCCATCACAATTGACTCACTTTGCTCCAGACTCATACAGGTAGCAGCTACTGCTTTTAAACAGCCAGGTAAGGCTGAGGCCACTCAATCCAAGGTGGCAGAGAAATATGCCACTGGATGTCAGCTCAATCCATGTCTCTGTGTTAAAACTGAAAGTGCACAATTTTCTCTCTCACAACAAAACAACGCAAATTCTTTTGAATAATCAGGCATGCCCAAAGCAGGGGCCTCACATAGACAATTTCGTTTTTTCACAAAAGCTTCCAAACATTCATCATTCCAATCAATTGGATCTTTTGCTCTTTTCCGAGTTAATTGTATCAATGGCTTTGCTAGCAGGGAAAAGCTATTTATCCACTGCCTACAGTACCCAACCATTCCCAGAAACATTCTCATCTCCTTCTGTGTCTGTGGTAGTTGCATTTCTCTGATTATTTTTATTCTTTCCGGTGTCACTTTTCTAACTCCTCTTTCTATTTTATGCCCTAAATATCTAACTTCATGTTGACAAAACTGCAATTTTTCTGGAGACACCGTATGTCCTCCTTCGGCCAAATGGTTCAGTAATGCAATTGTGTCAGTGACACAATCTTCTCGTGTTTTGATGCCACCAAAAGGTCATCAATGTACTGAACCAGAACTGTTTTCCCGGGCATAACTAATGACTCCAGACACTTTTTCATTATCTGATTGAAAATTGAGGGACTCTCTGTGTACCATTGAGGAACTCGGCACCATGCCAAAATACGATCCTCAAACCGGAAGGCGAAGAGATACTGTCTGTCTGGGTGTAAAGGAATGGAAAAGAATGCTTGGCACAAATCAATTACTGTATACCAACTTGCATTCCAAGGTATTTGATAAAGGATCACTGCTGGATTTGGCACCACTGGGCAACAAGGCACTACAATTTTGTTTATTTTTCGCAAGTCCTGCACTATCCTGTATTTACCACTAGCCTTTTTTGGTCCCATGATTGGCGAATTACATGGACTACTCATTATTTCTTTTAGAATTCCTTGTTTGATCATTTGATCAATTACTGGAGCAACTCCTGCTTTCAATTCTGGACTCATTTTATACTGCCGTGTATTTGGATAAACTGCACCTTCTTTTACCACTATTTTCACAGGGTCTACATTCGCCATTAGCCCTATATCTTTTCCTGAAAAGTCTCACACTTCTGAATTTACTGTGATTTTCAATTCTTCTGGTAATTCACTTTCAGTTAGTAATGAAAACATGTCATCCACTTCTGTACCTTGCTTAGCTAACATCATCTTATAAACAACATCCTCATCAGGTGTTTGGAAAGCAACACCATCAGGCGTGCAATAGATTGTGCAGTTCATTTTGCACAATAAATCTCTCCCCAACAGATTTACTGGGCTTGAGTCACAAACTACAAACCGATGCATGTCTTTAAAATTCCCAATATGTACTTCCATTGGTCTTGTAACTGGGGTTCTAATCTGTTGGTTTGACACTCCTACAACTTGGATAGTTTCTCCCGAGAGGGGTAGGTTTGGGATGTCTGCTGTTCTCACAGTAGACTGGGAAGCACCAGTGTCCAACAGGAAAGTGATGTCACTACCTTCAACTTTCCCTTCAACAAATGGACCTGTCTGATCTACCGGCAAGGATGCGCCAAGCATGCACTCCTCTTCCTCCCCCCTCAGGCACCGTCATTGTACGTAGTCCGATTCATCTTCATCATTCTGTAAAACATATTGTGAAACCACTATGTTATTCTTACCACTTTCTCTGTGAAATCCGGTGTTCGCACTGTAATTTTGAATGTTCACATTGATTGCCATAGGAGGTTGTGGCACCTGATACTGTAGGGTAGTTACCTGCTGCTGCTGTGGCTGTTTCACAACCACTTCATTCTGCATCTGCGGATTTGAATTTTGATTTGGCCCATTATTATTCTGGACATTTTTACACTTGTTCTTCCAATGTCCATACTTTGCGCACGCATGACAAAGACATTTCTTCCTTGCTTCCTCTCTACTCATTCGTCCTCATCCTTTACCACCACTCGACACTTGTTCACTTTGATTCTGGTCTTTTATTTCATTATCATTCTGGGAAATTAATTTTGCTTCCTGCTGCTCTGCCAATTTCACATGTGCCCACATCATTTTCTCTTTTAACTTTCTATGTTTTGCCTCAATGTCGTCATCGCAATACTTCGCATATTTCAATATTTCATCTATGGTTTTACTTTGCCAACACAACATGTGTTGTTGAATCATCTGACTAATCTCTGGTTTTAAACCATACACGAACCGATATACAAAATGTCCCATATCCTTATCTCCAATGTTCTCAAATCCACTATACTGCTTAAATAACTGTAATAACCTCTCATAGTACGCGTGTACAGACTCCTTTGGCTCCTGAGTGGTTCTATCTATTTTCACCCAATCAGTCTCTTTAGGAGGAATTTTCCCTTTCAAGAAAGTAATCACCTGGTGATACTTCTTCATCACCTCCTCTGATGGCGCTTCTATTTTGGAATCCCTTGGATATTCCTCATTTGGCCAGTCAATTGTAATCTTACATTCTGTCCATAAATCAGCTGGGACTACAATATAAAAAAAAACATCCAAATCCTTCAACAAAACCTTTGAAACTTTCACAAATCTTTCCACCTGTTTATACCATTCAACTGGTTTTTCTCTCAACCTAGGGAAATCATTCGTAAATGACAAAATATCCTGTCTACTTCAAGGGACACTAACATATCCACCACCAGGAACTTCTCTCATTGGACACATTCTCTCAATCTTATCTGATTCTCTCACTGGAAATGCAGATGACGCTTCTCTTGCTTGTACTTCCTCTTTCTTCCTTATCCATCTAATTCTCCATTTGTCAATGTCTCCCCATTTTTGCAAAATATTCATCAATTCTTTTATTTGTAGTCTCTTACCAGAAGCATTTACACTTTCTAAATCCTTATCAGTAAACTCCACTCGATATGGTTTCTGCAATAATTTCAATTTCCCTATATCTATTCCAATCTCTGAGGCAACTTCTGTTAATTTCTCATGAAATACTCTTGCTCTTCTAGTTATACTCTTACATAAGAATAACAACTCCTCATCATTATAAACGTTCAATCTTTCTATGCTCACATTGCCAGTTATCATTTCTTCCAAATCTACTTTTAATCTACTGATATCTAAAATCTTTGGTTGTGGGTTTCGATTTTCTATTTCCTGTGCCCATCTCTCCAAATCTTTAGGAGTAACTGCTGTTGAACCTCCAGTTCCTTTAGGAACCAAAGATCTCTTTTCTCTCAAATTTGCAGGTATAACTCTCTTCGGAGTTTCAGTTAAATGTTCTATATTCGGGAGATCCATTAATGAAATAACTGATTCACTTTCACTGGCCTGATCATCCGTAATTATTACTTCTTTTCTGGGACTATTTAATGGAATTGTCACAGTTTGAGGTTTCTGGCAAGTCTTTTTATCTCCATATAATTGGATTACAGGACCAATAGTCACTGGTACTGTCAAAGCTTCGGCATTTAAATTCAATTGGCTTACTTTCTGAACGAATTCTTCCCTAGTTTTATTTAAAGTATTTAAAGCTTCTCTCTCATTATCCTGCAACACCCTATTAAGTGACATATCATGTAAAATTTGTGGGGTTAAAGGCATTCCTATCACTGGTGCACTAGGGGTGAGCTTACTAGTTTCTTCTTGGTACGGTGGAGGGTTGTAAATCAAAATATCCTCTAATAGCTCATCATCTGATTCACCATATCCTGTCGTATTCATGTGTTTCGTTTTTTCTTTACACTTTCCTCCTAACTGGTCTTCAGCCATTAATACTGGATATAAACCCTCGGTCACCACAGCTCTTCTCCAACGCTTCATTTGATCTCCACTTGATTCATACGGATATCTAGGCAAAAATCCTCTAAATCTCCGACCACTTCTGAATTTTTCACGATCAAATGCCTCAATTTCCCATTTTTCCAAAGCTTCATACTGTGTCATTCTAGGATTTGGTTCTAACATATTCATTCTATCTTGCAAATTCTGAAGTATCTTTAAATTAAAAGTACAATGCTCCGGAAAAGCCAAAACACCATCACCTTTAGTATACTCCACCCAATTCTCCAACCATACACACGTGTGATATCCTTTCTCCATCATCATAAATGAAGCAAGTGTTTTTCGTGGCGGAATAGGAATTCCCTCTCTAGTCATTACAGATTTGTCTTTTTTAAAGAAATTTTTAATTTTCTTCATTAACGTCATTTTCTTTCGTCCTCCAAACATTTCCGACGATCGATATAAGAAAGAGTCTTCCGTATATCTTCTAGCTCTATTACCTACGTCGCGTCCTATATCAGCACGACTTACACCCACAGTCAAATTAGAACTCAACATACAATTTTTCTCTCGACCAATCCTAGCGCGGCTTTTATCTACCAACCGATCAGACTTAGGCTCATGCTCGTGGTCTAACCAATGTCAGAACGGTCTTTTGTGACGTCAGTATTGCTTCTCACTACTGACCCTCCCTTTACAATTTGCTTCCAGCTCACGCCCGCTGTTTCAACCAATTCCAATGCGGCTCTTTATGACGTCAGTATAACTCCTGCGACTGACCCTCCCTTCACAAGGTAATACGATAACTTATTTTCTTTTACTTTTCTAAAATAAAATCCGTTAGTAACAACATAAAAACATTCGCTACTCTGCCTGCTCCACTAAATCAGGATAGATTATGACTTATCCCAGAGTCCTTTTTCACTACGAGCAAAAAACCTCTGTTTGCCCTTCATTCAACCTCAGGAGAACCTGTTACTTCTTCAGGGTCACCCATATTGGGAAATGAGACCAAAGTTTCACCAGCGAACCCCTTTTGCTATCATTCGCACTCTTCTTTTATACGATATAATCCCTACTACAACACTGCCAGCCCTCCGTAGCTTCTCAGTGTTATGAGAACAGATGAGTAACCTCCTGCAGTGTGGCTTCTATCACCCGCTATTCCATTCCCGGGATGCCCAGGCAACCTCTGTACCTGTGCTTTTAGACAACATAAAACAAGACACTAACTCTTTTGTTAAACATAAATCAATATTCAATAATCAATATTTATCACCAAACTAGTCAATAATAACTATTACTCTGCTACCAGAAAACGGATCCAGTGGTATACCAACAATAGATACTCCACTACCATATACTCACCTGGGCCCATAAACACACAATTGAGTAAACCGCTGGAGTGACAAAGTTTTTATTTATATATTTCATAATATTCAGGATTAGTTATTTAATATTCCTAACTAACCTTTCACTGATCAAAAGTTCTTTCCTCTGGTCGATGGACCATTAGTTGAACTAGTTGATGGTGATAACTAACACAACCCTAACTATTCTTTTATTTGAAGTAAATGATCACAGACTCAGGAAGGTTTAAAATCTTTATCTAAATTAAATGCATGTGAACCATTTCAAAATACAGTGCAGTCACCATCATTCTTAGGAGAGAAAATTCAATTGATTAAACATCAAGCATATACTTCGGACTCATACAATAATTAATGCTCAGAAAGGGAGAGGACAGAGAGAAAAGAACATCTGCAAATAACGTGAAATTATAGTTACCAAGAATGGTGTGAAAGACCAACCCCCTGGCCAAAGGGCTGGTAAGGGTCCCCAGGATAGGTCAGGAGACAAAGACTTCAGGACAGGATTCGGGGTAGGATAGTTGACCTCTCTAGAATACCGACGATTGCGCTGCACCCCTCTCTGACACTCTCGTCCTCCTCGAGATTCTTCCGCGTTCTTCTGATCTAACCCAATTAAGTTAGGATAGAAAGTTCTGTTTCAGGTTCTGCATTCGGTTCTTCATCAGCATTTCACAGCATCTCTCCCAGCAACAGCATCTCCGACTCACAGCATCTGGACCTTCTTCTCTCTTTTTCTTCTTCTTTCCTCTACTCTAACTAACTAACTAAAGCTACTTTAATTATACCTTCGTTTCTTCATGTTCCACACACTAAAGTTTCAATATCGTAAAAATACGAATTATGATTGGTCAGGCAAGGGGGGAAGCTCCATAACACCATGCTTACATGTCATTAAAATCAGTTCAACTATTGTTCGCAAACCCATCCCCTTAATTTTTATTCATGTATTGAGTTCCCATACGCATTCACATTCTACTTGAAACATTATTATAACATTATGAATAAGAGTCCTCATCGTTGAACTTTTCACCATCCGTTCTCAGGGTATCTCACTCGTGTCCTTGGCTCCCGTTCAACATCTAAGTCATCATTCCGGGTTAACTTTCAGTGGACATGCGCAGTCTTTTCATTACTCAGCTTAATTCAGTTATGCATGAGAGGCCCAAATGCGCACTAATAATAAAGTCAGAAAGACAAATATGAATTTCACAAATAAATGGTCGCACTGTATACCTCCCACCTCTACTCTGTCCCAGTTCATTTATTAATATTTTTTCCCGCATTAGCATTAGTAAAATAGCTTGTTTTCGTTTCAGCTAAGCAGATGCCAGGCATGCGAGTCTTCAAGACTCCATTTTAGTGTCTTCTGCTCATGCGCTAGAATTTCCCTCCAAGCGTTACCTCGTCATACTACGTAGATGCAGCTGACGCATGCGCACAATAGTTTTCCCGTTTAAAGCGGTATTAGTCCGTCTTCATTGATATCCGCATTAGTACACACATAGGCAAGCTTCACTAACCCGCGTGTTCATGTGGTGCGTATTAGTTATTCACAAACATGATTAATAACTTGTTAATGAGTTAAACGAGTGGATTGCCTCCGAGCAAGTCTCTTTCTTACGAGACCTTGCTCCATCACTAGGGTTCAAAATCTACAGGTAGGCACTTTACAAAAAAAGGGTCAGTTTTCACTGTAAAAATAAAGTGTGTCCACGTTGCGTTTTGAGCCGTTTCCTGTCACGGGCACTAGGCCTACCCACACAAGTGAGGTACCATTTTTATCGGGAGACTTAGGGTAACACAGAATTGTAGAGCAATTGTTATTACCTATTGACTTACGATGCATTTCTGCCTTCCAAATGAAAGACAATGTGTAAAAAAGAAGTCATTTTGAAAAATAACCTATAATTCTCATGCTAATATGGGTACTCACAATTTCGTAAATGTGCAAATATCTACTGTTTCTAAACTCTATATTTTGTTCCAATTTCAGAAATACATAGGTGTCTTTCATACCGATTTTTCCATGTATATATTTTCCCAAATTAATTGCTATATACCCGGTACATAATAAAAACCATTGCAAGACGCTGCCCAGTTATTGGCTCTGGGTTCGTCGGGTTCTTCGTGAACCTACAAGTCCTATATATCCCCACAACCAGAAACATCCAGCGGATGTAACGGTATATTGCTTTTAAACAGCTGTCATAATTAGAAGAAGTTACAGGTGAAAACATTGACACAAATGGCTGTTTTTTCAACTAATTTTCAATTTTTCCTATATTCAACGGTTAGTTTCTATAGAGAAACCTTGAAGGATCTACACAAATGACACCTTGCTGAATTCAGAATTTAGCCTACTTTTCTAAAATGTATAGCTTTCCAGGATCCATTATTTCTTTCATACCCATTTCTACCATTAACTGGAAAGAGGTTGAAAGAACAAAAAATAGCAAAAATAGGCTATGTCCCAGAAAAATGCCAAAACTGTGTAAAAAATGTTAGTTTTCTGACAAAAGTCTGCTTATCCCTGAAAGCTGGGAAGATGGTGATTTCAGCACCACAACCCCTTTTTGATACCATTTGCAGGAAAACACCAGACGCTTTCATCTGTAGCCCTTTTTCCCATTTTTCCCATTTACCTGTATTTTGGCTAATTTCTGGGTCCCCTTCAAGGGAATCCACAAACCCTGGGTACCTTTAGAATCCCCATGATGTTGGAAAAAAGGACGCAAATTTGGTGTGGATACCTTATGTGGTCAAAAAGTTACAGGGGCCTAAGCGCGAATAGCCAAAAAAGGCTTAGCACAGGGGGGAAAAGGCCTAGCAGCGAAGGGGTTAAGCAAGTTCATAGTAGGCTGCCGCAGAGTGCGCGCCCCGCCCCTTGCAGAATCGGCCTGAATAGAGCTGGGTGCGGCATGCAAGTGGTGAGTCGGTGAGTTCTGCTCGGGCCCGAAGTTTTAAGGCCAGAGACCAAAGTCCAGAGCCCAAAAACCAGAAAGCCACGCACAATCCCACAGATTAATCAGTTTAAGAGGCATTGAATCATCTGTCATTACCTACTACCATCTCGCCACAGTTTGAAAGATGAA
Organism: Calotriton arnoldi; assembly: GCA_963921515.1. Lineage (NCBI taxonomy): Eukaryota > Metazoa > Chordata > Amphibia > Caudata > Salamandridae > Calotriton > Calotriton arnoldi. The sequence goes on from CAWUFW010007923.1 coordinate 658,279, forward strand.
AGTACTGGCACTGGTACAGTAAGCCTTATCACGCAATTCCAGAGCGGATTTTGGAGGTGGACTGCAGAGGAAGAAGGAGGTGGAGCCCTGTGGTTTTCCCTGGGCACGCTGTTAAAGTATTGCTTACCTCCCGCGGCGCAGGACGAGCCCGGGTGAAAGGCGTGCCCCTCCGTGCCCGTCAGAGACTGGAGGATGCTGTCCCCCACCTTGGTCTTCTGATTTTTGGACCTTTGGATGGAAGCACTTCCTGCTCCCACCGGATGCGCAGTGGCCAAGGAGTCTGGGGGCCTAAGAACGTTAATACAACATAGGCCTAGCAGGGTGTTTCCTGCCAACGTCTTTGTACCCAGTTGACTTTTGTTGCTGTTTGCCGGCTGCCAGACTGCTGTCTTTTTTTTCTTTTATCACCTTCTGTTTTAACTGGGCAAATCTGCGTGACACTGGCCATAAGATTTAAACTTGTCGCCTTGTTCAGACATATTCCTGCTGTCAAGATCAAGGCTGGATTACCATGGTGAAGCGCAAGACAGTTGCAGCAGCCTCTGCAGCCCCTGCAATAACCAAAATGGACTCTTTTTTACAGCGTACAGCAGGGCTCTAGGTAAGGAGATAGAGCTTGTGGCGCAATGGGTCTCTTTCTCCCCAGCTAACCGACTGCTTCCCCCAAATGTGTCTGCATCCAGCAGACCAGAGTTTGTGGAGTTGGCTGAGCCAGAAGCGGGATCCTTTTCACCTACTGGTCAGGATGTAGGTAGGGTACCAGATCACCTGACATCATGGAGGTGGCTAGCAGGGCAAAACCTGCCTCAGCGTCTGTGCCTGGTTGCAGCAAGTGTATTACCAAACTAGTGGCTTCCTGTCCTGTTTTCTCAACAGGGGTGTGTCAGGGTGGGTCCCAGGTCTGGAGCCAAAAGAAAGTTCTCCCTGGTTGGGAGTAGGGCGAGCTGCTCAGGGGCAGAGGCTCCTTTGTCCAATGCACATGGCACACAGGCCTTGTCAAAGGCAGATATGGCGGCCATGATGGAAGAATTTGTGGGTTCCCTGTTGGCAGGGATAGGCTCCAAATTGGAGCCAATTAAGTAACGTCTGGTTTCAATCGAGTGGGGACTCCTTAACTTGAGTCAGCATAACGAAATGGGCACCATTGCAGCCAAAAGTGAATTGGTGCCCGCATCGGGCTGCTTTGTTCAAGAAGGTTTTAGTCAGCCTAGGCCATGTACTGTGAACCAGGAGGACCTATCATTCCGTCCCCAACTGCAGGAGAGTATCCCCCAATCAATACAGCCCTCACCGACTTTAGCTTTGAAGGAAAGGTCAAATAGGGAAGGACCCCCTTGAGAACTCCAGGATGAAGGCTTTGTTTGAATATCACCAGGGAGGAGCCATGGATAGGAGGGGAAGTCACTGCAGCACATGGAGTACCAGGCACCCAGAACCAGAGTTCTTTTTCCCTTCACCTACCTCCGTAAGCCACTCCTAGCATCTAGCGGAGCAGATACTGGGAAATCGGCCTCGTCTGTTTCAGAGGGAGACGTTAGGAAGGGCATAGTTGGGTTGTCTCGTAACAAGGCCCTACGACCAGATGGGATTCCCCTCACCTTTGCATCTCCAATCTGGAGCTGTGGGCCCCTGCCCTCACCTCAATTATCAATGCGGCTGTTAGAGTTGGCCCCCAGGTTCCTGGGCCACCACCACCATTGTTCCTGTTTTTTAAAAAAGGAATAGAGACAGTACGCATTGTTATAGGCCAATCTCCCTGTTGGATTCTGTGGTGAAAGTGGTCGGACGTATTTTACTAGACAGGTTATCTAGCTGGGTGGAGGACAATATTGCAGATCTATAGGGCCAAGTGTATCGCTAAAGTGTTGTATGACAGCAAAATATGGTGCCATACTGTCCTTGATGATCTTCAAATCTCTGAAAACATCTTTTGAGGCGTCTTTTGCGGTTCCTCAGGGAACCCCCACTTTTATCGTCCATGAAGAGTTTGGCATGTCCTATCTCACTGATCTGTTGACCTTCCGCCCTCTCCTATTTTGGTTAAAAACTTGGCTTGGCAAGGGAGCCTCATTAAACAAAATGATCTTAAAGGATTGTATGGCCCTTGAGCATGCCTTTCATATCCCATGGCTCAAATACATAAAGGTTTGGTTTGTGAGCATGGGGAGAGCAGATTTTTACTTTAATCTGGAATCGAGCGACAAGAAGGACTTGGTTGAATCAAGGAAGCCTTTTTAGACAGCAGTCAGTAGTTAGGGAAGAAAGAGAGTTAAAGAAGCCCAGTGCATGTCTTTTCATCATGCTTAGAACCACTGACTGAGCTGACTGAACCTTATTTTTTAGCGTTTGTGAATGCTTACGATAGCTTTCTACTGACCGGGCTTTGGTTTGATCTTTTCCATCTCCTTCTTGCCTACCTTAGGGGACAGAGCAAGGGCCAGAGGCTGTTGCCCTGTGGCTGTGATGGCAAGTCTTCACAGGACATGCTTCACTTCTTGATGTTTTGTAATTTTTATGACCAACCTAGAAAGTCCTTTATCATCCCAATCCTGAAAAAGGCCAACTTAAGGCAGGTGAGTCCCACTTACATTTTTTATTAATGTTAAAGAGTAGCACCGTTTTTTATGTGCTTAGTTTTTCAAAATCTGCAGTTAGGTTTAGATCCAGCTGCGATTAATTCACACGTTTTAAAACACACCATCTATCAGCAATCTTTTATGCCAGTTTTTCTTGGTTTTAGTTATTGCTTAAATAGTTGTAATAACCAATTAGTCGAGGGCACTAGGTACTTTAATATGTTTTGCACATTTCACTAACAACAAAGAAGGTCTTTTATTACAGTGTAGTTTATAGTGGTATATCTTGTGTAAACCCAATCAGGTATTTGTTTACCTTTTGTTAATACCTGGCGAGGAAAGTAGTTTATAACTCTCCTTATCTGGTGTTGCCGGAATGAGATCTGTGCTTTCTGTATTTTGTGTTTTGTACACAGTTTTGGACACCATCTCAACACGTACGTGTTTTATCTGATGATGTTTTTATGCGTGTGCTTTTATTGTTTTTGTATAAAAAAAAATGAATAAAGATTGTTCACTGAATGATGTACCCCATTTACAATTAGGGTAAATTTAGGGAATTTTTAGGATGTTACATTTTAACTATGTATAGATCAGCAAGACACACATTTTTAAAAGTCCAATTTTTTCAGTTAGAGCTAACAGGCATTAACGCTCCTAGGAACATACTTAAAAGGGCAGGAAGGAGTGTCTGTTTTGCGGTTACAACAGTAAATCGTAAAGTCACATTCTGTTTTTCTTACCAACATTAAGATTTGAATGAAAAAGCTTAGTGAACATTTGCTGCTTTAGATGAGGGCCAAAAACTTGTAATCTACCAATGGTAGTGTTTCTAAAGATGGACTACATATGTCTGATAGAAGCAACAATAAAGTACCTTGACTTTGTGCAAATCCACCTACAGGGAGTAAATATTGGATTTAAAGGGTGTGGGCTGGTGGCATTCATGAGTGTTTTTAACAACTAGCCATTGAGATAGTAATATCTAAAGCTGTAAATGAGCTTTTGTTCTTTGGTCAGGTTTTACATGTGTAGTTTCAATGTATAGGAATCTACTATAATTAGCTTTGCTTTTAGATTCTGTACTAAAGAACTGACAGTTCAATATTAAGAAATGTATTTATATTATAATTTTAATAAGTGACGTTTTTTAGTTTTTTAACTGAACTGAGAGATTGCACTATAGTGCCCTTTCCGATGTAAGGCTGCATTAGTACAAATGTAGTAATTCTTGACATATTGTAAGCAATAGTGGTACAATAGTATTCACCCCAATCTGCTGCTTCAAACTTTGTCTCATTGTGGTGGTGCTCGGTCCTGGTATATGGTATAGAGTGTGCACTGGCAACATGCTGGTAATTCTGTGTAATTTTATAATGTGTGAAGTAGTGATGTCTGGTGTAAGCTTTATGCATCCATCAATGAACTTCCACACTGAGCCATTCTTCCATGCATTCAACCTTCATTCATCCGTCCACCAATGTGCACACCCATCCATTAATTATACATGCACTTGGTCACTCACTCATTTTCTATCCATGCACCCACTTAATTCATCCAGCCATTCCAGCTTTCTTGCATTCATCCACTCACCCATACACCCCTAGTACACAGGTTTACTTATATTCGTCCTAATGCATGCTTTCACTTGTGCATCCGTATTCCTAGCACTATATGCATGTTCCATTGTCTTCATTGGGTTTGAAATAATTTTTGGGTCTGGCCTAGAAAGAGCGTCACTGCTTCACCTGCCTCATGTAAAAAAACATAAATAAAAAACAACTGCATTTATATATACATGAAGCGCTCTCATCCATTGGTCTGTTCAACTGATCTTCACATATTGCTTTGGCCTATCACAGCATAAAGCATGTGGGCAATGAATAAACCCTTTTCAGCCATTATCTCTCTTGAATCTGAGTTACAGCATTTTTCCAAATCATATGTGTACTTCTACCTAAAATGAAGTTCACTTCCGTGCCAGAGCATGATGGTAAATACTTTACCTTGACGATGCTTTTTCATTTCAATTCTTTATTCTTTGTATTTCTTTTGCCATCCTTGCATGTTTAAAGTATCTCTTCAGGTAAAAGTGGTATTCCACCTTAATATTGACTCCAGAATATTGTGCTACCAGAATATAGTGGACAAAATATCAAGGAACAACATTTTGTGAAGGTAAGTTTATATAGGCAACTAAAGGTTTTTATTTGCTTAACTCCACATATATGAACCTCAATAATAGATATATCGTCAAGGCATGCAGATATGGAGCTAAGAATAATATAGCTATATTTACCTATATGTTATTACTTTCTCAATAATTTGACCATGATATTTTGGTAGCACGATGTTTCTGTTGGTGATATTTTGACATACAATCAGTGAAAATAGTTTAGAGACAACAGTGCATTTTATTTTAGCCAAATTAGAATCATAATTACCTATGATGTGGAGCAAAACTAAAAAGGGTTTCTCTACCTTTTAAAATACGTCTACCTGATAGAAAGCACTCATACTGACCTAATAAAATTATATGGGATGATTAAGTTGTTTTTCAATTTGAATGTTTTAGTTCAAGATTATCGCAGTCTTGTTTAGGTTGTTGCATAGGTTTTTTGTAGCACATGCTTTCAACAAAATGAAGAATCATTCACCAGCTAGCTAGGCCAGACCTATTGGCTTTGGTAAAGTTTGATTGTGGAGGGTGCATCATTTGCCCTCTTCATCCAACTCAACCTGCGATAGCGCTTTTCTGTGTGGCATGTCCCCTCCTATGCTCCGTTGTTGACCTCGTCCAAAAGAATAGACAATTAAGTGGGCTATGGAGCAGTGGACAGTTTGCAAGATTTTTTCCCACAGCATTATTGTATTCTTAAAATGTAAATTTCATGTGCCTTATTTTAAGGCACTCATAAACAATTCAATGTACCTAGTACACTGTAAAATAGGAAGTTTCATTGTTTATTCTTTTAACGATGTGTACAGCAATATCACAACCCAAATCAAGATGCGATCTTTAGATATGCTTATTTATACAGACATTGTAGAAAAAATCTCTACAAGAATTCACAATCTGATTGAAATGCTAACTTATAAAACCATGATTAAGTTACCTTTAAGTAGAGGGGGCGTGGCCAAGGAGCCGAGAATGGCGGACGCGTGAGCTCAGAGCTCCGCGCTGGCCCGGCATTTATTAGCATAATATTGCAAAGCTGGGGGCCGGGTGCCATCGCCAAAGTTGCCCGGACTGTGCTGGGGCACCTGGTGGCTTGACTCAGTGATAGCGCCATCCTTTAGGCGGTGGTGAGAAGTTCTGATCCCCAGCGGTTATCGGCGCCTGTTGCGGCCCAAGATGGCGGCCCGGAGTTGACCCGCGCAGCCGAGCGGAGTGGAGACTGAGCTCCCCTGTAGGTCGAGCTGCGGTTGGGGCCTGTAGACGGCGGTCTGCAGTGATCGACGGTGCGCTGTGGGGGGCAGCCAGAAGACGGAGGTAGTAATAGCGCAGAGGTACAGAGCCACGCCTGCTGCACTGGGTGCGGGGGCGAGACGAGGCATCGGAGCCCGGTCGGGGCTCGGATACCAAGATGTGGCGACGCCTCGGGGCCCAGAGTGGAGGCAGTGCCCGGTGTCGAGGCCAGCGGGCAGTATCGATTGGCCTGCTGCTAGGGCTGTGTCCCCCATTGACTTGAGAGCGGCCGTGAGGTTTTCTGCTGCAGCGGGACTTGTGGGCTGCTGGGGCTTGCCCCCCTCCCTTTCTTTAGACCGCTTGCCTCCTGGCGGAGCCGAGCGCGGTGCCCTGTGCCCCTGCAGACGTGGGCCCGGCGGCACCCGGTGAGATCGAGGCGAACGCTGAGGGCAGTGGCCCCCGGAGGTGCGGCACAAGACAGCGCGAACGTTCAGGGCCCGCATCGGGGCTTGGGTGATTGGTGTGTGTGCCTTGCCAGCGGCCCCTTACTGGAACTGGAGCTCTTGTCATCCTTCCTGGCTTGGGGCGCGGCCTGCCGTGGACCGCCCGAGGCCACCCAGACCGGCTGCACACGCCCTGGAGAACAGGGGGGCCTGGCCTCAGTGGACCTCCTGCCTGTGCTCGCGGTGTACATTGCCCTGCGAAGTGGTGGGCCTCCTTGATGTGAGCTGAGGCGCCCTGGACTGTGACGTGAGCGGAGGTGGGCACATTGCCACCTGGGGCTGTGTGGGGTCAGCGCTGAACATCGGTGCAGGAGTTGGCCTGGGTGGAGATTCAGCCGACAAGTGGGCACAGACGTACGTAATCTAGTGGGCCAAACGAGGGAGTGACTGTCTCAGCAGTTGGTGTGTGGAGGCCCTCCCGAGTGCAGCGGACCTGAGCAATGCTGCGAGTGATGGAACCATGACGCTGGTTGTTGGACTGACCCCTATCCCAGGTACAGTCTAGCGGCCGGGGAGCTGTTTGACACCATGGGCAAGCCTCGAGGCTGGCAGGCCGGAGCCACACACGACCCGGAGGACAGTGCCCAGGAGCACTCGCAGACCGCACCGGAGGCCCCGATACAGCAGCAGCTAGGCAAGATATTGGAAGTCATTGCGGACACGAAGGCTACCCTCCATCAAGACATCAGCACGGTGGTGGTAGGGCTGGGCCTACTGCGAGAAGAACACAAGAAGCTCTCTGAGAGAGTGAAAGAAACTGAGTCCAGCATTTCCATAATGGCTCCCGCCCATAAGACCCTGGAGCAGCAGATGGGAGCCCTCACAGATAGGGTGGGTGTCCTGGAATGGAGAGCAGAGGATGCAGAGGGACGCAATAGGCGGAACAACGTTTGGATTTTGGGTCTGCCGGAGGGAGTCGAGGGCAACAACATGGTGTCCTACCTGGAACAGTCGCTAAGGGACGTGGCGGCACCTGAGGGTCTGTTGACTTTCTATACCCTCGAGAGGGCCCACAGGGTCCCAGCCCGGCCCCTGACACCGGGGCGTCCTCCGCGACCGGTGCTGGCCCAATTGCTTCATTTCAGAGACAGAGACCTACTCCTGCGGAGGGCACGTGCGGTGGGCCCCTACACAGTTAATAATAGTAAAGTTTCCCTCTTCCTGGATTATACCCTGGAAGTGCAGCGTAAGTAGGCCTTGTTTCCGGAGGTCAAGAAGGCGTTGAGGGAGGAGGGCCTCCAGTACTCTTTGATGTTCCCGGCCCGGCTGCAGATTGTGTTGGATGGTAGCACCCACTTCTGTGGCAGCCCGGGTGAGGCCTGGGACTGGATTGAGGCCTACAAGGCCAGGGCCTCCCAGCCTGCAGGCCCTAAAGCTGAGTTGAGGAGCAAGGCTGAACTTGGGAAGCGCTCCAGATGACGCTCCCGTAGGGGAGCCCCCAAGAAGCCGACACCGATGCAAACTGAGAAGGAGAGGGCGGAAGCCATGCAGGCGGTGGTGGCGCTTATGCGGGGCAGGAGCCCCACTCCTGAGGCGGAGGCCCGGTCATCAAGAGACACTGGGCACATCGATTCCGATACATCCCGCAGTGACAGTGTGAAGATGCCGGTGGTGACCCCGAACACGGCCGATGAAGTCATCTGAGGCTGCCTGGGCTTTGGGCCAGTCTCGCCCTTGAGTGCTGCTGAACTGTTGGTGGCTGACTCTGGTCTTGAGCTGACCTGTTCTTGTGGGGCCGGCGCGCTCCAGACGGTTTGTGCGTCAGCACCATGTTTTCCTGTTTGCTCTTTCTGTCCATCCCCCTTTGAGTAACTTACTGGGGTAAGGTCTCACCAAGGGTTATGTTCCACACGCTGTTTGGACGACTGATGGTTGTCAGGCTGTCCTGCGGTCGGGGAGTTGTTCAGCATGGGGGTTTGTTTGTTGATATTTTTTGTTTGGTTGTTTGCAGAGGAGGGCGGTTGTGCACACGGGAGGAGGCAGGCGGGTTCATGTAGAAATGGCAAGTACACCTAACACTGTGAGGTTCCTCACGTGGAACATTTGTGGTATGGGAACAATGGCCAAACATCACAACATATACTCCTACTTGCGGCGCAGGGATGTGCACATTGCATTCCTCCAAGAGACACATCTTAACAAGGAAGAAGCCAGGAGGTTGAAGAAGAGGTGGCGGGGTAAGATTTCCGCAACCACCTTCTCGGCTTTCACCAGGGGGTCCTAATTTGGGTGAAACCTGGGGTCCCCTTCGCCCTTGACCGCTCATGGCTTGATACGGAGATGCGGTTTGCCCTGCTTACAGGACCACTGGCGGGATGGGAGGTGACACTAGGCAACGTGTATGCACCCAACCAGGATCAGGTCGGCTTCCTAGAGTCTTTCTCTGCCTCCTTAGCTCATTGCTTAACTGGCTCTCTCATATTGGGGGCGACTTTAATTGCGTGGCGGACGTTGGCATTGACCGTTCGCACCCTTCCCTACCGGGGACGAAGCCACATCATACAGCGTTGGGTTTCCAGACCTGGATGTCCCACTGGAGCTTAGAGGACACCTGTAGGCTGCATCACGCTGGTGATAGGGAGTACTTCTTCTTCTCGCCAGTCCACCAGGTTCACACCAGACTCAACATGTTCCTCTGTTCCCCAGCCTTCAATGGTTCTGTTTTCCACTCTGAATACTTAGGGTGCACTTTGTCGGACCACAGCCCACTACTCATGTTATACCAACCATTGGGGCAGCGCCCTCCGATCCCTACATGGAAATTGAAGATGCCCCCTTCCGAGCCTCACTGCTAGCACTGGTCAAGGCATACTTTCCTCTTAACGCCAACACTGCCTCCTCTCCCCATGTGGAGTGGGAGGCGTTTAAGGTGGTTGTAAGGGGACATTGCATGGCGCAAGTGTGTGGGGCACACAGGGAGATTAACCGGGAACTTCTAGCCTTGGAGGAGACTATCCATAGACTAGATAACTTGCAGGGCATGGACGATGCGGCCCAAGTGTCCCTGCTAGATGCGCGGGCATGATACAATGATGCATTGGGCAGGTTGAGGTGTTACAACTATAAGGACTACCTAGATAAAGTACAAAGAGAGGAGGGGGGGCGGGTCGACAGTTAGCGTGATTAATCAAACCTGAGTTGGGGGGCTAGGTATAGTCACGGGGGATGTGGTGCATGACCCTGATGCCATCAATGACTCTTTTCTAATGTACTATGAGTGGCTGTACGAGGTCCCGACTGTGACCCCCTTGCCAGATATGCAACACTTCCTTGCCCCTCTACAGCTCCGTATGTTGGAGGCAGATGCACAGGACGACTTGGGGGGCCCGATCACTGTGCAGGAAGTTAGGGCTGCCATAGCGGCGGTGGCACACGGTAAGACGCCCTGGCCTGATGGCCTCCCGGCTAAATTTTATCCGCGGTTTATTGATATACTAGGTCCGCACCTTGTGGCGCTGTATGCGGCGGCATATGAGGGGGGTTTGCCCAATTCCACCCAGTCGGCACATGTGATTCCGCTCCCTAAGTCCAAGCAACTTGATGCGGGAGTGAGAGATTACCGACCTCTCTCCATGCTCAATCTAGACTTTAAGATCCTGAGCAAGGTGTTGGCAGGCAGGCTGCTCCCGCACATGAAGTTCCTGATCCACCCGGACCAAAACGGGTTTATCCCCTCTCGTAACACCTCTTACACTTTCCGTAGGCTCTACTCTGTACTCTACCATGCAGATGCGCCGGCACTCCAACAGGCAGCGGTTTTATCTGTTGACCTGGAGAAGGCGTTCGACACGGTGAGCTGGGAGTACCTGTTCGAGGTGATGCGCTGAATGGGACTGGGGGACAATTGGGTGTGGTGGGTGCGGCTTCTCTATGCCTCACCCACTGCGAGAGTTAAGACGGGCCGAACCGTATCCAGATTGTATAAGATTTCCCAGGGGTCCCGGCAGGGGTGCCCCCTTTCACCACTACTGTTTGCCCTGGCTGTGGAACCTATAGCGGAGCGGTTCCGCCTGGGTGGGAGAGGACTAGGACTGACCTTGGGCGGGCGACGACACCACGTCTCTTTATACGCAGACGACTTGTTGCTGTATCTTATGGAGGCACTCGAGGGGGCCGCTGAGGCTCTGCAAATTCTGGGCGACTTTGCTCTCCTCTCGGGCCTTAAGGTCAATAAAGCCAATACCTACATGTTTCCCATAGCTGGACCTATGCCCCAACCAGAGGCGCTGCTGATTGACACTCTCTGGGCACAGCGCACCTTTAAATACTTGGGCATACATATTTTCCATGACCTAGATGATTAGAGAGATGGGAATTTAGGAAGGGCGCTGCACTCCCTTCGCATTTGCGTTCATTTCTGGAGCACACTACATCTGCCCATCATGGCCCAGATCACGCTATTCAAAATGGTTATGCTACCCTGGTTGTTATACTTTTTCCTGAATCTCCCGGTTTTGATGCCAAGAAGCTGGTTTTGACCGCTGCATGCACTCCTGCGGCACCTGGTTTGGGGTGACGGACGCCCGAGGGTGTCCTTGCAAACTCTGCAGCGCCCTATGTCGGAGGGAGGACTTGGGGTGCCAAATTTTGAATTTTATATGTTGGCCGCCTAGTTACAGTGGTTGGCACAGTGGGTGGAGGGGGTGAACGAGGAGGGAACGTGCTTGGCGGACCCAGTATCGAGTTGCGGGCTGGTAACGGCAAAGCTCCTATTATCGGCCACATCTACCCCTCTCTGCTCCTTACTGCAGCGCATGGCCTTTCAGACGTGGACACGATGTTGCAGTGGAAGGCAGCAAGCTGCGAAGTATTCTCCAATGCTACCCCTGGTGGGGCTGCCGCATGGAGACCCCTAGTCCATATTCACGAGCACCCAGCTGGCCAAATGGTCGGAGGCCGGACTGGATAATGTTGGGGACTGCTACTTAGACAAGGCACTGATTCCTTTCGCAGACCTGGTGGATGATAGTGGGCTCCCCCGGGTCAGTTCCGTCACTACGAAGCGTTGACGCGTACGTTTGCGCACTTGTGGGGCTCTAGGAGGGAGGAACCCGATACGCACCCTGTCCTCCATGCTTTATTCACCCTTGGCACTGCTTGACACCTGGTGAAATGGCTTTATGCTGCATTAGTGGAGGCTCCCACCGGCCCCCTGGATGGATATCGGGCGCATTGGGATAGAATCGGGGGCAGAGTCCTTACCGACTCTGAGTGGCGAAAGGTTTTGCGCTATTCGGGGAAGGTCTCCAGGAACACCCGATTGAAATATATCCAATTCAATTACACACACACCCGATTGAAATATATCCAATTCAATTACACACATATGACCTATATGATGCCACACCGGCTTAATGTGACATATGGAGGGGAGGTGCGACAGTGTCTCAAATGTGCCCACCCAGATGCTGATTTTAGCCATATGACTTCATATTGTCAATGGGTGCGTCCTTATTGGGAGGCAGTGTTGGTCAAGATCAAAGACATGCTTGGGAGGGAGTTGGCCTTAACAATCCAAACGTGCCTGCTGGGTCTCTTCCCCAGGCCGCCTAAGCGCAAAGTTGGGAACCGTTTGATAGACCTTGCGCTTGACCTCGCTAAGCGCAGGATAGCGATGCAGTGGAAGTCCTCAAAGGGGCCACAAGTTGCAGCCTGGAACAGAGATGTTATTGCATGGGCTGGGGCAGAAGGTAGAGTGCTAACATGGGAGGAGGCCAGGGGAGTGAAGAATCGCCCAATTGCTGAGCAATTGAGAGAGGCGATGGCTGAATGGGAGAAACTGGCGGGATCTGGCAGCGAGGGGGAGAACCGGACTGTGAATCACAAATAGATGCCGCGGCACAGGTCACACATCCAGGGTCCCCTGGAAAACTAGGGGTTTGATTTATGAGTAGGGGGGCACGGCCCTGAGAAGCCCTTGGGGGTGTATATTCAGATACAGGAGAGATACCAACTGTGGGGGCCACTGCCGGACCCGCTCGTCGGTTGTTTATGCTTTCATTATTATCAGATGTCTGTGCTCTGACATGTCCACATCACTCCTCTGCACGAGTTACTTGTTTCTCCTTCCCTTCTTTTTTTCTTTTTTTCTTTCTCTTTCTCTCCTTTTCTTCCCCCTTTATGCCCTTTTGTTCATTTACTGCGTTTCAGCATTGTTAATGGCACGATATGATTACATTTACTAATGTACATACATATGAGGGGCTGAGGTTGGACGACTTCCTACATCAATACCATGCTATAAATGTCTTGGTGGAGCATGCACTCACGAATGTAGACAGTAATGGACGATGTATCTTGTTTTGTTTTTCCTTTATCCTTCTTGTAATCATTGTAATGATCTGTTAAAAATGCCAATAAAAATATCTTTAAAAAAAAATTACCTTTAAGTAGCACTGATTTATGGTCATAAATTGTTCTTATTTTTGTTTTGTCTTTGAAATACATCTTTTACATAAATCTCAATTATCATAATGTTTATAAATATAGAAATAAATGTCTATTTTTTGTATATTGCAATTGTTTTATAATTATTTTAATAATATGTAAAAATGATTTTTTTCAAGTTATAGTTTGTTTGTATGTTGTATGAAATATTGATATTTTTATGTAATTTGGGTTTTTCATTTTATTGTATGCTTTATATAGTTATATACTTTTTTAATTAGTCTGTCTAATTTTATTTGTTAGAAATAAAAGTGGTGTTTTATTGGTGTGGGTATAGTATGTGAATGCTCTCAAAGTACAATGCTTTCCCCTATGTCGGTTAGATTATAGTATGAATAGTAAATCTACACCCTTCAAAGGCCAACACTTTTCCCAATGTGATTTAGGTTGGAGTGGAAATAGTAATTTTACACTCCTGAAAGTCAAACATTTTTCAAATGTGTCTTTGATTGGAGTGGAAATAATAATTCTACACCAACGTGACTTAGATTGGAGGGGGAATATTACATTTCCACCCTTCACTCAATGTTCAATGTGTTTACATTTTGCTTTATAATACATATTACATTTTTATCAATTGATACTTTTTTATTTTATGATTTGTAGTTGTGTATGTAAACAAATGTTTATATGTATCTTTTTCATTTTTATTTCTATGTTTAAAATGATATTTTTAGAAATTCTGTTAGAAACTGAAGAACTACACACTTTTTGCAAGGCATTTTTTAATTTTTGACTTTTATTCAAATTTGTAATATAAACAGTTGTATAACTGTAATGTATTTGTATTCTAACATACATTGTAATATAAGTTTTTAACGTAGCATAATCTTCGTACACATACATTTTGTATACTTTGTTTATGTTTTGTTACTAAAGATTGGCATTTTTTACCATATGGATGTATTTTTCACCGTTTAACATTTTCACTACATACATATATTTTCTGCAAACATTTTCAAAAAGATATTGCATTTCTTGATTATAAATTCAATTTATTTAATTGGAAAACTGGTGGCTTTGGTGGGTAGGAGGAGCTACGAGGAAGGCATTGGAGGGGCTTTGGTTTATAGATTTGGGGTAGGTTTGTAATTTTCACATGTGATTAGCAACAAGTTATATTTATGAATCGTGATTTGTTGAAGAATGATTTTCAATACATTATGTATATCTAATTTCTTGTAAGAGATTATTTTGCCAAGAGTGTAAATATTTTACATATTATAGTAAGAAATAAAAGGTCTATAAGGATTTTTTTCTTATTCTTTAATTCTTTTTAATATATTTCTTTTTTTTGTTTGTATTTATAGAAACTTGTTTTATATCAGTTACATTTTGTAGCATTGTTTTCTATGGAGGGTATAAGCAGCCGTTTGTTTACTGCTTCATTAAATTTTTAGCCAATTTTTTTTATTTTGGGCTGTTCATGGTTCATTTTTGCTGAGATTCCTTTTTCATGTTTTCTGGTTCAGATAAGCTTACTTTTCTATCCATCTTTTTGGGTTTAAGGCCTGAGTACGACTGGCAGTCACCCCAGCCCTCTGCTGCGAGACCGCCAAAGCTGTCTGCACACCGCCCACCACATTAGGATTTTAATCCTGATCTGGCGGGCTGTGCTTTGGCAGTCCCATGGCGGTGCCTTTCTAAGGCTCATTTCTGAGCCTTAGGAAGGCACCGCCATGGGAGCACCAAAGCACGTTCCTGCACGGAATGGGTTATGCAGGAACAGGGGGTGCATACAGACAGGAGGGCACACCATGTGTCCCCCTGCATGCACCTCATGGCCCAGAAGCAACAGGGGGCCCTGTAGGGCCCTCTTAGTTTCCTCACTGCCACCCTTTTCATGGTGGGTTCACCAGCATGAAAAGTAGGGCGGTGAAGCAACTCTGGAATATGGTTGGCGGTGCAGCACCGCCATCATATTGCTGCCTCAGACCACTGCGCCACCACCACAGGATCATGGATCTCCGGCAGTTGCAGCGGTCCAGTGGCCGTCCGACCGCTGCAGTTTTAATACTGCAGGCAGTCCTGCAGTTCAGCAGTCGTCGGACGCCACCGTTACTACGACCTATGGACTGCTGTAGTCATAATAATTGGGGGAGTGTATTTAAGAATAGTTTAGTTAGTGTAGGTTAGTGTTTGTTGGTTAGAATTAGAACATCATTTGGAGTGATAGTCAAGTATGGTAGGCCTTATTGTATTGTACTTATAGTGGTGCCATGTAGTGTATATGATCTTGCAATCTTTTTTTATTTTATTCATTATGGAGTTGTGTGGTTGGGTGTTTTGTTTGTCTTTTGCAGTTTTTATTCATTTTAGTCATGCGTCTTAGTAACATTTTGGGTACTTATGTTTTTTTCAATAAAACAAATTTGATAAGCAATATTATGTTTAATTCTCTTGATTTTCCAGTATTCCTTGAAAAAATGTTCAGTTTTTTTGGGGGGAGGATTTTGAATGGCTCCCATGGAATGCTATTACTTTATTCAAAATGTTTTCATCGTTGATATTTTAACATTTTTTTAATTTCTTTCTATATTTTGGGAAGATTACTATGTTTTGGATTATTGGCGAGCTTGGTGTCTTCAGCTGCAAAACAGTAAGTTATCTTTTATTTTATGGGAAACGTTATTGTATTGCAATGAATTGCATATGGTTTATTATTACCATTGTTTTTATGTGTTGTATCTTTTGCATTTTATTTTACATTTTGTGTTGATTTTTGTTAGAATTATTTTCTGTGGAGTTTAATATTTAATATGAATTTGCTGATTATGTTTTACTGTTCAATCTTTCTAGATTGTGTTGAACATTTCTTTTATATTTAGGATTGATTTGTTAAACTTGTTAAACATTATCAATTCTTGATTTCTTTGTTCATTTATTAAATTTAAAAAAATTGGTATTGTGTATATTGGGTTTGTACTAATGTTCCTTGGAAGGAATTATGCCACCATTACACTGCGTTGGTGGTATTTGCTTATTATGCCATGGTACTGCAATAAATATTCCAGCATGGTATATAACACTTGCGTTGGCTTCTGTGACCAAAAATGTGTAGTCTGACAACTCGGGTATCCTCAAAGTAGTCCATTTGGGGGTGTAACTTGTGTTCATATCTTCAGTAGTAGGTTGATTCTTTTAATAGATTGTGGTGCTAATTCAGTTTCTGGTACGTACATGAGGCCAATTAATTTTTTTTATTTCATGGTCGAATTTGGCATTTGTTGAATATTCTACACTTAGGGCCTGATTAGGATGGCGGTCGACCTTACGTCCGACCTCCATCCCTTCGCAACCGGTTTCACGATGCCTTCAAGGCAGTCGCAATGTGTATCTTTTGTATTGTGGCATGTACAAATATACACTCTGTACATATCCTGGCGCTATGTGGCAGACACCATGTGGTGCCTGCCACATGGTGCAGGGATATGTAGGAGGGCACCATAGGTGCCCCCCAAGGCCCATGTCGGAGGGCCAGGGGGCAAGGGGGGCCAATTACTAGCCCCCAATATCCCTTTTCACCTGCCTTTTCAGCCGGCGGGAAGGGACATCACAATCCATACGGTGGTGCCTGGCAGGCATCGCCACCATTGTAGGGATAGCGGACCCTCCGAGCCCGCCAGATCCGTGCATCCACCCACCATAATAATGCGGGGGTAATGCAGGGTCCGATGGCGGTGTGAACACCACCGACGGGCTGACGGTGGCGGTCCCACTGCCAGCGTAATGAGGCCCTTAATGCTGATTTTAGAGGTGTCTCCAAATACTTTGATTAAAGTTAAATTATCACCCCTGAATGGCTATATTTGGGTATATTTTAAAAATAGTTAAAATCAGCACTTGGTCAAAGTCAAATTTCTTTTTTTTTCTGAATGGGAATTGTTAGTTTTGAATGTTATTTTATTTAATAGTTCATAGTATGTTGCACTTTTTTTGTTTGATAAAAGGCATTGACTAACAGTATGTTTTGACATTCTTCATGGATTCTGTCTATTTGTGTGAATGGTGGAGAGCATGACTTGAATGTGCCATCATAATCCACATGTTGCACTGAGTAAGTGTTAGTAGGTTATTGTCTATAGCATATGCAATTATTCTTCTTTCATTGTTGTCACTGTCATATAAAGGGAAAGTGTCATTTGTGTGTCTTACTGTTACGTTTTTGGATATATTTATGTCCTTGAATCTTCTTGGAGCACCAGATGTTTCTCTGGTTGCTTTTCTAGTTCTGGCTATGGGTCTTTTTGAATTGAGAATTGTAGGGAGTTGGCCTCAAACTTATTCTGGGACACTGGGTATTATATTTTTTTTAATGATTCCAATAGGCTCTTGTGAGGTCATACTAGCTTCACTGATGTCTTGCAATACATTTCTTACTTCAACTTCTGCCATGATTCAGGAATGATTATGCTCTCTAACGTTTCCAATAATTTCATTTTTTGTAGTTGCCCTCCTATATTATTAGAGTAAGTTTTCAGTGCATTTTCTCACTGCTTGTACTTTCTTTGCTGTGCTGTAGCCCATGTGTTTTATTAATAATTCTCCTTTTTGAGAACTTGTGTTTGGGGCTCTTTTAACCATTTTATCTTTGGGTTATACAGCATTAAGTTATCAATTAAATAATAATATTTTTATGTATTTATTTACACATTTTTTAACATTTTGGTACATTTAGAGTTACGATTTAGATATCCCTTGAGCATTTTTGAGCTGTTTATTTAATTTATTGTTAATGTTAATGGCTTTTGGCAAAGGAGGCTGTTTGTAACTGTTGGAAAATCATTGTAGTTAGTGTTGTAATTAATAATTAATTATGTTTTATTTTTAATGGCTTTTTTGTTCTAGTTTTAAAAGCCAAGTTGATTATTATTTATTTACTATTATTTCATGGTTTTTTACTTACTTTATATTTGTTGTGGAGTTTGATTTCACAAAACGATTCCAACTTAATTTTCATTTTCTTCTTATGTTTAGTTTCGATTCATTTTTTTATTTAGGAAAGATGAGATGAAAAGTATATATTAATACATTTTTATGGTGGTTATAAAGTTAGTTTTAGCTTAATGTATTTTACTTACCTTGAAATAAGGTGTTTGTTTTCTTTGGAGGTATCCTTTTCCTTTGATGTATGTCAGCAATGCTGCAGAGAGTGCTAGGCTTTGTGAAACCACGTATTAAACATTTTTGTGGCTATTTCATACACTTTTAAATTAGTAAAGTATTGTAATTTGATGACTGGAGAAGTCCACGCATTCTTTTCCTTGAATTCGGGGAGTTGCCTGGCTCCCAAGTGAAATGGCTCTGCCATATTGGAAGGGTGATTCCCTTCATTAGATTTATTTTATGCTTTGTTCTCACTGTTATTTTAATAAGTTTTATCTACCAATAGTGATTAGCTGCAGGGGAGCCTGCAACTAATCTCAGGGGTTGCTGGACCCTAGTTACTTTTTAATTTGCACAATCCTTTGCTCTCACCTGAGTTCAGCAAAGCATTGCTGTGCACACTAGCCATGCCCCGTCTCGCCCCCGTCATGAAGGGCTACATCAATGGCACCAAAGCACGTTAGCTCTGCTGGAGCGCCGAAGGCGTGCCAAAGGCAAGCCCGTCTGCGCCCGTCTGCTCGTGTCTGCACCCATCCGTGCCCAGCGCCAGTCACTCTGGCTCTCACGAGTCAGATTTAATGGCCATAAGATATTCTCGGGAGGAATTGTTAAACCTGCTACCAGGTAAGAGGATGGACTGTCTTGGGCTTGACTGTCTGGTGGTCCTAGCTAATCTACTACATAGTTGCCCTGGATGTGGCACCCAGACAGCCATACACAAAACAGCTGCCACATCGTATTCCAGCTCCCTTCGCCCACACAATAATGACATCCAGTTAAACAGTACACTGCCTTGTGTACTGCTTAACACAAGATCTTTAATTAAGCATAGCACCAAATTTCATTTATTTATGGACACATATAGACCAGCCCTGGAGTTCATTTTTAAAATTGTTTTAACAAATACTCATTCATTTACTGGCATACTTCTATACTGTCCGCCCGGCCCTAGATCCCATTTCACAAAGGAAATCACCAACCTCCTAGAAGAACATATCCTCTCCTCTAACTTCACTATTTTAGGTGACTTTAATTTTCACCTAGATGCACTTTAAGATATGGAAAGATCAAATCTTCTCCAAATCATGTCAAGCTTTGGCCTTCTCCAAATGATAGGTGACCCTACTCATCAAGCAGGGCATGCATTAGATGGAATTATTACAAATAATACTGCCCTAACTACTAATAATATTCTCCCTCTAGCATGGTTGGACCACAGTGCGATTGTTTTCGAGCTGACATACAATGCCTCAGCCAATAGGCCCCCAACCAAACCAGGTATCTTTTGCAGGTGGCATACTATGCAGCCAGATAATTAAGCTGAAGAACTTAATAACTCGTATCCCACTCTTTCCACCAATATCGACACAGTGGCCTCTCAATATACATTATGGGTTGATAAAGTAGCCCAACTGTTAGCACCACCTAAACTAAGAAAAGTCAAACAAAAGACTCTCTCTGCCCCTTGGTTTACAGAGGAACTAAGGGCGTAGAAACAAAGTTGCCGTAGGCAGGAGAAAACTTGGAGACAAAACTATGACGAGACTGAGAAGACCAAATACAAGCTCTGCCTAGCTGCGTATAAATCCCTTATTTATAAAGAGAAAATGTCCTACTTTAAAAGTAAGATAGAGGAAGCAAAAAATCCTCGAAAGAACTTTTTCAAACAGTGACTAAGCTGACCATGGATACATTCGGTACATCTAACTTAAGCAGCCAATCCTTCTGCAATAGCCTAGCGGACTTCTTTTTGGAAAAGATGGAAGGTGTTTACAACCTATTCTCTTCCTCTACCTCCATTTCAGACAATATCATGGCTTCCACCATTACATGTAAGAAAGGATCGAGTCTCAGTAAATTGATACCATCTACCCTAGAACAGGTAACTAACTCACTGAGAGTAACTCGTCTGGCTCTCCACATGATCCGTGCCCTCCAAAGATTGCAGGATCAGTGGCGGAGACTATTGGGCCCCCACTTACGACCATCTTCCAGATCATGACTTCGTCTGGCCAATTTCCATCTATCTGGAAGAGACCTCAATTCTTCCACTTTTAAAAAAAGCAACCCTAGACCCTAAAAGCCCTAGCAGCTATCGTTTCACATCACGGCTCCCTCTCCCTCCAAGATTATAGAGAAGTTTATAAACATTCAACTGATGGACCATATTCAATCTAATGACCATCTGGACACCACGCAGTTGGTTTCCGCATCGGCCATAGCACCGACACAGCCTTGATCAAAGCAACCAAAGAGATCAGACAGGCGTCGATCAGAGCCGAGAGGCAGCACTTATACTGCTTGATCTCTCGGCTGCTTTTGCTACGGTAGATCACGGAGTGCTATTACACCATTTATCCGAAATTAATGTCAGCACCACTGCATGGGACCTTTTGAAATCTTTTTTTCTCACAGAGAACAGTCCGTCAGACTTGGTGAGTTCGTATCTCAATCTTTTTTCCCTGTGGTGCTCCTCAGGATTCTTCACTCAGTCCCACCTTATTTGATATTTATATCACACCCCTGACCAATCTAATTAAAAGCTGTGGCTTTTCCTTGACGTCCTACGCAGACTACACACAGATTGTCGTATCACTGGCCAAAAAGGACTGAGGGGTAAGCGCCAGATTTTGCGACTGCATGCAGGCAGTAAACTCTTGGATGAGCAGGAATTGTCTCAAATTAAACGTAATACTCTTTGGAGCACCAGCATACTTCTCGACACCATCATGCTGGCCAGCAGAAATGGGTCCTAGGCCTGCTCCCATTACCAAGGCCCAAAATCTGGGAGTTCTGATTGACCACAAACTAACCTATACAAATCACGTCAGTGCCCTATCATTCTCGGTATTTCTCACTTTGAGAATGCTAACTCCTTTTATCCCCTTGCACTTGCAAAAACTCTTATTGCATCACTAGTTATGTCTAAGCTGGATTATTGTAATGGCCTGTTACTCACTGTGCATCAATACATTCTCAATAGGCTACAAGTACTACAAAATGCGGCAACAAGACTCATGCTAGAGATACCTAAACATCAATCCATAGCCATCAAAAATCTGCACTGGCTCCCTATCAGACAGAGGTGCACTTTTAAGGCACTCTGCATTGCCTACCAAGCACTTTCATGGCCTAGGTCCCACTTTCTTCAACAAAGATTCAACTGGTACATCCCAACTAGAACTCTACGATCTGCCTCTGCGAAACACATTGTTGTACCCAGATTTAAGCTGCAGTAGGAGCTTCTTTCTAGGCACTTCCACAGCTTGGAACGCTTTACCATTACACATTAAAAATGTGCCCAACCTACTGAGTTTTTGGAAACAGCTGAAGACTTGGCTCTTCAGCACTTGCTAGTTGATACATATCTGTTTGATCTCTCTCCGTTATTAAAGCAAGCGCTAACATATTTTCAGGTAACCAAGTGCTTTAGAAGACTTATTAACATAACATAACATAATTGCTTACTTGTTTTAAAGTGTAATTATCTTGGTTATTTTCTTTGCTGTTTTAATTTTTTTAACCTTGTGTGGCAAACACTAATTAGTAATTGTTTGGTCATGTTGTAGATGTTTTATACTTAAGGTACAAATGTATTAAATTTAAGTATGTTTGTTTAAATATTTATTTTATACATATTGTATTAGTTGTTGGTAAAGATGGTAATTTGTATATGATTAATGGTTTAATGTTATTTATTTTATAAATACAAAGTAATTTTTTTAATAATGTATGTCTTTATTGTGTTTTTGTTGTTTAGTAATCATATGTATATTTATCTTGCATAGTTTTTTTATTTGTGCTATTGTCATGTGTTTAACTTGCTTTATTTGACATGTGTTTACTTTTCTATTCTTATAATAAGGATATTTTTTGTTGTCATTGTTTTAGTTTTTAATATTATATTGCAATTAGTGTATTTTATTGTGGTGGTGATATTTAGTGTATCTTTATTTTTATTTCCAATATTTAGGTATTTTAGATATTTTTGATGGTGATATTTTAGTGGTGAATATAATAGTTTCTCCTTTTAAGAATCATAATATTAAGATAATGGATATTTTTAGGCAATTGAATATTTCAATATTGTTTTCCTCGATATTGTGCCATAGAAACATTGGTAATAATATATTTGCTTCCTGTTTGCTTTAGCTGAAAGTGACACTGTATTGGGTTGATGCATGCAGCACACACATTTACTTTGCAATCTGTGCTCCTGATAAATTAGGTTTATTGTAAAGAGAGAAAGTAAATGCTTTACAAGTCCTCATAAGTATATGCAGTTCACTTATCAGATTTAGCGATGTAGGTTCTTGCCGGGTAAGACCCATGACGTGGCTTCGCAGGGATGATATTGGCCCAACCTGAGACTGTACAAACTGCAAGTAGAAAGGTCAGAACCTGGATAGAGGACCTGTGCTGGCTATTGTTCTGTGGTTGTTCCATGATGACAGCCGTCAACCTTGAAAGAAAGGCGAAATATTAGTTCCTGCTCTTTAGTACTACGTGCTAACACCCACTTCTGTGTGACCTCTTTTGAAGTGAATATGAGGGCATCTACCTGCGAAGCAGCTGTAAAGGGGAATAGATGGTTTGGTGTAATTGTGGATTTATCTCAGCACTTTGATGCACAATGTTCGATTATGCGACTTCCGCATGGCTCAATGGGTTAAACCTACAACATACAGACATACGTTAATAACATCATTGCTCATTCAGTGGCGGCTCCTCTGCTATGGCGGAGGAGCATCTTCCCACTACTTTTAAGCAGTGCGACGAAGAAGAAACATAAAATGATAAAACTTATAGTTATTATCATTTTATACTTTGTGGTGCTTTGCAGGCAGGCAGGTGGGCGGGGCTGCTCTTCTCTCGGAGCAGAGCAGGGCAGAAGTAGTTTGCACGCTCCTGAGTGCGCAATGACTGTTTGGTCGGCCCTCTCGGGCCACCCAAACCAGTCATGCACAATTTTCCCGTCCTCCATGCAGGCTGCCTTACAGCCTGCATGGAGAACAAGACCAGGCCCCCATTCCCTGGTTGAGCGTCAAACCAGGACGCTCAAAACCAATCACAACGCTGCACTTCAGCGTTGTGATTGTTAAGGGGAGCCTGGATGCTTACTAATCACAACACTGCATTGCAGCGTTAGTGATTGCTCAGTGGGGCCTGCTTCCTGTTCCTTGAGTTCCACGAGGAGAGCAGAAGCAGAGACGCGAAATGCGTCGGCAAGGTAAGTTTATTTTATTTTTAGTATTTTTTTTATTGCGCAACACCCACACCCCCTGCATGACCCCCCGCATGACCCCCTCGCGAACTGCCCGCCCTGCCACCCGCGAGCCATGCGCCCGCCACTGTGCTCATTCCGAGAACATGTGAGCATTTGCTTACAGCTGTAGCCAACACCTAGTAACCTTCTCAGTTTCCGAAATTGGTTGTGCTATTCCACATAACCTATTGAAGATGGGATTTGTGCCAGCCTGAATTAACAATAGAAAATCCTTGCTTGTGTTGGCGAAGCGCACGTTACACTGTCTTTGCTAAACAATGCCTGACTCCTTGTTTCAGGTAAGTTTATTGGTGCACGTTCTGTGGCTTTAATCCTTTCCTCAGGTAAAGTCTTTCAACACATGTTCTGTGACCTTAATCCCTTTCTCAAGCAAGATAGCATGGTAACAATGTCCCTTTATGTGGTGTGTACCTGATATCCTGTAATCCTTTCTTGTGCAGGGCTCTGGAGTCCAAGATGCAGTGGAGTTGCCTGTCCTAAACCGAGCGCAGTGGGCTCTGAGACGTGCAGGCGGCTGGAGGCCCTCTGAAGTCAAGCGAGTGCAGAGGCTGCTGGTGAGATCCTAGTCAGGCAGAAATGAGGAGGCAAGCCACGCGGTCGGTGTTGGGCGCAGTTGAAATAAAACCGCACCCAAAATGGCTGCTCAATTCAGTGAAACCTCACAAGACGTTGAATGTCGCTGGATTTCAGTGTTTATTTTCGGCGGATCCAACCTTTGGCAGATAATGTCTAGAAGCATGGCTGGAACTAAAAGCAGTGCTACGCAAACAAATGATGGACGGAATGCTGAATAAATCATACATTCACCCCCAGTCAAGAGATTTGGGTTAAATCCATCGTTCTTTTGCTCACCATGCCACCCCAGTTTAGACCCAGCCATATGCAAATCAGTCTTGACCCTGTGCCTCATGGGAACAGTCCAGACCGAACTGCCAAGCCAGGTCTTCCCTGGACCGGAAACAAGCTCCCTGGGACCGGTTTCTGGGTATTACCCTTCATCAGCCAGGCTAGCTTGAATCCAGTGGCACAGTGAGCAAGGGACCCACGTCTGGGCATACCCATCCCACTTAGGGTGAAAAGTGCTACGCAAACAAATGATGGACGGAATGCTGAATAAATCATACATTCACCCCCAGTCAAGAGATCTGGGTTAAATCTATCGTTCTTTTGCTCACTTTGCCACTGGATTCAAGCTAGCCTGACTGATGAGGGGTGTTACCCCGAAACTGGCCCCAGGATGCTTGTTTCCGGTCCAGGGAAGACATGGCTTGGCAGTTCGGGCTGGACTGTTCCCATGAGTCACAGGGTCAATACTGATTAGCATATAGCTGTGTCTGAACTGGGGTGGCGAAGTGAGCTAAAGAACGATGATGGATTCAACCCAGATCTGTGACTGGGGGTGAGTGTCTGAAAAGTTTCAAAGCTCCGTCCATCATCTCCCTGTGTTTGCTTTGTTTGCCCTAAGTTGGCAGGGTATGCCCAGACGTGGGTCCCTTGCTCACTTTGCCACTGGATTCAAGCTAGCCTGGCTGATGAGGGCTGTTAGCCCGAAACCGGTCCCAGGATGCTTGTTTCCGGTCCAGGGAGACATGGCTTGGCAGTTCAGGCTGGACTGTTCCCATTAGGCACAGGGTCAAGACTGATTTGCATATAGCTGTGTCTGAACTGGGGTGGCGAACTGAGCTAAAGAACGATGATGGATTCAAACCAGATCTGTGACTGGGGGTGAGTGTCTGAAATTTTTCAGTGCTCCGTCCATCATCTCTTTGTGTTTGCTTTGTTCGCCCTAAGTTGGCAGGGTATGCCCAGACGTGGGTCCCTTGCTCACTTTGCCACTGGATTCAAGCCAGCCTGGCTGATGAGGGCTGCTAGCCCGAAACCGATCCCAGGATGCTTGTTTCCGGTACAAGGAAGACATGGCTTGGCAGTTCAGGCTGGACTGTTCCCATGAGGCACAGGGTCAAGACTGATTTGCATATAGCTGTGTCTGAACTGGGGTGGCGAAGTGAGCTAAAGAACGATGATGGATTCAACTCAGATCTGTGACTGGGGGTGAGTGTCTGAAAAGTTTCAGTGCTCCGTCCATCATCTCTTTGTGTTTGCTAGGAACTAAAAGCAAGCATAGAATTTGGTGACAGAAAGCAAAGGCAGTACAAAATAAAACCATGACAGTAATGCATAACAGTTCTGACGTGAACACCCATTACCTACTGCTGGGGGCTGAGCTCTTCTATAGCTTTAAGGGTGCGGTTCTGCTCCTTGATCGGGACGTATTGCTGGTCATTGATCTTGACAGATAGCTGATTGGTGGGAGAGATTGGGCTAACCATGACAGCACTTTCACTTTTAGAAACCAGCTAGCCCGCCAAATATATGTTGACGTCCCTCACCGGTACAGCACTCTACTACTGCCTTTAGGCTACAACTGTGCTATCCAAATAACACATACATACATGCCCATTGATTGTATACTTTAACTACTGATGTATGCCAATTAACTCCAGTCACAAGTAAATACAATTGCATTCACTACACGTCCTATAACAATCTCGACAATTATCACTAAAATCATAAATTGTGCACATCCTTACAACAACCATGAATCACCGGATTGTTACAGAAACCATTTCTTTATCCATCTGACCATGGACATATATTAATCAGTATGGAGAGTTAAGCTGGGAGCCCTACCTTCAGCATGAAGAAGCTTGGCCAGTGGGGCTGCAAGCCTTCAGAGTAAAGCCCCTGCAAGGACTGGAGTAGCTGTTTGTGTATGTGTTGGCTGTGTGCAGTATGGAGTTTCTTTGACATACACACAAAAGTAATGGGCGAAATGCTTGAATTAGTCTCAGCCACTGCTGTTACTGTAGGCCACATTCCAGTACATTGTTCTTTTGCCCACCATACTACCTCAGAGAGGAACCAGCTGGATGCAAATCAGTCTTGATCCTTCTCTAGTAGGACCAGTACAGCCAAACTGCCAGGCCGTGAACCCTTATAAAAGTAACACAGGCACCCTAGACTGGTTTCGGGCTATTTAGGTGTCCTCAGTATGGTGTATTTTGAGTGCTATGGCATAGTGAGCAAACAAACCCACGTCTGGGCATACCTGTTACACTTAGGACATCACTGCAGTACCCCAAAAAAGTGATGCTGGAGGACTGTTCCGAATGGAGCAAGATCAAGGCTTAATAGTATTTGTCTGGTTCCAAAACTTTCAATCACTTTTTTTTCCCCCCACTTTTTGGTACTCCTCAGTAAGGAAATCTGGTAACACATCATCAAAGCCATAATGGAATGTTAGAGGCATTCTGTAAGCAACCACAAAAGGCTTTGATCCTGTATTTATCTCATTAGCATTGGCAACAGAGAAGTTAAGCTGTCTGTAGGTAGACACTAAAAATTGCAAGTGTACCATTCTTAAATGACAAAATATCTATTAAAGCAAAAATGCATTTTATCTACCCTCTGTATATTAATCTCAGGACTACCATAATTTTGAATTTGAGTTTGAATTTCTAGAGCGCACGAATGCCTAAAGGCGTCTTGGCGCTAGTATTAATCTAGTTCCGATATTGCTGTATTTGGAGGAAGAACTTTTACGAAAGGGAACACAGCCAAGATTTCAGTTTCGTCCTGAAATTCAGCAGGTTGGCCTGACTTTTAAGGTGCATAGGCATTTTGTTCCACAGTTGACAGGTTAGAAGCACATGCGTGGTATATCAAAATTGCAGTTACCATCATTATATACCAAAATATTCATAAGCTAAATGACCTTTAGGCTAAAGCACAAGCCATTGATTAACCAGGCAGAGCATCACACGAGAAGACTGAGGCTTAGTATTACATTAAGAAGAGCTGTGGTCCATTTTAGACCAAGGGTTTTCGTCATGCAATACCTCACACAACAGAAAAAGGATGTGTGAATCCAAACAGAAATTGTGATTTGTGTTTGTATTCACAAATGCAATCATCATCTGAGTAATGCTGAAATTCAAATTAACATTTACTTTTTTTTAGAGAATTTGAGACTATCATCGAAAAATAAAGGCATTCCTAAATGTGTTCGATGCTAGTATTTCTCATTCAGTATTTCTCTATAAACATTCCAGAAGTGGCCAAAAATGAAGCGCATTTGTAAAAATATTGTTTTAACATTCAATTTATCGTAATAATTACCGTGACAGTGCACATATCCTTTGTGTCTATCTTAGTGAGCATATTGGATCCACTTAGAAGTGAGATCTCTGCAGGTTTCTTGTGGAGTATCGCCTTACATAATTACAAGTTTTACCATCTGTTGTGCTCAACCCAGTAAATAACACTTGCGTATCCCTCAACATATTTCAACTTCTAAAAGCAGATGGAATATGTGAACGGTAAAAAGCCTGGAATAGGCGAAAAAAACTATCTAATGGTCCAGTAATTCTGAGACCCACCCTATAATTCCCCTTTCTGGGTTCAAATCTGTAAACATCTAGTACATGGGCAGGAATATCAGATATTAACTGTCATACTGCTCAGAATATTTCCATTTCCTCTATACTGGGTGGCTCATAATTATACATTTTCAAGACCCCACTGCTGCTTTGTGTATATTAGTCCTGTGATTTATATTAGAGCAAAGGGGAACAAAAATGCAGTTGATGCCAACAGCATTCTAATTTTCTCCTACTGTCAGAGAAAAGGTGGCGGGTAAGTCTTGTGTGTAGGGGATTAGTGGCGCATTGGGCTTCCTCCTGCCCTCAAATACTTATTTAATATATCACAGTTTATTTCTTTCCGCCTAGGAGTTATGGTGATGCATTTCGACCCCTCTCGTCAATTAATCCTCTGAGGGGCATATTCACAAGGAGCCATTGCCGAATTAACGGCACTTCATCGCAGCCAAAGTCGTGATAAATGTACCCCCCCCATTCACAAGCCGGTGTTAACAGCCCACAGCACCAGTTTACCCGCGATAGCAGCCGCAAAAAACATCGCCACAGAGGACCCTTGCAAATATCGCTAATGAGATGCAGAGTAGGCGTTCCCGTGTGAAAAGTCGAGACAACATCACACCTCAACATTCACAACGACCAGCCACATCGGCGATAAGAACACAAAACAGGCGATGAGGTGCGGTAGCCGCAGGTATTTAACACCTGCCTCAAGCAGGTGTAAAGAAGGATGTCCACCTGCAGTAGGCAACGGAGTCCTGCACACAGCCATACCCGAAGAACAAAGACGCCATGGAGCTACTCTACATGCAGCTCGGAGCCCCAACAGGGCCACAACACCCTCTGCCACCACCCCCTGGACCGCCATCCCCCCAGGACCCGGACCCGCTCCCCCGGACCACCACAGAGGCAGCGTAGAGCAAGACAGCGGAGCTACCGTAAACGCACCACTCTCACAGACCTAACGCCTGTGGAATTCATTGCCCACTGCAGGCTCAAAAGGACAACCATCCTCCGCATCCTGACCCACATTGCCCACAGGCTGACCGTCCCAACACTGCGCAGAACAAACATCCCTCCACAGACAAAGCTGCTGGCAGTGCTGCACCTGTTGGCCTCTGGGACCTTCCAACCAACAACTGCCAGAGTCGGAGGGGTCTCACAGCCAGCCCTATCAAAGTTCATCACACCCGTCCTGGATGCCATCATCAGCTTCATACTCCAGTACCTTCACTTCCCCAACACTGCGCAGGAACAGCTGGAGACTAAGCAAGGCTTCTACGCCATAGCCGGATTCCCGGCCGTGTTGGGGGCAATCGACTGCACACATGTCCTACTTGTGCCCCCTGCGGATACTGCACACCACTACCGCAACAGGAAG
This sequence comes from Calotriton arnoldi, assembly GCA_963921515.1. Taxonomy (NCBI): domain Eukaryota; kingdom Metazoa; phylum Chordata; class Amphibia; order Caudata; family Salamandridae; genus Calotriton; species Calotriton arnoldi. The sequence continues at coordinate 687,427 of CAWUFW010007923.1, forward strand.
CACACGCATTCCATCAATGTGCAGGCAATAGTGGACCACCGGGGAATGTTCACCAATGTCGTCGCCAACTACCCAGGCAGTGTGCATGATTCCTTCATCTTCCGACAGTCCATCATCAACCAGCGCTTCCAGGATGGCACATATGGAACGGGACTGCTCGTTGGTAAGTACCAACTCAACACACCACACATCCCACAGCCACCAACGCACAAGGCACAACTGTGGGGATGCACACGTGACCTAACCACATCCGACATGTTAAACTACACGACCCCCTACCAGACACGACTACACCACTCCATGGTCATCCTGGGCTACCCCTGCACCCAATACAGACTCCATATGGCACCACAGCCACACAACAGCTGAACGTGCGGAGATGCGGAATGCGGCCATGACACATGTGAGGCACTGCTCTGCCCCCATGACCCTACCCCGGTCTCCCGCAGGTCAGCGTCCCGTGGTGGTGGGCCCGTGTCGGCCGCTGTGCATCCGGGGTGACTAGCCCTGTGCGACTCGAGTCATCCCCCCTTGTAGTTCAGACATTGCATGTCTGTGTGCCTGATGACTGTTGGTGTAGTTGCCAGCACATGCTACTCCCTGAGGGCTGGCTTACACTCACCCCCCCACACAGCCAGCACAGGCGTCACTGGATTGGTGGGCCTGCCATCACATCCTGCCGAACCAAGTATTGACTCTTTTCTCCCTGCACTGTCCCAGGTGATCAAGGATATGCACTCTGCCCTTGGATGATGACACCCCTCCGAGACCCAAACACACCCGCCCAGAGGCAGTACAATGCGGCCCACATACGCACCAGGGGCATCGCTGAACGCACATATGGCGTGTTGAAGTCACGTTTCACGTGCCTGGACAGCACTGGTGGGAAGCTCCTGTACAGCCCGGACGTCGTGTGCAAGATGATCGTTGCATGTTGTGTGTTGCACAACATCTGTGTTCGCACCAGGGCCCCATGGATCCCAGTTCCAGAGGTACCGGACGATGATGGTGGTGATGGGGCAGGTGGCCCACATCCCTCTGCAGCTGCAGCAGGAATGGCCCGTAGGGACTCCATCATTGACACTCACTTCTCATGAGCACGTCACATTGTGACCCTCCGTGGCATTCATGGGACAGTAGTGGATGTCCAATTGCACTGCATGTGTGAATAAAACATGTTTGCAGGTCACAGGTTGGAATTGTACATTGTCATGTTACATGTCCCTGGGGTTTCAGGTGTGATTTGCCAGGTTGTGCGCATTTTCCGATCCAGTTGTGTCCTGTGTTCAGTTGTGGAGGTGTTGCTGTTTGTACCGGGATGTTGTCACTGTCCGGGTGCACTTCTGCTTATGTGCGTATGCTGCACGGTGGGTGTGTCGCTCCTGCGGCTCTGATTTGTCTGCCACTGGTCTCTTTCAAGTGGTGTGCCTGTGGGTTCTGTTCTTCCACGGTGCGTGGATGTTGTGGTGTGCATGTTGTCCTCTGCAGTTGGCCAGGGGCATCTGTGGTACTCCGCTGTTGATGTATTTTGTTCTGTGGCATTTTCAGTATACTGTTCTTGTGCTTTTTCCTGCATTGCCCGTGCGTATCGCTGCCCTCGCGCTGGTTGTCACTGTTTTCTTATCGCTATTTGGCCCATCGCGTGTTTTTTGGTGTTGTGGTTTGTGTTTTTATCTCCATCATGGTGGTTGTATCGCGGACTTTGTCCGCGGTTTCGGCAGGCTATCGCATGCTACCGCCTTGTTGTGAATTCCACGTTGACACGGGGTTATTTTCCCATGATAGGCTGCGTTATTGAAAGTTGCGTTACGCTACTCTTGCGGTAGTTATCACACGTTCTTGTGAATATACCCCTGAGTCTTCATCAGAGCTTAGAGTAGGTGTATGTGCCTAGCCTGTGTTAAGAACATAAATGTTTTTAGATCTCATGCAATTAAAATGTGGGGAAATTGCCTAAAGCATGATGGTGTGCTCACTGACAATTGTGTGTGTGTACCTGAATTTTGTGCTAATGGTAAATGGAAATTATTCCTTTCTTACACTACTTTGTAGAGGATGCACTGTATCGATGGAGAAGCTATGAAAAGGAGAAATTTTATATGTTTATATCATGAGTTGGACACCTGAGTCGAGTAATACAATTAGAAGTACCTGTAGTCTGGCATAGTTGACCCCATTAACAACTATACAATATTTTCCTGATGATTCACGTTTGCAGCCACTTGTTTAACAACCTAAATGAATATGAATTCTTGTAACTATCAATGTTTTTGAGTGTCAGAGCATTCCCATCAATGTTTTTCTCCCTTTTGAACCGATACACAAAGCCATTTACAGGCATAAGTCTACAGTTGCAGCAGAAACAGGCTTCATTTCTCCATTTATGCCCTCCAGCTGAAAGGAAACCTGCCACATCTGAATTAAGCTATTGGTTCGTAAGTTTACAATGTACAGTTATGCAGGAACAAATCCCATGGAAGGGACAGGGGAGATGAAGGTGCAAGGAGTGATTTACCCTGAAAATTGGTAAATGCTCACAAACGTGCAAGTTTGTGGGCATTCTCAAACTCTTCTCTAGCCCATTCCCACTCGATAAACAATCGAGATTTACTCTAGCAATGACTGGATTAGCTTCCTTTCCTGGGTGGGTAGAGAAATGGGGCACCCCCTACTTGTTGGTGTATAGCTGAAGGCTTTTAATTTCTCAATGGGAAGAAATGCCTCCATGTGAGAAAAAATAAAAGCAATATTAATTTGCAGATTGGGTTCTATTTCTCCAATTCACCTCCAATATACCCTCTGTATAATTCTGCACTGAGGAAATTGCTGAGATCATGACTGAGTAGTGAATGGCATAACTTTCCAGGCAATGTTTGTAAATTCTCAAAAAAACTTACATTAACACAATGCATAGGGGTATATCCAAGGGCTTAATTGTATAACATTTTTAACTGAGCCGGGCCCTTATTTGTGCAAAGGGAATAGATAAATACCTTTTTGACTAGATGTAGGGATCTGTGCTGCTATGTCTTCTAGTGGCAGTGCATTGCCATCGGTCTAAGATATTCAGACCTGCATGCTTCTATCCAGACTAAGGACGTACTGCAGTTGCGCCCTTCCTTGTCAGTTTTGCATGTCTCATTTCGGCCTTCTTTTTGCTGTTACTCATCCCCTCTCAGTTCCTCCACTAGCCCTCTTGGTAGTGCTCTCTTGATGATCCCTGTATTTTTTATTCATGTCCATCATGCACTTGCACATCCTTTGTCATGGGGATGCTTGGAAAACTGTGGGATGGTGAATCTGAATGGGCCTTTCAACCTAACAGTATTAGAGGTGTGACGTGCACATTAACCAAACATTTATACAATTTACCCAAAGCTGGCATTCTAAAAGTTTAACAAATTGGGTTAAATTGGGTCCTTTACAAGTAATAGGTCTGCAACTTTCCTTTTACTGGGAATCAAGCTCCCGATTGTAGCACTTGACTATCTCAGGGTAGTGAAGCAGAGCATGCCAAGTCCTTCTCTTGGGAGGTGGGGTGAGCTAGTAACCACAGCTTGGTGGTAAGCAAAAGCAACACTCAATAAATAATTGTCCAATCAGTGAATTTTCTCATCAAAAGGAAAAGCACTTTTATTACACACACTAATACATACTATGCATTAAATAGCAAATATATTCATTCAGATAGATGGAAATACTTCCGGTGACAACCTCATACAACTTAACAACCCTATAATAACAACCCTCCCACCTAGGCTAGATGCAATGTTGCAATATAAGTGGGTGTAATTATCAACAGAGCAGGCCTACTGGCTTTGGCTGTGTATAACCACACTAGTAAAAGCAGCAACATGATATAATTCACCACTGCAGTCAATGGGGATAGTACCAACATTCAACAGTTTTCATCATAGTATAAAACTTGCATTGTCAATCATTATCATTGTCAATGGCTGGAAGTCAGGTCCACTCCAGGCACAGAATGGAAGCATCCGCCTGTCAATGGATGGTCAGTGACCTGGCTACTTACAGTTGTCAGTGGCCACTGTTGGTTGTTAGCCTTTTGGGTAGAGTTTGCCCTGAGCTGAAAGCAGAAACCTGACCTGGGGGCAGAATTGGCCACATAACCTTGTTGCCCCTGGTGGTACTATCTGCGTACTGGGATGTATCTGTAAGAAAACAAGGGTTAGATGCCTCAAAGATGGGGCCTGCAGTTGAAGGGAAGGGTTCCCCATGGACTTGGTTAGTAGCTAAAGCATATGCAATGTTGTCAGAGGGGTACAGGTTGGTTCAAAGGACCATGGAATGCACATGTGCCACTGGAGGGATGGTAAATTGTCCTTGTTCTGTCACCTGAAAAGGAAAGCCAATCAATGGGTTGATTAGTCTACCCTAGCACTTGGATAGGGGTGGCCTGAACTGGAAATCTGCCTTTTCTGCTTGGTCATCCCCAACATTTTCCTTTATCTGAACTGTATTTTTGCAAGGTTTAGAAATGTGTGCAGTGTTACACCTGCTAAACAGGAGGACAGTAACTGTGCTCCCGCTTTAAACATGGTTAAATTGGGTTAGCCCTGATTGGAACATTTAACTTTCCTAAAGGTCATAATATATGATGTGTAAATACACCCATGGGCTGGAAAGGTAAGTACAACTTGTGGACAGCAGCACTTATTCTGCCATCCACTATAGAGGCTGTTAAAATATGGCTTTCAGTCTACCCTGTGCAGCCTAGCAGCACCAACTTGAACCCTACTGTACAAACCTGTCAGACCCAAAGCTCTCAATCGCATATTTTACCCCATGGGTTCCCCAGGGCTCTTAATTGAGCCCTACCCTGTTCAATATCTGCATCCAACCACTGGCACAGTTCATCCACAGGGATTGCACTAATTTCTTAGGCTAACAAGACACAGCTAGTGTTCTCCTCTGCAGATATTCCTACACTTGACAGGTCTAACTTTCAAAGACTGTTAGTGGTCGCTAAATTGATTAATGCCAATTGCCTCCTCCTGAATGCAAATAAAACTGCAGTCCTCCAAGTGGGAAAAGACACCCACTCTTGGGGTGACCATTGGTGGCCCCTTTTGCTTGGGCCTCCACCCACTCCCGAGTCCTCTATAAAAAATCTAGAAGTTGCCATTGGCAGCACCTTGGCCTTTGAGGTTCAAGCTAAATCGGTAGCAGGCACCTGATTTAGGTTTTTAAGAAGTCTCAAACCGCTTCTTGGCCTCTTCGACTCTAGCGCCCAACAAACTATCATTCAGGCAGTAATTTTGTCATGGCTAGACTATCGTAACAGCTTGTACCTCGCACCAAAAGTCTGTAGTTCAAAGTCTCCAGCTTGCTCAACATGCAGCAGCCATGCTGTTCTTTTCCTGCCCAGAGTTTTGACCTGTCTCTGGTCTTCTCATACTACATTGACTCCCAGTGAAAAAGTGCATCCACTTTAAAACCTTATGTGTTGCTCATAAGATTCTATACTCCCAGAGGGCCCTGATTTTGTCCAATCTTTTCTCATTGTACCACCGTACCAACCCTTTCATTTTCTTCGCTCAGCTGATCTTAATCCAGCCACTGTAAAACGTTCTAGGAGAGCCAGAGCTGGAGGCCACACCTTTTGTGCCAAGGCCCCTGTTCTGTGGAATTCATTACCTCTCCCTATCAGAAACATTGAGAATCATCTGCACTCCAGGAAATCCCTGAAGACATGGCTCTTCTTTATATAATCATAGAAACACAGAGAGAGAAAGGGAATTATTGTGGAGCCATTCTTGGTCCCCTTGTAATCAATAAACAAACAATGAAAGAGTGATTCCAAATGATAAGCTTAACTTGAGGAGTCACAGAGTGTTTTCACAGAAGCGCGGGAGACACATTTCCCATATCACTATTGTTATAAGGAATACACGTGTTATTTGGGTCTCTTCAGATTTCAGGGTATGATTCTGATGCACGTGTTTGTAAGACCTATTTCATATTAACTTGCTCTGCATTTTGACCTGATTGACTTTTAAAAATACTACATCTCGAGAAATTCTTGAATACAGCGAGCCCTGAAAAAGTCCGCATGAGGACGAAACGGGTCGGCGATCATGAATTTTAAGAATTTGTTTACAAATAAAGAATAAAATAATTTTTTACCTACAATCAAAATCTACCAGTGCTTTTCTTTGTTTGGGAAGACCGCGACGGACTGTTTTTGTTTACATTGTGATTATGGTTAATTAATAACCGCTACTTATAATTTACTTATTTGAGTGCTGGACCACCAATTGTTCAGTTTGCCTAAGTCACTTGCATGTCATTTTTCTGGGGGCATATGGAGGTCATGTCCCAGGCCCTTAGCACCTATCTCAGGACAGGAAACATAGCCTAGATAAGGTACATTGAATGGTGCAGAATCTCTTTGCCCTGACCCCCTCTTTTTGTCTTGAGCTTTGTTTTAAAAAGAACCCTCACTCACCAACCTAGTTGGTGACATGCTTCATCATGGGGTTCCCACCCGAGGGGCCGAATGCCTCTCGGGTATGCTACGGCGCCTGATTACAGCAGAGAAGGTTTTCTTTGGAATGTGCAATAGTTGAAAAATAGCACTGTGAAAGTTAAATATGCCACGGCTTGTTTTCCACACAGTTCTACTTGACCGAGAAAGTTTAATTTCTGCCCTGCTTAATGTTCACAGCACCTAGAGGTAAATCTTTCCTTGCCAAATACGCTTTTCAGGTCTCCGTTTTCCACACTAAAAATGCAAAATACAAAAATGTTACTGATGCTTCAGATACAAGCCTTAACTTGCCCGCTCTGGGACCCAGTGAGAGGTGCTATCACCAGCTCCAAAGAGATGCTATGGGATTTAGGGAACATACGTTTCGCTCAATTACTGAGGAGGAAATGGAATGCTTATAGGAATGCTAACTGAAGGATGAAGATAGTAAGGACCATCTAGTCTGCAGCAGGTATGTGGGGGTATACTTTGGCTTTGAAACAGGCAGCATAACAAAATAATTCTGAAGGGCAAATAGGATTTTTAGATTATTAATTAGTGATGTTTGATAAATAATATATATTCTATTCATTTGAATAATCATTATTGATTAATATCCATTCTTATTTTTTATAATTTGAGTCCATAGGATACATATTAAGTTACATATGATGTGCACTAATTATTAAGTATGAAGGTGTATGTGTGTTTGTTTACTAATTTAGGGTGGCGATGCGGGTCAAGATCTTGGGTATGGAGGCTGCTCAGAGCTGAGCACCTTGGTGATACTTTTGCCAAGTGGTGAGACTGTGATATTTTGGATATGGCACTTGAATTTTTAGCATCACCATGCAGCTCAAAAATGTATTTTGACCTCCGTGCCAATGGACTTAAATATTTGAATATTATACACCTAAATATCCGCAAGCTTCCTATTGAAATCTATTCACACAATACTGATTGTGACTTCACATAATACTTATCATGTGATGTATAAGGGCCAGTGAGAAGGATTGAGTATTTTATGTTTACTAAAATGAAATCCTCCAATGGAAGCGCGGTCTGTGATTCACATATATATATATATTCACTGAAAAAACCTTAGGTTTCAGGGACGTTATAGTTAGTTGGAAATTTCACTCATACAAAACAAGAGAAATTCGGCTGTTATAGTTAGTTGAGCTAACTATAACTCGCACCCCACAATGCACTGCTGATGATGTCACATATTACATCATTCATGAGATGGTCAGTGACATCACTGATGACATCACTGATGACATCTCAAATGACATCACTGATGACATAATCCATGTGATAATCTGATGACCTCCTCACACCCTAATATAACCTTTGATACACCCATTCTAAAATGCAGACTATCATTTTCGAAACCACAGACACACCAATACCAGTTACTGCATACCCACTCACTGATTCCTAGGTCTACACACACGTCCACTCATTCACCCACGCAGTTACTCATACATGCAGTCACTCATCAATACAGCACTATCATATGCACTCATACCCCTACACAGACACTCACACACCGCCACTCACCCATAGAGTTACTCACACACCTAGTCAGTCATGCAAAGAATCAATCACACTCCCATTTACTCACCTATATAGTTATACACACACCACTTCACTTATTCATACAGATACACATACTTACTCTCTTCTAGAATCACTGACACAAGCACATACTGATCCATACAGCCACTCTCACAATCTCTCAGATATAGTCATTTATATACTGCAACACTCATATATACTGCCTTTCACATACACATAGTATAGTATATACACATAGTATATACACTCATATATACTGCCTTTCACATATGTAGTTACTCACATACGTACCACTGAGATATCCATTCACTCACCAATACACCCATACACACACTCACCCACCCATACAGCCCTTCCCAGATGCACTCTTGAACCCATACAGCCAGTGAATCACCTACTCACACATCTATGCACAGAGTCACACAACCCCCACCCACCCACACAGACACTCAGGCACCCATACAGATACTCAGACAACCAATCGATAACCCATACAGACACTCATGTAGCTACTCGCCAACCCATGCAGCTGCTTACACACCAACTGACAGACTGATACAGACATTTACACAGTTTACTCACTAACCCATGCATTCAGTAAGACACGTTTAATCACTCACTTATACAGTCAGTCACGCACCTACTAAATCATCCATTCAGACACTCATACACCCACTCATACTTCAATACACCTTGGCATATATATATATAAAACATATTTAAACTTTACAGAAACACACAGTCACTGGATGATGTCATCAGTGATGTCATCAGTGATGTCATTTGAGATGTCATCAGTGATGTCACTGACCATGTAATGAATGATGTAATATGTGACATCATCAGCAGTGCTTATGGGGGTGCAAGTTATAGTTAGCTCAACTAACTATAACAGCCAAATTTCTCTGGTTTTGTATGAATGAAATTTCCAACTAACTATAACGTCCCTGAAACCTGCTTTTTTCAGTGAATTTCTAAAGTTTTTTAAATGCTAATTTCTAACTATAACGTCCCTGAAACCTATGGTTTTTTCAGTGAATTTCAAAGGTTTTTTAAATGCTAGTTTCTAACTATAACGTTTCTGAAACCTATGGTTTTTTCAGTGAATTTCAAAGGTTTTTTAAATGCTAATTTCTAACTATAACGTCCCTGAAACCTATGTTTTTCAGTAAATATCAAAGCACTATTGTGCTATTTATCATTACAAATATTTTCAAAGTTTACTACTACGTACAATAAAATAAACCGAAAAACTATTATGTAATGTAATGTATTCAGAAATTACACTGTTACTTTTTAAAAACTACAAAATAATTTAACATTTACATAACATTTTATTTTCCCTTTTTTTGCTGTTCTCAGATTCCACTTAACTTCACTATACACAGTGATGTCAATGTAGTATCATCATGAAACAGCGGGGGGAAAAAAACAATCAACTAGATTGTTAAAAAAAAAAACAACTGACTGTACAACATTATTTTCAACATCTGTACCTATATGTGTTCCTCCTTACAATTGTTTTCATTACATCCTTCTTCTACAGGATGTCTTTTATTTAAGTCAACAACATTTTCAAAATGTACACAAATTTACATCTCCTACAATATACAGAACAAATATGTAAACTATTTTCATTTCAACGCAATTTTTCCAAATGCATTATCAATCAGCACAAATAATAGTCCCAACACTAGTTATCATTAGTAATTGTTTCCAGTGCTCTCTACTTTCTGTTCACATTTTCCCAATATGCCGAATAATGTATTCAAAACTTTGGTTTGTAAAATATCCAATATGAATTCGTTAACCCCTTCGCTGCTAAGCCTTTTCCCCCCCTGTGCTAAGCCTTTTTTTGGCTATTTGGGGTAGTGCGCGCTTAGGCCCCTGTAACTTTTTGACCACATAAGGTATCCACGCCAAATTTGCGTCCTTTTTTCTAACATCATGGGGATTGTAAAGGTACCCAGGGTTTGTGGATTCCCCTGGAGGGGACCCAGATTTTAGCCAAAATACAGCAACATTTTGTTTTTTTGAGAAAAATGTGAAAAAGGGCTACAGATGAAAGCGTCTTGTTTTTTCCTGCAAATGGCATAAAAAGGGGTTGTGGTGCTGAAATCACCATCTTCCCAGATTTCAGGGACAAGCAGACTTTTGTCAGAAAACTAACTTTTTTACACAGTTTTGGCATTTTTCTGGGACATAGCCTATTTTTGCTATTTTTTGTGCTTTCAACCTCTTTCCAGTTAATGGTAGAAATGGGTATGAAACCAATAATGGATCCTGAAAAGCCATACATTTCTGAAAAGTAGACAAAATTCTGAATTCAGCAAGGGGTCATTTGTGTAGATCCTTAAAGTTTTCCTTATAGAAACTAACAGTTAAATGAAGGAAACATTGAAAATTATTTGAAAAAAACAGACATTTGTGTCAACGTTTTCACCTGTAACTTCTTCTAATTATGACAGCTATTTGAAAGCAATATACCGTTATATCCGCTGGACCTTTCTGGTTGTAGGGATATATAGGACTTGTAGGTTCACCAAGAACCCGACGAACCCAGAGCCAATAACTGAGCAGCATCTTGCAATGGTTTTTTATTATGTACCGGGTATACAGCAATTATTTTGGGAAAATGTATACATGGAAAAATTGTTATGAAAGACACCTATGTATTTCTGAAATGGGAACAAAATGTAGATTTTAGAAACAGTAGATATTTGCACATTTCCGAAATTGGGAGTACCCATACTAGCATGAGAATTATAGGTCATTTTTCAAAATGACTTATTTTTTACACATTGTCTTTCATTTGGAAGGCAGAAATGCATCAAAAGTCAATAGGTAATAACAGTTGCTCTACAATTCTGTGTTACCCTAAGTCTCCCGATAAAAATGGCACCTCACTTGTGTGGGTAGGCCTTGTGCCCACAACAGGAAATGGCTCAAATTGCAACGTGGACGTACCACATTTTCACAATGAAAAATTACCCTTTTTTGCAAAGTGCCTAGCTGTAGTTTTTGAACCCTAGCTCTGCGGGCACTTAGGGAAACCTAGCAAACCTATACATTTTTGAAAACTAGACACCCAGGGGAATTCAGGACGGGGTGACTTGACTGGCTCTCACCAGGTTCTGTTACCCAGAATCCCTTGCAAACCTAAAAAATTGGAGAAAAAAAACACATTTTCCTCACTTTTCTGTGGTGGAAAGTTCTGGAATCTGCGCGGATCCACAAAATTGTACCCGCCCCGCGTTCCCCAAGGTCTTCCGAAAACAATGGTACCTCACTTGTGTGGGTAGGCCTAGTGCCCGCGACAGGAAACAGCGCAAAACGCAACGTGGACGCACCACATTTTCACAGTGAAAAATGACCCTTTTTTTGCAAAGTGCCTAGCTGTAGTTTTTGAACCCTAGCTCTGCCGGCACCTAGGGAAACTTAGCAAGCCTATACATTTTTGGAAACTAGATACCCAGGGGAATCCAGGATGGGGTGACTTGACTGCCTCCCACCAGGTTCCGTTACCCAGAATTCCTCGCAAACCTAAATTTAAAAAAAAAAAAACACATTTTCCACACATTTCTGTGGTGGAAAGTTCTGTAATCTGCGTGGATCCACAAATTTCCACCCACCCCGCGTTCCCCAAAGTCTTACGAGAAAAATGGTACCTCACTTGTGTGGGTCGGCCTAGTGCCTGCGACAGGAAACGGCGCAAAACGCAACGTGGTCACACCTCAATTTCGCAGTGAAAAATGACCCTTTTTTGGCAAAGTGACTAGCTGTAGTTTTTGAACCCTAGCTCTGCCGGCACCTAGGGAAACCTAGAAAACCTATGCATTTTTGAAAACTAGACACCCAGGGGAATCCAGGATGGGGTGACTTGACTGCCTCCCACCAGATTCTGTTACCCAGAATCCCTCGCAAACCTAAAAATTTGTCCAAAAAAACACATTTTCCCACATTTCTGTGGTGGAAAGTTCTGGAATCTGCGTGGATCCACAAATTTCCACCCACCCCGCGTTCCCCAAAGTCTTACGAGAAAAATGGTACCTCACTTGTGTGGGTCGGTCTAGTGCCTGCGACAGGAAACGGCGCAAAACGCAACGTGGTCACACCTCAATTTCGCAGTGAAAAATGACACTTTTTTGGCAAAGTGCCTAGCTGTAGTTTTTTAACCCTAGCTCTGCCGGCACCAGGGGAAACCTAGCAAACCTATACATTTTTGAAAACTAGACACCCAGGGGAATCCAGGATGGGGTGACTTGACTGCCTCCCTCCAGGTTCTGTTACCCAGAATCCCTTGCAAACCTAAAAATTGTCAAAAAAACACATTTTCCCCACATTTCTGTGGTGGAAAGTTCTGGAATCTGCGTGGATCCACAATTTTCCACTTAACCCGCGTTCCCCAAAGTCTTACGAGAAAAATGGTACCTCACTTGTGTGGGTCGGCCTAGTGCCTGCGACAGGAAACGGCGCAAAACGCAACGTGGTCACACCTCAATTTCGCTGTGAAAAATGACCCTTTGTTGGCAAAGTGCCTAGCTGTAGTTTTTGAACCCTAGCTCTGCGGGCACCTAGGGAAACCTAGCAAACCTATACATTTTTGAAAACTAGACATCCAGGGGAATCCATGATGGGGTGACTTGAATACCTCCCAACAGGTTCTGTTACCCAGAATCCCTTGCAAACCTAAAAATTGCCAAATAAAACACATTTTCTCCACATTTCTTTGGTGGAAAGTTCTGGAATATGCGTGGATCCACAAATCTCTACCAACCCCGTGTTCCCCAAAGTCTTATGAGAAAAATGGTACCTCACTTGTGTGGGTCGGCCTAGTGCCTGCGACAGGAAACGACGCAAATCGCAACGTGGTCACACTTCAATTTCGCTGTGAAAAATGACCCTTTTTTGGCAAAGTGCCTAGGTGTAGTTTTTGAACCCTAGCTCTGCCGGCACCTAGGGAAACCTAGCAAACCTATACATTTTTGAAAACTAGTCACCCAGGGGAATCCAGTATGGGGTGACTTGACTGCCTCCCACCAGGTTCTGTTACCCAGAATCCCTTGCAAACCTAAAAATTGTAAAAAAACACACTTTCCCCACATTTCTGTGGTGGAAAGTTCTGGAATCTGCGTGGATCCACAATTTTCCACTCAACCCGCGTTCCCCAAAGTCTTACGAGAAAATTGGTACCCCACTTGTGTGGGTCGGCCTAGTGCCTGCGACAGGAAACGGCGCAAAACGCAACGTGGTCACACCTCAATTTCGCTGTGAAAAATGACCCTTTGTTGGCAAAGTGCCTAGCTGTAGTTTTTGAACCCTAGCTCTGCGGGCACCTAGGGAAACCTAGCAAACCTATACATTTTTGAAAACTAGACACCCAGGGGAATCTAGGATGGGGTGACTTGACTGCCTCCCACCAGGTTCTGTTACCCAGAATCCCTTGCAAACCTAAACAATTGTCAAAAAACAACATTTTCCCCACATTTCTGTGGTGGAAAGTTCTAGAATCTGCGTGGATCCACAAATTTCCACCCACCCCGCGTTCCCCAAAGTCTTCCAAGAAAAATGGTACCTCACTTGTGTGGGTCAGCCAAGTGCCCGCGACAGGAAACGGCGCAAAACCCAACGTGGTCACACCTCAATTTCGCAGTGAAAAATGACCCTTTTTTTGCAAAGTGCCTAGCTGTAGTTTTTTAACCCTACCTCTGCCGGCACCTAGGGAAACCTAGCAAACCTATACATTTTTGAAAACTAGACACCCAGGGGAATCCAGGATGGGGTGACTTGACTGCCTCCCACCAGGTTCTGTTACCCAGAATCCCTCGCAAACCTAAAAAATTATCCAAAAAAACACATTTTCCCCACATTTCTGTGGTGGAAAGTTCTGGAATCTGCGTGGATCCACCAATTTCCATGCACCCCGCGTTCCCCAAAGTCTTACGAGAAAAATGGTACCTCACTTGTGTTGGTCGGCCTAGTGCCTGCGACAGGAAACGGCACAAAACGCAATGTGGTCACACCTCAATTTTGCAGTGAAAAATGACCCTTTTTTGGCAAAGTGCCTAGCTGTAGTTTTTGAACCCTAGCTCTGCCGGCACCTAGGGAAACCTAGTAAACCTATACATTTTTGAAAACTAGACATCCAGGGGAATCCAGGATGGGGTGACTTGACTGTCTCCCACCAGATTCTGTTACCCAGAATCCCTCGCAAACCTAAAAATTTGTCCAAAAAAACACATTTTCCCACATTACTGTGGTGGAAAGTTCTGGAATATGCGTGGATCCACAAATTTCCACCCACCCCGCGTTCCCCAAAGTCTTACGAGAAAAATGGTACCTCACTTGTGTGGGTCGGCCTAGTGCCTGCGACAGGAAACGACGCAAATCGCAACGTGGTCACACTTCAATTTCGCTGTGAAAAATGACCCTTTTTTGGCAAAGTGCCTAGGTGTAGTTTTTGAACCCTAGCTCTGCCGGCACCTAGGGAAACCTAGCAAACCTATACATTTTTGAAAACTAGTCACCCAGGGGAATCCAGTATGGGGTGACTTGACTGCCTCCCACCAGGTTCTGTTACCCAGAATCCCTTGCAAACCTAAAAAATTGTAAAAAAAAACACACTTTCCCCACATTTCTGTGGTGGAAAGTTCTGGAATCTGCGTGGATCCACAATTTTCCACTCAACCCGCGTTCCCCAAAGTCTTACGAGAAAAATGGTACCTCACTTGTGTGGGTCGGCCTAGTGCCTGCGACAGGAAACGGCGCAAAACGCAACGTGGTCACACCTCAATTTCGCTGTGAAAAATGACCCTTTGTTGGCAAAGTGCCTAGCTGTAGTTTTTGAACCCTAGCTCTGCGGGCACCTAGGGAAACCTAGCAAACCTATACATTTTTGAAAACTAGACACCCAGGGGAATCTAGGATGGGGTGACTTGACTGCCTCCCACCAGGTTCTGTTACCCAGAATCCCTTGCAAACCTAAACAATTGTCAAAAAACCACATTTTCCCCACATTTCTGTGTTGGAAAGTTCTGGAATCTGCGTGGATCCACCAATTTCCATGCACCCCGCGTTCCCCAAAGTCTTACGAGAAAAATGGTACCTCACTTGTGTTGGTCGGCCTAGTGCCTGCGACAGGAAACGGCACAAAACGCAATGTGGTCACACCTCAATTTTGCAGTGAAAAATGACCCTTTTTTGGCAAAGTGCCTAGCTGTAGTTTTTGAACCCTAGCTCTGCCGGCACCTAGGGAAACCTAGTAAACCTATACATTTTTGAAAACTAGACATCCAGGGGAATCCAGGATGGGGTGACTTGACTGTCTCCCACCAGATTCTGTTACCCAGAATCCCTCGCAAACCTAAAAATTTGTCCAAAAAAACACATTTTCCCACGTTACTGTGGTGGAAAGTTCTGGAATCTGCGTGGATCCACAAATTTCCACCCACCCCGCGTTCCCCAAAGTCTTACGAGAAAAATGGTACCTCACTTGTGTGGGTCGGCCTAGTGCCTGCGACAGGAAACGGCGCAAAACGCAACGTGGTCACACCTCAATTTCGCAGTGAAAAATGACACTTTTTTGGCAAAGTGCCTAGCTGTAGTTTTTGAACCCTAGCTCTGCCGGCACCTAGGGAAACCTAGAAAACCTATGCATTTTTGAAAACTAGACACCCATGGGAATCCAGGATGGGGTGACTTGACTGTCTCCCACCAGATTCTGTTACCCAGAATCCCTCGCAAACCTAAAAATTTGTCCAAAAAAACACATTTTCCCACATTACTGTGGTGGAAAGTTCTGGAATATGCGTGGATCCACAAATTTCCACCCACCCCGCGTTCCCCAAAGTCTTACGAGAAAAATGGTACCTCACTTGTGTGGGTCGGTCTAGTGCCTGCGACAGGAAACGGCGCAAAACGCAACGTGGTCACACCTCAATTTCGCAGTGAAAAATGACACTTTTTTGGCAAAGTGCCTAGCTGTAGTTTTTAACCCTAGCTCTGCCGGCACCAGGGGAAACCTAGCAAACCTATACATTTTTGAAAACTAGACACCCAGGGGAATCCAGGATGGGGTGACTTGACTGCCTCCCTCCAGGTTCTGTTACCCAGAATCCCTTGCAAACCTAAAAATTGTCAAAAAAACACATTTTCCCCACATTTCTGTGGTGGAAAGTTCTGGAATCTGCGTGGATCCACAATTTTCCACTTAACCCGCGTTCCCCAAAGTCTTACGAGAAAAATGGTACCTCACTTGTGTGGGTCGGCCTAGTGCCTGCGACAGGAAACGGCGCAAAACGCAACGTGGTCACACCTCAATTTCGCTGTGAAAAATGACCCTTTGTTGGCAAAGTGCCTAGCTGTAGTTTTTGAACCCTAGCTCTGCGGGCACCTAGGGAAACCTAGCAAACCTATACATTTTTGAAAACTAGACATCCAGGGGAATCCATGATGGGGTGACTTGAATACCTCCCAACAGGTTCTGTTACCCAGAATCCCTTGCAAACCTAAAAAATTGCCAAATAAAACACATTTTCTCCACATTTCTTTGGTGGAAAGTTCTGGAATATGCGTGGATCCACAAATCTCTACCAACCCCGTGTTCCCCAAAGTCTTATGAGAAAAATGGTACCTCACTTGTGTGGGTCGGCCTAGTGCCTGCGACAGGAAATGACGCAAATCGCAACGTGGTCACACTTCAATTTCGCTGTGAAAAATGACCCTTTTTTGGCAAAGTGCCTAGGTGTAGTTTTTGAACCCTAGCTCTGCCGGCACCTAGGGAAACCTAGCAAACCTATACATTTTTGAAAACTAGTCACCCAGGGGAATCCAGTATGGGGTGACTTGACTGCCTCCCACCACGTTCTGTTACCCAGAATCCCTTGCAAACCTAAAAAATTGTAAAAAAAAACACACTTTCCCCACATTTCTGTGGTGGAAAGTTCTGGAATCTGCGTGGATCCACAATTTTCCACTCAACCCGCGTTCCCCAAAGTCTTACGAGAAAAATGGTACCTCACTTGTGTGGGTCGGCCTAGTGCCTGCGACAGGAAATGGCGCAAAACGCAACGTGGTCACACCTCAATTTCGCTGTGAAAAATGACCCTTTGTTGGCAAAGTGCCTAGCTGTAGTTTTTGAACCCTAGCTCTGCGGGCACCTAGGGAAACCTAGCAAACCTATACATTTTTGAAAACTAGACACCCAGGGGAATCTAGGATGGGGTGACTTGACTGCCTCCCACCAGGTTCTGTTACCCAGAATCCCTTGCAAACCTAAACAATTGTCAAAAAACAACATTTTCCCCACATTTCTGTGGTGGAAAGTTCTAGAATCTGCGTGGATCCACAAATTTCCACCCACCCCGCGTTCCCCAAAGTCTTCCAAGAAAAATGGTACCTCACTTGTGTGGGTCAGCCAAGTGCCCGCGACAGGAAACGGCGCAAAACCCAACGTGGTCACACCTCAATTTCGTAGTGAAAAATGACCCTTTTTTTGCAAAGTGCCTAGCTGTAGTTTTTTAACCCTACCTCTGCCGGCACCTAGGGAAACCTAGCAAACCTATACATTTTTGAAAACTAGACACCCAGGGGAATCCAGGATGGGGTGACTTGACTGCCTCCCACCAGGTTCTGTTACCCAGAATCCCTCGCAAACCTAAAAATTATCCAAAAACACATTTTCCCCACATTTCTGTGGTGGAAAGTTCTGGAATCTGCGTGGATCCACCAATTTCCATGCACCCCGCGTTCCCCAAAGTCTTACGAGAAAAATGGTACCTCACTTGTGTTGGTCGGCCTAGTGCCTGCGACAGGAAACGGCACAAAACGCAATGTGGTCACACCTCAATTTTGCAGTGAAAAATGACCCTTTTTTGGCAAAGTGCCTAGCTGTAGTTTTTGAACCCTAGCTCTGCCGGCACCTAGGGAAACCTAGTAAACCTATACATTTTTGAAAACTAGACATCCAGGGGAATCCAGGATGGGGTGACTTGACTGTCTCCCACCAGATTCTGTTACCCAGAATCCTCGCAAACCTAAAAATTTGTCCAAAAAACACATTTTCCCACATTACTGTGGTGGAAAGTTCTGGAATATGCGTGGATCCACAAATTTCCACCCACCCCGCGTTCCCCAAAGTCTTACGAGAAAAATGGTACCTCACTTGTGTGGGTCGGTCTAGTGCCTGCGACAGGAAACGGCGCAAAACGCAACGTGGTCACACCTCAATTTCGCAGTGAAAAATGACACTTTTTTGGCAAAGTGCCTAGCTGTAGTTTTTAACCCTAGCTCTGCCGGCACCAGGGGAAACCTAGCAAACCTATACATTTTTGAAAACTAGACACCCAGGGGAATCCAGGATGGGGTGACTTGACTGCCTCCCTCCAGGTTCTGTTACCCAGAATCCCTTGCAAACCTAAAAATTGTCAAAAAACACATTTTCCCCACATTTCTGTGGTGGAAAGTTCTGGAATCTGCGTGGATCCACAATTTTCCACTTAACCCGCGTTCCCCAAAGTCTTACGAGAAAAATGGTACCTCACTTGTGTGGGTCGGCCTAGTGCCTGCGACAGGAAACGGCGCAAAACGCAACGTGGTCACACCTCAATTTCGCTGTGAAAAATGACCCTTTGTTGGCAAAGTGCCTAGCTGTAGTTTTTGAACCCTAGCTCTGCGGGCACCTAGGGAAACCTAGCAAACCTATACATTTTTGAAAACTAGACATCCAGGGGAATCCATGATGGGGTGACTTGAATACCTCCCAACAGGTTCTGTTACCCAGAATCCCTTGCAAACCTAAAAAATTGCCAAATAAAACACATTTTCTCCACATTTCTTTGGTGGAAAGTTCTGGAATATGCGTGGATCCACAAATCTCTACCAACCCCGTGTTCCCCAAAGTCTTATGAGAAAAATGGTACCTCACTTGTGTGGGTCGGCCTAGTGCCTGCGACAGGAAATGACGCAAATCGCAACGTGGTCACACTTCAATTTCGCTGTGAAAAATGACCCTTTTTGGCAAAGTGCCTAGGTGTAGTTTTTGAACCCTAGCTCTGCCGGCACCTAGGGAAACCTAGCAAACCTATACATTTTTGAAATCTAGACACCCAGGGGAATCCAGTATGGGGTGACTTGACTGCCTCCCACCACGTTCTGTTACCCAGAATCCCTTGCAAACCTAAAAAATTGTAAAAAAAAACACACTTTCCCCACATTTCTGTGGTGGAAAGTTCTGGAATCTGCGTGGATCCACAATTTTCCACTTAACCCGCGTTCCCCAAAGCCTTACGAGAAAAATGGTACCTCACTTGTGTGGGTCGGCCTAGTGCCTGCGACAGGAAACGGCGCAAAACGCAACGTGGTCCCACCTCAATTTCGCTGTGAAAAATGACCCTTTGTTGGCAAAGTGCCTAGCTGTAGTTTTTGAACCCTAGCTCTGCGGGCACCTAGGGAAACCTAGCAAACCTATACATTTTTGAAAACTAGACATCCAGGGGCATCCATGATGGGGTGACTTGAATACCTCCCACCAGGTTCTGTTACCCAGATTCCCTTGCAAACCTAAAAAATTGCCAAAAAAACACATTTTCTCCACATTTCTGTGGTGGAAAGTTCTGGAATCTGCGTGGATCCACAAATTTCCACCAACCCCGTGTTCCCCAAAGTCTTATGAGAAAAATGGTACCTCACTTGTGTGGGTCGGCCTAGTGCCTGCGACAGGAAACGATGCAAAACGCAACGTGGTCACACTTCAATTTCGCAGTGAAAAATGACCCTTTTTTGGCAAAGTGCCTAGGTGTAGTTTTTGAACCCTAGCTCTGCCGGCACCTAGGGAAAACTAGCAAGCCTATACATTTTTGAAAACTAGTCACCCAGGGGAATCCAGTATGGGGTGACTTGACTGCCTCCCACCAGGTTCTGTTACCCAGAATCCCTTGCAAACCTAAACAATTGTAAAAAAAAACACACTTTCCCCACATTTCTGTGGTGGAAAGTTCTGGAATCTGCGTGGATCCACAATTTACCACTCAACCCGCGTTCCCCAAAGTCTTACGAGAAAAATGGTACCTCACTTGTGTGTGTCGGCCTAGTGCCTGTGACAGGAAACGGCGCAAAACGCAACGTGGTCACACCTCAATTTCGCTGTGAAAAATGACCATTTGTTGGCAAAGTGCCTAGCTGTAGTTTTTGAACCCTAGCTCTGCGGGCACCTAGGGAAACCTAGCAAACCTATACATTTTTGAAAACTAGACATCCAGGGGAATCCAGGATGGGGTGACTTGAATACCTCCCACCAGGTTCTGTTACCCAGAATCCCTTGCAAACCTAAAAATTGCCAAAAAACCACATTTTCCCCACATTTCTGTGGTGGAAAGTTCTGGAATCTGCGTGGATCCACAAATTTCCACCCACCCCGTGTTCCCCAAAGTCTTACGAGAAAAATGGTACCTCACTTGTGTGGGTCGGCCTAGTGCCTGCGACAGGAAACGACGCAAAACGCAACGTGGTCACACTTCAATTTCGCAGTGAAAAATGACCCTTTTTTGGCAAAGTGCCTAGGTGTAGTTTTTCAACCCTAGCTCTGCCGGCACCTAGGGAAACCTGGCAAACCTATACATTTTTGAAAACTAGACACCCAGGGGAATCCAGGATGGGGTGACTTGACTGCCTCCCACCAGGTTCTGTTACCCAGAAACCCTTGCAAACCTAAACAATTGTCAAAAAAACCACATTTTCCCCACATTTCTGTGGTGGAAAGTTCTAGAATCTGCGTGGATCCACAAATTTCCACGCACCCCGCGTTCCCCAAAGTCTTCCAAGAAAAATGGTACCTCACTTGTGTGGGTCAGCCTAGTGCCCGCGACAGGAAACGGCGCAAAACCCAACGTGGTCACACCTCAATTTCGCAGTGAAAAATGACCCTTTTTTTGCAAAGTGCCTAGCTGTAGTTTTTGAACCCTTCCTCTGCCGGCACCTAGGGAAACCTAGCAAACCTATACATTTTTGAAAACTAGACACCCAGGGGAATCCAGGATGGGGTGACTTGACTGCCTCCCACCAGGTTCTGTTACCCAGAATCCCTTGCAAACCTAAACAATTGTCAAAAAAACCACATTTTCCCCACATTTCTGTGGTGGAAAGTTCTAGAATCTGCGTGGATCCACAAATTTCCACCCACCCCGCGTTCCCCAAAGTCTTCCAAGAAAAATGGTACCTCACTTGTGTGGGTCAGCCTAGTGCCCGCGACAGGAAACGGCGCAAAACCCAACGTGGTCACACCTCAATTTCGCAGTGAAAAATGACCCTTTTTTGCAAAGTGCCTAGCTGTAGTTTTTGAACCCTAGCTCTGCGGGCACCTAGGGAAACCTAGCAAACCTATACATTTTTGAAAACTAGACATCCAGGGGAATCCAGGATGGGGTGACTTGAATACCTCCCACCAGGTTCTGTTACCCAGAATCCCTTGCAAACCTAACAAATTGCCAAAAAAAACACATTTTCCCCACATTTCTGTGGTGGAAAGTTCTGGAATCTGCGTGGATCCACAAATTTCCACCCACCCCGTGTTCCCCAAAGTCTTATGAGAAAAATGGTACCTCACTTGTGTGGGTCGGCCTAGTGCCTGCGACAGGAAACGACGCAAAACGCAACGTGGTCACACTTCAATTTCGCAGTGAAAAATGACCCTTTTTTGGCAAAGTGCCTAGGTGTAGTTTTTGAACCCTAGCTCTGCCGGCACCTAGGGAAACCTGGCAAACCTATACATTTTTGAAAACTAGACACCCAGGGGAATCCAGGATGGGGTGACTTGACTGCCTCCCACCAGGTTCTGTTACCCAGAATCCCTTGCAAACCTAAACAATTATCAAAAAAACCACATTTTCCCCACATTTCTGTGGTGGAAAGTTCTAGAATCTGCGTGGATCCACAAATTTCCACCCACCCCGCGTTCCCCAAAGTCTTCCAAGAAAAATGGTACCTCACTTGTGTGGGTCAGCCTAGTGCCCGCGACAGGAAACGGCGCAAAACCCAACGTGGTCACACCTCAATTTCGCAGTGAAAAATGACCCTTTTTTGGCAAAGTGCCTAGCTGTAGTTTTTGAACCCTACCTCTGCCGGCACCTAGGGAAACCTAGCAAACCTATACATTTTTGAAAACTAGACACCCAGGGGAATCCAGGATGGGGTGACTTGACTGCCTCCCACCAGGTTCTGTTACCCAGAATCCCTTGCAAACCTACAAAATTGTCAAACAAAACACATTTCTGTGGTGGAAAGTTCTGGAATCTGTGTGGATCCACAAATTTCCACCCATTTTTGAAAACTAGACACCCAGGGGAATCCAGGATGGGGTAACTTGACTGCCTCCCACCAGGTTCTGTTACCCAGAATCCCTTGCAAACCTAAACAATTGTCAAAAAAACCACATTTTCCCCACATTTCTGTGGTGGAAAGTTCTGGAATCTGTGTGGATCCACAAATTTCCACCCACTCCACGTTCCCCAAAGTCTTCCGAGAAAAATGGTACCTCACTTGTGTGGGTCGGCCTAGTGCCCGCGACAGGAAACGGCGCAAAATGCAACGTGGTCACACCTCAATTTTGCAGTGAAAAATGACCCTTTTTTGGCAAAGTGCCGAGCTGTAGTTTGTGAACCCTAGCTCTGCCGGCACCTAGGGAAACCTACAAAACACACACATTTCTGAAAAGTAGACACCCGGGGGCTTCCAGGGAGGTATGGCTTGCGTGGATCCCCCAACATTTTCTACCCAGAATCCTCTGCAAACCTCAATTTTAGCTGAAAAATCACTTTTTCACACATTTTGTGTGGGAAAGTGTTGCATCACTGGCCTCACACAAATTTCCTACCACCCAGCATTCCCCTAGGTCTCCCAATAAAAATGGTGCCTCACTTGTGTGGGAGGCCCAAGTACCAGCGACAGGCAAGGGCCCAAAACGTAGTGAGGCGACATCAAAATTGCCTATCTCAAAACCACCTGGTTTTGCAGAAGTCACCTGGGTTTTGGCCCGTGCTCGGCGGCCATCTTGGGAAACCTACCAAACCCACACATTTCTGAAAAGTAGACACCCGGGGCTTCCAGGGAGGTATGGCTTGCGTGGATCCCCCAACGTTTCCTTACCCAGAATCCCTGCAAACCTCAATTTGAGCTGAAAAAATCACTTTTTCAGAAATTTTGTGTGGGAAAGTGTGGCATCACCGGGCTCACACAAATTTCCTACCACCCAGTGATCCCCCGGATCTCCCGATAAAAATGATGCCTCACTCGTGTGGGAGGACCAAGTAACAGCAACAGGCAAGGGCCCAAAACATTTTTGATAGGCAATGTTGATGTTGCCTCAAAACGTTTTGTGTCCTTGCATGTCGCGGGTACTTGGGCCTCCCACACAAGTGAGGCACCATTTTTATCGGGAGACCTGGGGGAACGCTGGGTGGTAGGAAATTTGTGTGAGGCCAGTGATGCCACACTTTCCCACACAAAAATGTGTGAAAAAGTGATTTTTTCAGCTAAAATTGAGGTTTGCAGGGGATTCTGGGTAAGGAAACGTTGGGGGATCCACGCAAGCCATACCTCCCTGAAACCCCGGGTGTCTACTTTTCAGAAATGTGTGGGTTTGGTAGGTTTCCTAGATGGCCGCCGAGCACGGGCCAAAAACCCAGGTGACCCCTTGCAAAACCAGGTGGTTTTGAGATAGGCAATTTTGATGTCGCCTCACTATGTTTTGGGCCCTTGCCTGTCGCGGGTCCTTGGGCCTCCCACACAAGTGAGGCACCATTTTTATCAGGAGACCTGGGGGAACGCTGGGTGGTAGGAAATTTGGGTGAGCCCGGTGATGCCACACTTTCCCACACAAAAATGTCTGAAAAAAGTGATTTGTTTCAGTTAAAATTGAGGTTTGCAAGGGATTCTGGGTAAGGAAACGTTGGGGGATGCACGCAAGCCAAACCTCCCTGGAAACCCCCGGGTGTCTACTTTTCAGAAATGTGTGGGTTTGGTAGGTTTCCCTAGATGGCCGCCGAGCACGGGGCCAAAAACCCAGGTGACCCCCCTTGCAAAACCAGATGGTTTTGAGATAGGTAATTTTGATGTCGCCTCACTACGTTGTGGGCCCTTGCCTGTCGCGGGTACTTGGGCCGCCCACCCGAGTGAGGCACCATTTTTATCGGGAGACCTGGGGGAACGCTGGGTGGTAGGAAATGTGTGTCAGCCCGGTGATGCCACAACTTTACCACACAAAAATTTGTGAAAAAAGGGATTTTTCAGCAAAATGTCAGGTTTGCAGGGGATTCTGGGTAAGAAAACGTTGGGGGATCCACGCAAGCCATACCTCCCTGGAATCCCCCGCGTGTCTACTTTTCAGAAATGTGTGGGTTTGGTAGGTTTCCCTAGGTGGCTGCCGAGCCCCGGGCCAAAACGTCATGGGACCCCCCTTGCAAAACCAGGTCGTTTTGTGATAGGCCATTTTGAGGTTGCCTCAATATGTTGTGGGCCCTTGCCTGTCGCGGGTACTTGGGCCTCCCACCTGAGTGAGGCCCATTTTTATCGGGAGACCTGGGGGAACGCTGGGTGGTAGGAAATTTGTTTCAGCCCGGTGATGCCACAACTTTACCACACAAAAATGTGTGAAAAAAGGGATTTTTTCAGCAAAATGTCAGGTTTGC
This sequence comes from Calotriton arnoldi, assembly GCA_963921515.1. NCBI lineage: Eukaryota > Metazoa > Chordata > Amphibia > Caudata > Salamandridae > Calotriton > Calotriton arnoldi. The sequence goes on from CAWUFW010007923.1 coordinate 712,177, forward strand.
AGGGGATTCTGGGTAAGAAAACGTTGGGGGATCCACACAAGCCATACCTCCCTGGAATCCCCGGGTGTCTACTTTTCAGAAATGTGTGGGTTTGGTAGGTTTCCCTAGGTGGCCGCCGAGCCCCGGGCCAAAACCCAGGTGACCCCCTTGCAAAACCAGGTCGTTTTGAGATAATGTGTTGTTTATTTCTGCAGCGTGAAAATTTTGGCATAATATTGCAAGGAAAATGTGACAGACATTTTGAGGTTTGCAGGACATTGTGGGTAACATAACTTGTTGGGATCCACAAGAGAGATATCACCATGTACTCCCATGGGTGTTTCGTTTACGACAAGATCTACAGTTGGTAGGTTATTCTTAGACGGAATGTACACCTTGGCAGACAGACTAAAAAGACAAAGATTACTGCACAGCCATCTATTCCTCAAGCACACACACATACTGGTTGGATTTGGCACGAGGGCAAGTGATGGTTCAGTATATACAATTTTATTAACAAGAGATTTCACAAAAATGAAATGCACTGTCAATAATTGAAAGGACAAAAAACTGAACCAGTGACTCGCAGCTCGTGAGCTGTAAAGCCACGTCAAGGCCCCAACCGCTTTACAGGCCATTCACACACCTTTCATACATGATACACACAAGACCATTCACACCACCAGGCACGAAATAAACACATTACAACATTCACAAAAAGGGACAAGGTACACCCTGCTTGAGAAAGACAAAAAAAAATATTACTGCACAGCCATCTAATCCTCAAGCACACACACATACTGGTTGGATTTGGCACGAGGGTGAGTGACGGTTCAGTATATACAATTGTATTAACAAGTGATTTCACAAAAATGAAATGCACTGTTAATAAATGAAAGGACAAGAAACTGAACCATTGACTCACAGCTCGTGAGCTGTAAAGCCACGACAAGGCACCAACCTCTTTACAGGCCATTCATACACCTTTCATACGTGTGACACATACAAAACCATTCACACCACCAGCCGCGGGCCCATCACATTACAACACTCACACCAGCAGACAGCGCCATTCAAGGGCCCATCACTTTCACACGCCCACATTCCTAACACAGCAACCACACAAGCTGATGGATTGCGTGGAGTGTCGCTCGGCTAGCAGTGTGTGTAGTGACCAGCAGCAAGTCACTACTCACACACCTCCAGCCGAGCGCCAGTCCACGCACACCGCCAGCCAAGCGCCACTACACGCACACTGCCAGCCAAGCGCCACTCCACGCACACTGCCAGCCAAGCGCCAGTCCACGCACACCGCCAGCCAAGCACCACTACACACACACCGCCAGCCAAGCGCCACTCCACGCACACCGCCAGCCAAGCGCCACTCCACGCACACCGCCAGCCAAGCGCCACTCCACGCACACCGCCAGCCAAGTGCCAGTCCACGCACACCGCCAGCCAAGGGCCAGTCCACGCACACCGCCAGCCAAGCGCCACTCCACGCACACCGCCAGCCAAGCGCCACTCCACGCACACCGCCAGCCAAGTGCCACTCCACGCACACCGCCAGCCAAGCGCCACTCCACGCTCACCGCCAGCCAAGCGCCACTCCACGCACACCGCCAGCCAAGCGCCACTCCACGCACACCACCAGCCAAGCGCCACTCCACGCACACCGCCAGCCAAGCACCAGCCTACACACACCACCATCACATTTAGGATTTTTTTATACAAAAAAGAAAACACAAACAAATTGCAAATAGATACAAATCTACTAACACAAAATCAGAAACTAAATACATTGCACTAATGCCAACCTTGAAACAGAACAACAATTCTTAAACATTACAGACCAGGCAGTTCACTTTACCACTCATGGTTGCTCCCAATAATTATTTTGCTTGTGGTACGCTCTATAACAAGCAGGCACACACAGCCCAGGGTTAGAAGGACACTCAGGGCAGTACATACGAGTCTCCTTCCGCGCACCTCTTCACCAACAGACTCTACATCTCCTAGTGGGAAAGTCTTTTGAGGGTGTAGGAGGAATGTGATCAGGAAAGTGGCGATCTTTCAATCGAGCCACATCCTCCACCACTCCAACTCTAGGAACACTTGCCTGTTCCACAACAACAAGGCTGCCTATGACAGACTGCTGAAACTGAAAAAAAGTCAACTTTGACGCAGGAGAACACTCCTTGAACATAACAAAAGTATTGAAAGTTGCTAAATTGAAGAGATGGATGGCCAACTTCTTATACAAAATGTAAGCCTTACGAATAGCAGTGTAAGGTTCCAACCTCTGATCTACTCTATCAACACCACCCATGTGCTTATTGTAGTCTAAAATGCACACAGGTTTGCGCACTTCAGCAATCTGACCCCAAACAGCCACAGGTGAAGTACTCTCATCATGGATGGTAGTCAGCATGTACACATCCCTCCTGTCCACAAATTTCACAGCTAGTAGTTCGTCACTACGCAAGGAACTGCACTGTCCCCTCTGAAGTTTTTTGCAAACAAGCTCATTTGGATAACCTTTACGGTTAGAGCGGATTGTGCCACAAGCAAAAGTGTCCACTTTGAACAATTCCTTAAACAATTGCACAGCAGTGTAGAAGTTATCAAGGTACAAATGGTGGCCTCTGTTAAACAGTCCTCTAGCAAGATCCCACACAATTTTCTCTGAAACTCCAAAAGTGGACGGACAACCAGGGGGTCAATAGTGGAATCCCTACCAGTGTACACACGCAAATTAAAAACATATCCTGTCCTACTCTCAGACAACATATACAGCTTAATTCCATAGCATGCCCTCTTGCTAGGAATGTACTGCCTAAAAACCAAACGGCCCTTGAACAGGACCAAAGACTCATCAATAGATATTTCTTTCCCTGGAGTATAGATCTCTGAAAATCGATCTACAAAGTGATCAAGAACAGGCCAAATCTTAAAAAGACTGTCACATTCAGGGTGATCTCGTGGCAACGCCAAACCATTATCAACAAAATGCAGCATCCGAAGCAAAAGTAAATACCGATCACGAGTCATAACTGCAGGAAATATGGCCGTTGCCATCAAGGGACTGGTAGACCAATATGAACCCATGGACGGCTTCCTTATCAAACCCATCAAAAAGTCAAACCCAAAAACTTCTTCATCTCTTCCAGATTTGTGGGACTCCACCGGGTAGCTCTAGAATGGGGCTTAAGTCTGGCACTGTTGTCCCTCAAAAACTGTTCAGCATACAAATTAGTCTGCTCAACAATCTCACCCAAAAATACATCATCCATAAACAACTGAAAATACTGTATAGGCAAATAATGTTCACAATCCACTCTACACCCTGCATAACCACTAAAGGCATATATGTAAAGAACAAGGGAACCCAATTTGATCGGTCAGGGACCTTGGGAACTAACTTATTTTAAGAGACAACGGTCCCTGTGTAGACAATTGATTGAAATCAAATAAATATAGACCCAATCGGTACTATATTGTAGCCATTGTTCCATCCGGAACAAGGCAGTTTTAATATGCAATTATGAATATACAAAACATAAAATTTAATAACAGTAGGACACAAGCCTGTATCCAAAAAACTCACATTACAGAAAAAAACAAGAGAAGGCTCAGGCAGTATGCAGTTGTCTGCGTCTAATCAATACAATGAAGCAAACAGCGATAACAGGAGGTCACCTTTACACATAATGTAGTTACTAAATAACAGTGTATAAGGTTGACAATTTTGTCGACGAGCGTTTCGATCCTTAACACAATTAACGGATCATCATCAGGACTTGCAAAATAGTGCCTGAAAACATTTTGCCTGCAATTAACTGGGGGCGAGAACAGGGAGCCGAGCGATGCGGAATGAGTAATGAACTTCCAAGGGTGACCGGAGTGATTTTCAACCTCTTGGTAGGTGGGGTAAACGAACGCATTAATAATCACATTGGATTAGGAGTCCATATGGAAAGGAGCCGCAGGCATCTAAATGGGCGGCAATTGAAATCGATCGCGGGGGGGAAGGCAGCATAGTGGCATCTGCTGTCCAATAGGTACCTTCATCATCCGATGATTCCATGTGGAGAGAAAACTCACTGCCTGAATCTTCCCCTCCCTCCTCTCCCTCAGACGCACTGTCAGTCTCATAATCCTGCTCAGAGGAAGATTCAAGAAGCAAACCAACCACCTGCTGAGCAGTCATTCTACGGCTAACCATAATGCTTACTAATAAAGGTTACTTGTCAAACAAGTCAACAACAACAAACCCTTTGTAAAAAAAAGAAATAAACAAAATGTAGCTTTATCACAAAGACCTATATACTCCAACACTATACCACTCACGTGACAGAAGCAGCTAGACTCACCAACACCTACTCTGCACAGACACAGTAAGGATCAACAATATCCCACTAAAAAAGAAGAAAAAAATTACACATAAGACAATGCAAAACATCGCAAAGAATTTCATGCTCTGAACACTAACAAATATGCTGCCATTATGACACCACTTACAAAAAAATTCATTCATGCATGACAATAATACTCATTTGGAGTACACACAACAAAAATATTTTTCTTACCAAATAAATGCAATTACGCAAAACTGCAGAACAACCACTGCCGAAACCGCAAACAGGAATCAAAAGCTTTACACTAGAATAAAAAGGAGAAAAAAACATTCCAATCACATATGCAAATAATGCACCAGTCCACACACAATCCACCAGCCAAGCTAAGGGGTAGGTGGGCCAAAGAGTATAAATAAAATATTCACCCCGTAAAAGGGAGAAACCCTTGCCCTTTTGGCCACTCCCCAACACAAAAATTGAAAAAACCCTGGTGTCTAGTGGCTTCTGCCCTCCTTGGGGGCAGATGGGCCTAAAACATACTGCTATTCTGCCACCCAAAGAGGGCAGAAATAGCCACAATCATCCTCCCATAAAGGGAGCGACCCTTGCTCAAGGGGCCGCTCCCCTACATAAAAACCCTGGTGGCCTAGTGGACCTACAAAAAAACAAATCAGCCGATCTGCCCCTCAGGATGGCAGAAACGGCCAAATTAATGCTCCCCAAAGGGGAGCAACCCTTGCCCAAGGGGCCACTCCCCAAAAACAAATCCCTGGTGGTCTAGTGGGCCAAATATAAAAAAATGGCGACATCTGCCCCCCCATGGGGCAGACAGCCACAAACAATGCCCCCAAGGGGAGCGACCCTTGCCCAAGGGGCCACTCCCCACAAAAAATCCCTGGTGTCCTAGTGGCCATACAAAAAAATCAGCCGATCTGCCCACCCAGGGGGCAGAAACGGCCAAATTAATGCTCCCCATAGGGGAGCGACCCTTGCCCAAGGGGCCACTCCCCTCAAACAAATCCCTGGTGGTCTAGTGGTCCCAATTTTTAAAAAAACATGGCGATCTGCCCTCCTGGGGGGCAGACACAGCCACAAATATTGCCCTCAAAGGAGAGTGACCCTTGCCCAAGGGGTCACTCTCCACAAATAAATGCCTGGTGGACTAGTGGGAAGATACCTTTATCTTCCGCACACGATCTCTCCCTACTCAACTCTACTCTCAACTCTATTCACAACTGGATGTTAGCTCACCAACTCATTCTGAATCCCGCCAAAACTGAATTCCTCCTCCTCTCTACCTCTCTCTCACCTCCTCCTGTTCAATCTTGGATGGATCAGCTGAACCTACTCAACAACAAACCCATCATTGTCGACAGCGCTAAATCCTTAGGTGTCATTCTTGACAAAAGACTCAACCTAATCTCCCACATCAACTCTAGTGCTAAGAACGCACGTTACCAGTTGCGCCTTCTATGGGGGATCCGTCGGTTCTTCCCGGAGAAAGACTTAAAAAACTTGGTACAATCTCTGGTTCTCTCAAGACTGGATTATTGCAATTCTCTTCTGACGGGCCTACCCAAATCCCACCTCTCCCCTCTCAAATTCATCCTCCATTCAGCAGCTCGCTTCATTTCAGGGTCTAAACGAAGCGACCACGTCACTCCTATCCTGTCCTCTCTTCGATGGCTTCCGATCGAGGCAAGATCTATTTACAAAACTGCCTGCATCACACACAAAGCCTTACACACGTCCTCCCCTCGTTACCTGGTGAATAAATTGAAATTGTCCGGTGGCTCTCGCCCTTCTCGCAATGCGGAAAAACTTCTGCTTGAGCCCCCACCCGTCTTCAAAAGGGAAAGATCGATGGCGCAATCCTTCTCAGGCAATGCGGTGAGAATCTGGAACTCGCTTCCCCCATTGCTCCGTGCCACCTCCTCTACCCGGATCTTCAAAGCTGACCTCAAATCTCTTCTCTTCCAAAGACACTTTCAGAACTAATACTTTCACTCTCAGCCCCCTCTAGGAAGTTCGCTCTTCATTGTAAATTTGTACTTTTTCCTGTACATTCCTCACCCTTGAGTGCTGTGCTGCATTTGTGTACCCTTCATTTTAAGTCTCCTGTTTAATTCACGCCCTCTCTACTCCCTCAAGGAAGTTCTTCCACTATAGGAAACTCTGTACTCCATGCCTATAGAAGTGCCTTCCCAGTGTGTTCTGAGTGACTGCCACTTATTGCAGTATTATACCTCTATTTGTATTTTGTATCTCATGTATCTTGTAACGCATACCTCTTTTTGTATCTTGTTTGTTTTATTTGCACAATTGTCACTTTTTCCTCATGTAATGTAACGCTTGCTTTTGTATTATGCTCACTTGTAACCTTCTCCTCATGTAATGTTACTGTTCCTATTGTGAAGCGCTCTGACACCTTCGGGTAAAGCCTGCGCTATATTAAAAAAACTGCCCACCCCCCAGGGGGGCAGACCACTAAAAACATATGGCCCCCAAACGGGGAGTGACCCTTTCCCAAGGGGCCACTCCCCAAAACAGTATCCATCCTTTATTACACGTTAAATACACAGTATAGTGTCCAGATGTCGTAGTAGGTCCAGCATGGACAATAATAGCCACTGTTATAAAAGTTCTTCCAGAAATAGATATTTGACTGGCAACAACATTTTTAATTCTGGTTTCCAGTTTTCTTCCATTAGTTCTACAACGTTGTAGCATTAAAAACAGATATTTTCCATACCTTTCTATGCGTAATGTAGATAACATCTCTGATTTACAACGAGAACATTTCATATCATGGTTTGCTGCTTTTTACTAGTTTGTTAAAAGGTACTGATTTGCAGTCTGGTATCGTTAAGTATATGAATCGTTCTGTGTCGATTTCAGTGCTGGAAGGTAATGAACACTGTTCACATTTATGATCCCATTTATAACTTAGTCCAAATAAGTTTTCAATCTGTATTCCTTCATCTTCTAATACTCCAAGCATAACCATCAGAAATTCTTGTGCATCTTGTTGTATATTAATGCTGAAGGTCAAAGAACCAGTACATATATCCAAGAGTTTGCGAATACCACAAGCAGTATGGATTTTACTTCTGTCAATTGTCAATTGTTGAAATACATTATAAAGTGCAGAACATAATCTTTTTTCCTGATTTCCCATAATTTCATAATGAAGATCTTGTAGGGAAAATACAACATTCAGAATAACATTACCATAGCGGTTGATACCTGAACTATTTTCCAATTGGTATCCCACAACGTCATCAACAATTTCCATTTTTTGTTTCTTTACACCTTTTCCTTTGTCATCCAATTTTTCATGCTTTTCAACCGCACTTGATTCTTTAACATATTTTCGTTTTGAACACACAACACGTTTCTCATAAATGGGATATTCACCTAAATTTGGTGCATAAAGTCTTCTTAAATGATTATATTCTCTAACACAATTTACATCAGCACTAATCTTGTTGTCATTGAAATCAATCAAATACAAACCAGACAATGTTCTAACTCGAGATAATGCAACATATGCACTGTCTACACTTAAACCTTGAGATTTATGAATAGTTACTGCATATGCTAAAGACAAAGGAAACTGTTTTCTGCGAACATACAAGTCTTTTACGAGCAAAAAACTTACAGCACAACACCCAATCTGTCTTACCTCTGTAATCTGATCAAATTTTATTTTCAAGAATTCTATTCCATCTCTGTTCTGATATCTTACAAAATCAACAACTTTCCCCATTGCCCCATTTACTAAACCTCCTTCTACATTCAAATTACGCCGCAAAATTACCCGACAGTTTATACATACATCTAAAGTTTTTCTAAGCCAGCAGTTTTAGATACAGACTTTTCCAAAGAGTCCAATTTAGTCTGTAGTTTCTCTGAAAGAAGAATAGTCACTCCCTGATGCTCTATTTTATCAATAGCTTCAAAGTGAACTATTTATTGTTTTTTAATTTCAGAAGCTCTTGATTAAATGTGCAACACTCTTGCAGTGTAGGCATTAGGCAAACTATAGACTTCTTTTCTCCAATCTTCTAATACATTACTTCAGCTGCTGTGTTTTCAGTTGTAAACAAGTTCCTTAGTAGCCGACTTTCTAAAGCTTGTTTACCATGTTTCGTTAGGACACTAATTCTTATATATTTCAGAATATTTCCATAATCTTCATCAGTTGCTTGTCGCATATTCTTTATAAATTCTTTATATTCAAAATGTAACCATATATTCACATTTCCAATACTTCCCAAACACTTCCTAGTGTATTCATGCACAAGTGTTTAAAAAACTGGTTCTCCTTTTACAGGAGTTAGTTGTAGTAGATCTCCAAATACAATTACATGTTTTCCTCCAAACAGAACATCGTAATCTGTTTTTAAAACCTGTTGCATTCTCAAGTGTACAAAGGCAAGCATTAAGTTTGAGACCATGCTCACCTCATCAATGATTAGAAGTTTCATTTTCTTCAACACTCTTGACACTTCATAAGAAGCATCTCCAGACAACTTCTGATATTCCAATTTATTATCATGTTCAACTGGTAACATAAGTAATCTATGTAAAGTATTTCCTTTAATATTGTGCGCTGCTAATCCAGTCGGAGCTGTTACAACACAAGATAAATGTGAATCTGTAGTTTTTTGTAGATAACTGGTCAAAACTTTAATTAAAAAACTTTTACCTGTTCCAGCTTGACCACAGATGTACATAAGAATAGGTTTAAATGATGAACATATACATTCCTTTTTTTATGCAACAAACCATGTTGTATCTGTTCTGTTACTTGTACATATATTTCTTTCTGTTCAATATTTAGTTGTTCTTCTAAGTTTTCCAACGTAGTATTCTCCTGTTGTGCTTGTTGCACTGCAATTTCTACTTCATACATGGCTATTGCTGCTTCATTTTCAATTATTGGTTGTCCCAGTGGATCTTGACTAGCTGGACCAGAACTTTGACTATCTTGAGAACTGTTGTTAGCTATTTCAGCTGTAATAGTCTTTTCTTGTTCAATTTCATCATTTAACATTTGTAGATATGTAGGGAAAATTGTACATGCAATACTATCTTTACATGCATTAAAAGAATCTTCATAGCAGTCGAAATGTGCAAGTAATTCAGTTTCGCTACACCATGGCTTGAACAGTTGCAAAAGTGCTAAATAGAACAATTCTCTCTTATCTGGAGTTTCGCAACTGAGTTTTCTGTGGTTATTGAGATTTCCTTTGGCATGTTTTACTAAACAACCGTCACATCCAATTACTGCATATTTTCCTCGTTTCAAATTCTGTGTAACATTTCTTTTAAAGCTGTAATGTTGAAGTATTTCATACAGACATAGCTCTTCCAGATGTGGACTCCTTTTGGGATAGTATGTATCCAACATATTAGTTTTAAGAATTTCTGTACTTTCCGGTTCAGTCACTGCTAAGTATTCAATTTCTTCTAATGTTTTCAACACTCTATTTCGCGTGCAGGCAAGACCTAAACTTACCCAAAGGAGTCCTCGTGACTTTGAATATAAACTGGAAAAGCACAAGCGACCCGAACATTCATAGGATCCAATTTCTCTGTGGGAAAGCATTTTCAAGCTAAAGCTGTACAATTTTTTGCTAAGGCTCTTCTCTTGTGAAATTTCTTCCCACATTTCTTTCACCTCTGTCTTTTCTGATTTCGTTATATATGATGTAACATAGCGTGCAACGGCAATTGAGTTATCTGCAACATATTGAACGTCCATGTTTGCATTCCACATTTTCAAAATAACTGGATTGTAGTCATTAATATACTTTGACTGTTCTGTTCTTTTTAAGTTGTACGTATTCTTCGGAGATTTCCGAGTTGTTGTATGCCTTACAGCAGACATAAAAGAATTCACTCTTCCTTTAGAAATTACTGGTCGTGGGAATCCAAACCGACACTTGGTATAAAATTTCCTTTAGACTTGTATTTTCGTCGACAGTACTTTCCTCAACTGTGACTTTGGAAACGTAGAACTTGTTGTCTCAAGCTTTTTTCTCCTCCTTCTCTTGGAATCTCACAGGTAACATAATGTTCGATGAAAGACAATACTGTTTCATCAGTATCCGTTCCAAATTTTGGAGCATTCCTTATCCATAATAGCATGTGTATATGTGGAGCACCTCTCGCTTGATACTCTTTTTGCCCAAAAAAATCAATAACTTCTCCAAGAGGACAACTATCTTTATTGCAGATAAGATACATCATAGCTTGAAACCTATGATTAAAATACCTGCACACATTTACAGGATCCAATGAACACAGTTCTCCAGGTGTCTTCATTTCAAAACTTTTATATTGGAATTTGCTTCTCGTTGAAATTCAAGTAAGTCTTCCCATGCATACTCCGCACAGCTAAGTGTTACAAACCATGTTGTTGTACCTAAGTTTCTTAACATACACTTAAGTTCACCATGATGATGATACCAATACTCATTGGTTCCACGTTGACATGCCATCAAATTCATTAACTGTGCTTCTAAATTTTCATCTGTTCATTGAACTTTGTCCATGAATTCTTTGGCTGAAACAAGTGATTGATGAACTCCCGTTTTGAGTATGTGGTTTACTGCAGACGAAAGAGAAGACAAATCACTTTCAAACAAAAGGTGAAATATATATGGAATGCACTGTCGAAATCTAGGATCTTCAGAGTATAATCTTGTTGAGCGATATTCTGAAGCTGGAATCCGTACAGGTCGCTCATCAAATCGTCCACCTTCTCCAGTGGGGAACAACTGGGGAAAACAACGAGCTTCTAAGCTTTTCTCCCATACACTCATTGGAGTTCCCTGTGCTTTTTTCATTTGAAATAACTCTATGCTGTTTCCTATTACTTCTTTTGAATGTAGAGGACATATTGTGTAATGTTCATAAATCTCTTCACTCCTCGACTTGTCCACTTTCTCTATTTGACCATTTGAAATTTCTGATTCATCTTCTAAACTTATTGCCTGTTCATCAACATTTACAGTTTTATAATAAATATTGTTCTGTACAAGATATAACGTTGCCTTTTGAAGTTTATTAACATCTATAAACTCTTGCCATATTTTCCGACTCTTTGTTGGTACACCGTTTACTAGAATAACCAGTGGCTCATTTTCCTCTCTGTCTCCACCAACAGTTTCAATATTGTTCTTAAAATCTAAAGGTAAGTACACAGCTCTTCCTTTCAGACCTCTTTGTAAATCTGTTGGTGGCAGCTTACCTGTTTTAGGCTCCATACGAATTATGGCTTGAAATGGGTGAACAGATTGAATAAGAACTGACTCATATGTATTCAAATCTGCCAGTTCCTCTGGAATAGGTACTAATTCTAAACTGTTATGTACTCCCTAGCTGGCATTTTGTTTTCTTCTAATTTGTTGTAGCAATATTTACAAATACGTTGATCAGTACCAACTCAAATCGACCTTCTACCAACAAGTAAGCTCCAAATTGCTGCCACCTATCACTGTTCTCCTTTTCACTTATTAAATACAAATTAACATTCCTAGTTTGACTTTTATAATGAGTACGTCGACAACAAATACAAACATAGTTCGGTTTTTCAGAACACACTGTCTTAAACTTTCTAATTTCATCTTCAAACTGATCAATGCTAATCTCTTTCCCATGTTCTTCAACATCTGCAGTTGTCAAGCTCTCAGTTTTTACACACTGCTGTTCTGAACCAAAAACGAAATTCAATTTCATCACACATTTTTTCTACACCTGATAAACAACTGTGTAAAAGAGCTGTGTTCAGTTCACTTAAACATAATGCAGGAGTCTTCACATAATACACTTTCCTTACAAACTTCCGCATTCCTGAGTGGTGTACTGCTAACATTCTTAAGTGATGAAAAGTACTTTTACACACTTTTCTTGAAAGACAAGCCAGAGAATGTCCGTGCTTCTTAGTATATTGTCTTACATTACATGGATCTAGTCCTTGTAACAACCTAATCTTCTGATTAACACTTTTCTGTGCATATTGTCGTAAAACATTTCGCATTATGTCAATAGATCCCTGTCTAATACTGCAAATACTGCTACAATCCCACTTATATACAGGAGCTTGTGTGCGTTTCCCTTGCACTTCTTCAGCTATTAATTCTTCTGCACTTATAACTAGGCCTGGGTGGAAAACTACGCTACGCTCGCGTAGTTTGCGCAACTACGAGCTACGCGAATTGCACGTAGCACAGTGCAAAAACGCGTAGCGGACATTTTTTACTTGCTCGCGGTCTTCAACGTCAAGTTTGTGACCGTGAGCGAGCAAAATGACATCCCGGCGAGACTTTTTCCTCGTTCGCGATCAGCAACATCAAGTTGCCGATCGCAAGCGTGGAAAATAAACCTCCGGCGAGATTCTCAACGCGGGAGGTCAGGTTTTTCATTGCGAGTGGTCGCGTATGCTCGCGACCGCTCGCGATGAGAAACTACCAGTCCGCGTTGAGAAACTGCCGCTCGAGTACAAATCTACTCGAGCGGCAGCAAACGACCGCTTGCACTGTGCAAGATGCCGTTTGCAATGATTGCACAGTGCGGACAAGCATCCGGCACTGTGCAATCATTGCGAACAGCATTTCCTACCACACTACGCAGTTCGCGTAGTGCTACACGTAGCTTGCGTAGTGCGAAGTGCACTTCGTGTAGCTACGCGTAGCGCTACTACGCAAACTACGCCCAGGGTTACTTATAACAACTATTTCTTCTTTTGCAATGGGACAACCATTCTGAACTTCATAACAGCGACCTCCAGTATCAACTGCAAATGTTAAATTATTTTGTTGAAAGTAGCTTTCTTCATTAAAGAAAGGATCACTAGTAGAAGTGTGTTTCCATTCAGCACTGAAACTTTTACAAAAGTTAGTACTATTAACAAGTCTTTTTCTTTTGCTTTTGTCTTTTACAAACTTCATTATTTTATTTAAAGATTTCATTCTTTTTAAAATCAAAATATAATTTTCGTTTCAACTTAAAAGCAATATCAACTACAATTTCAATCTGCTGCTTCTGTTTGTAAGCTAGTAATCTTCTTTTATACTTCTTACAATGTTTCAATAAATTCTGAATTACTCTACTTCGAAAGAGTCATTGTCGAATCTCTTGAAATTGTTTTTGTCTTCGTGTAACTTGTGTTTTTTCCTTATTTTTCTTTTTTTTGTTTCCATTTGAAGTGTCAGTCTCCTTCTCCTTAGTTGAAAAACTCTTCTTCTTCCTTTGATTCCTATTGTTCTCATATAATTTCTCCACAACTTTTTTAAGAAACTGTTTAGTAGTCTTACCTAAACAAACTTTATCCTTGGTAACATTCTCATTTGTTTCTACCACATTTTGTTTCTTTTTCTTTAAGTAGATCTCTTTTTTTTGTTTCCTTCTCTTTTCATCTTTTCTTGCCATCTTGAATTTGTGATCCCAAAAAATATTTTTCTGAAAAACAAAGAACACTTTCAATAGTTTCTTACATCTATTTAATATTTCAAAATAATTACATGTCATTACTAATATTAACTACTAAGCAATTATTTACATTACTATTTTCTGGATTTCAAATTTCAAAACACTACTCATTCCACTTAAATATATGGTGTGTACTTCAACAATACCTTCCCAAACACTTATACAAAGTACCATAATCACTAATTCCGTTCCTATCATGTCTTTAACCTCATTCGCCTCTTGCATCCCACTACTCAGCAACTACTAACAATGTTGGGCCTACCCAAATGCAAACCAGAAACCCTTTCCATGTCACAAATGAAAGTCTCACCATATTACTGAAAGGATGCATACATCTCCCTGTCCCTTTTCCTAGTGGCATCATACTTAAAACAAACATACAAATAGCTCTATACCTCTGTTTTATAGGTATTAGATATTCCAATACATAACTTGTGTAAAAAAATACATGTTGAAGCATAGACGTACCTCAGCAAAGTTAAACTATTAAGACAAATCATCGAGCAATGTAAATTGGGGCGATATGTAAGTTGCAACTGTGTGCGTTTTTTTCTATAGCATAGAAGTTCAATACAACTTTCTCTCTGCTCATCACATGTCCCCAGAAGGCCAGTGAGGGTCAACGCAGATGGGCCTCTGTTACCTTCCTTTTACAAACAAGGGGAGAGGAACTATTAGAGACCGGGAACAAAGAGGAAGGGGGGGTCAAGGGACGTGTCATTCCCAGTCTCTCGATGTGCTGCCCCTGTGATGTAGGCAGCTTCAGCACGAGCAGGAAGGCTGACAATTGCCTTAACTTATATTCACGTGTGCTTCACCAGTCTGAGCAAACCCATGCACCAAGTATGCAGGCAACATTTTATTTTTTTCATCTCACTGAAGTTAATAAAGCATGTCCGTGTTAAAGCCTCCTCCCAGTATTTTCCCACAAGCTTCAATCTACAGAAGGCCATTTCTTGTACATTTCCCTAGCCAATTTTAGATCCCAATTCATCCCTGTACCTTAGTCACAAGACTATGTACTCCTTGCAACATAACACACTGCACTCGTATAGCATTGAACCGATTGTGACTTTCTCTGTGCTGTACAAATGGCACCAACAGGCCAGTGAAGGTGTAAGTGCTATTTTTCACGGTAGATGGGCCTCTTTTACCTTTGTTTTACAAACAATGGGAGAAGAACCGTTAGAGAGCGGGAGGAAGGAGAGGGGGGGGCAGAAGGCTCAAGGGACGTGTCATTCCCAGTCTCTCGATGTGCTGCCGCTGTGATGTAGGCAGCTTCAGCACAAGCAGGAACCTTGACAACACCTTAACTTACATTCACGTGTGCTTCACAAGTGTGCACAAACCAATGCACGAAGTGTGCAAACAACATATCATTTTTTTCATCTCACCGAAGTTAATAAAGCATGTCCCTGTTAAAGCCCCCCCCAGTATTTTCCCACAAGCTTCAATCTCCAAAAGGCCATTTCTTGTAGATTACCCCGGCCAATTTTGGACCCCAATTCATCCCTGTACCTTAGACACAACACCATGTAACCCTTACAACATCACACACTGTACTCGTGTACCACTAAAACCGATTGCAACTTTCTCTGCGGTGCACAGATGCCTCTCTTACGTTCCTTTTACAAATGACGGGAAACAAACCGTTACAGAGCAGGAGGAAGGAGGGGGGGTCAAGGGACGTATCATTCCCAGTCAGGATTCCGCAGCAACCACAGCACCCAGACCGCCCTCATCGCCGCCACAGACGACATCAGGATCCTGCTGGACAACGGCGAGACGGCGGCCCTCATCCTCCTGGACCTCTCCGCCGCCTTCAACACTGTCTGCCACCACACACTACGCACACGCCTCCACGACGCAGGGATCCGAGACAAGGCCCTGGATTGGACCACCTCCTTCCTTTCCGGCAGAACCCAGAGCGTCCGCCTCCCCCCATTCCGATCCGAAGCCTCCGAGATCAACTGCGGCCTTACCCCAGGGATCTTCCCTCAGCCCGACACTGTTCAACATCTACATGGCTCCACTCGCACGCATCGCCCGACAGCACGACCTCAACATAATCTCCTACACCGACGACACTCAACTGATCCTCTCCCTCACCAAGGACCCCCTCACCGCCAAAACCAACCTCCACGAAGGAATGAAAGCCGTCGCCGACTGGATGAAGTGCAGCCGACTTAAGCTGAACACAGACAAGATGGAGATCCTCATCCTCGGCTCCAACCCATCAGCCTGGGACGACTCCTAGTGGCCCTCGTCACATGACATGTTTTGGTGCAGCCAGTCCAAAGTTAGCATTGTACCGCGAGGATATAATGCACTTAAGAGTATATGGTCAGGCTGTACCACAAACAGCATCAGAGGAGGGACTCCGAACGCTGCAGAGGGGCTCTGCTCATGCAGGGGCACCTCTCACATAAAAACCAAGCACTCTGCCTTCAGGATTGTTAAGGCCTGCCATAGGAGTGACTTATAGGTTTATATGTGTGTGCAATGGTAGTGATATAGGTTGCCTATATCACAGTAAGGGGTGCATGCACCACCTTACCCAGGCTGCAGTAGCAGACCTGTGGTGTCATTTTGGCTGGCCTTCCAGGGGTGGCATAATACATGCTTCAGCCCCTGGCAGGCCTCTGGGGTACCTATGCCCTGGGTACATAGTATACCACATACTAGGGACTTATAAGGGCACTCCAGATTCCAATCAGAGATGTGCCTAAGGCACATGGAAACCATTTTAGAGAGGAAGCAGCTAGGCTGGGGTTCTGATTAGCAGTGAAAAGTCGAAAAACAGTGAAGCATCAGCAAAAAGTGGGGGTACCCATGTGAAGCAGATCCTACTCTCCTACACGCACTTCAACAATACCTTCCCAAACACTCATACAAAGTACCATAATCACTAATCCCTTTACCGCCATGTATTTCACCTCATCTGTCTTTTCATTCTTCACTACTCAGCAACTACTAACAGTGTTGACTCTATCCAAATGTAAAGCAGAAACCCTTTTCATATCACAGTTGAGTGTCACCATATCACTGAAAGCATGCGTACATGGAGCTGTATCTTTTCCTAGTAGCACATCCTTAAAAGAAACATAGAAATAGATATATACCACTGTTATATACTTAACAAATCTCCCAATGCATAACTCGTGGAAAAATAAATATACAAAGGGACGTGCCATTCGTAGTCTCTCGATCTACCGGCTTTCTAATCTCTGCACATTCTACACAGCCAGGGACTGTGACACTTGCCTACACTTATATACAACTGTAGCTCACCAGGGTCAAAAGTCCGAGCACATCGTGTGCACACAACATTTCTTTTTTTTGTTTATTTCCCTCAACTTAATAAACAACAAGTAACAACTCGCAAACGTCCCACATTTTCTTTATGTTGCCCGAATCCATTTTGGAACCCAAATTAACCCTGTACCTCCCTTTCAAAACCATATACTCCTTTAAACATGACAAACTACACTTCTTCTTCCTCAAAAACTCCTAAATATATACGGGGTACTTGTTCACCAACTACTCACACTCTATGCACATTTTGTAACAAAAGAGAAACAGCACACTTCAGCAACACAATATTATTTTAAAAATAATATTTTCAAACTTTAAAATATTGCCTCAAAGACTTAACCACTACTACAAAATATATAACACACGTTATTAATTTGTAACTCACCTCTGTAGTTGGTATGCAGATTTCGAATTTCACAAACGCATGCAATATTTTCTTTCTCAGACAATAAATGTAATTCTAGACTCTTGTCAAGAATAGAACCAGTAATGGCAACATTTCCCTCTCTTTCCGCACATAAATACATGTACATAACAAATCAAAATCCTTCCTTCATTATTTTAAATTGCCAAACACATTCCTATTGGTTACTCATATTAACCCTCTCTAACTCTCTTCTAAAACGCCCCAAACTGATTCTCTTATTTTGTGGATGGACACTCCCCCACACTGATGCATCGCCATACAGCCCCGAACCCTTACAACAATTCAGAAGCCTATATCTAATAATACTATTGCAAATTTTAAAGAATACACTTCTTCTAGACATACTACTCATTTTCAAAAATTAACTTTAATAGCTTACCAGTTCTAATTAATTTTTCATTTCATATTTTAATACCACATTTATTTCTACTCCTCCCCCAATCACCTTTTCGCCAATTTTCATACCAACAGTTTCTGCAACATTCAACGGAAGGCTGCAGGTCACAAGTTCACCAAATTTCATCCCAACAGTTTCTGCAACATTCAACGCCACGTGCAGGTCATAAGTTCACCATACTTCATCCTAACAGTTTCTGGAACATTCAACAGCAGGTTCAGGTCACAAGTTCACCATTTTTTAAAGTTCAGAACAGTACCTTCCAAATGCAAGTAGCAGGTGTGGTTGCGCTTCGCACGTCTGATGGTATCCTATGTAGTGTACGTTTCAAACATTTTTTATTAACCAATCAGAAACATACTTTTTCACAAAAGTAACATGCACCCTTGTTTTCACTACACAATGTTCTTAATCACCCAATCAGTTATCCTTTTCTCAAAAAAAAGCTTGTTCTCCACCTTTCAACATATCTCACATTCTACCAACGGACTACATGAGCTACAAACATCTTTTCATTCCTTCCAGCCATACCGTCAAAATGCTAGAATGGATCGTAGGACACAGCTATGTTTTCTGGCCCAAAAGGTATGCTGAACGCAGACCTATTAAAAAAGACCTAGGTTTACAAAATGTGGACATTAAATGGTTTACACAGAGAGGATTAAAGTGGCACCAATTGTTGCCTTTGGTTAAAACCTCTATGCATCTCCAATCCCCAGACCTCATGATTGTGCCCTGTGGTGGCAATAACCTAGGCACATTGACTGGGGTAGGTCTGGAAATGCTCATGAAGGATACCTTCGGACAATTGATGTTGCTTTTACCTCAAACCGTCTTTGTATACTCCAATATATGCCAAAGACAGAAGTGGAAATGGTCAAATCAATTCTGTCCTCAAATTGAGAAAGCTAGGAAAAATGTCAATAAAGCTATGTCTGCATACCTCAGAGATCACACTTCAATTTTACGTATACCTCCAAACACGTGCAGCTCCTCTGAGCAGAGAAGGACGGAAAACCCGTCCCCCCCCATATCATTATATTTGCTCCAAGGAAATACCGGTCCCCGTGACAGAAGTAAACCCTGCATCATAACTAAACATTTCTCCCGGGAACTGCCCCACCCGGGGGCTTGATTACAATAAGCACTCGACACCGCGCTTCCTTTTTCTTTTTCCCACCGTGATTTCCAGTCCCTACGCGAATCCCGCCGAAAACATATAAAAAAAATTCTTTACGTTCCGACTCCCTGTGACACCCCCTGAGCACCCTAGGAAGGTCACAGTGTTCCTACCCTACCCTCTTCTACTTTTTTCCCCCTACTCATTTCAACAGAATCACAAAATGGCTGCCAACACTTCCTACTTTGAAGTGTTGGCAGCTAATCCCATGCAAGCTCGTGCTCGGAACGCCTCAGCAAATCAAGTCTCACAATTCTGAAATATCGATATTTGTAAATCTTTAAATATCTCAAAAACTACTGCATGGATTTACACCATTTAAACAAAAGCGTGCCTTCTGGACCAAGAGCTATCTCTCTGCCAGATTTGGTGTAATTCCGTTCAGCAGTTCGGGCTATAGCCGTCTCTAAACTTTCCTATGGAAATTAACATGGAGAAAATGCGTTTTGGGACCCCCTTTTTTCTCATCCCCCCTTCACGAATCACCCCCAAACTTTCAAGACAGGAGCAATTAGTTTTGAAAATTTCGTGAAGATTCGTCAAACAGCGCCAAAGTTATTAGCAAAACAAAAAACGCTTTTCCTATGGAAACTAGGTTCTAACCAGAACTACCTACTGGTGACCGCCAGTAGGTAATTTATATATAAATATATATATATATATATATATATATATATATAAACCAAAGAGGTGCCTGCTGTAGAAAGACCCCACGACAGGTAAGTATCAGCCACACTCATTTATTGGCGGGAACAGCGAGGATGAAGACTTGCAGCCACAATATAATGTCCAAACTGCCTGATGCGTTTCGTGGAAAACCATTTCTTCAAAGGCGACAGACTTGTGATGCAAAGGCACGGCATTTTCAGGCACCACCATTTATATCCACAATCCCGCCTCACTGGGCGTGGCCACTCCCGTGGCCTGATGGTATTTGTAGTGCCATGTATTACTACCGTGAGCTGGCGTGCCCTTGCACTCACAATGTTAAAAATTGTTCCACAGTGGGTAGTGATGAAAGGCTCCAAAACACCGCTGACACTTTGTTTCTCCAATAAGCCGGCACCTGTCCCTTCAGCAGCGGCGTCGATTGGCGTCGTTGCAGGGGTGCTGTAAACAACACCGGGGCTATCTCCGCGGCTCAGGCGTGGCCGCTAAACATAAACCAAAGAGGTGCCTGCTGTAGAAAGACCCCAAGACCCCACGACAGGTAAGTATCAGCCACACTCATTTATTGGAGGGAGCAGCGAGGATGAAGACTTGCAGCCACAATATAATGTCCAAACTGCCTGACACGTTTCGTGGAAAACCACTTCTTCAAAGGCGACGGACTTGTGATGCAAAGGCACGGCATTTTCAGGCACCACCATTTATATCCACAATCCCGCCTCAGTGGGCGTGGCCACTCCCGTAGCCTGATGGTGTTTGTAGTGCCATGTATTACTACCATGAGCTGGCGTGCCCTTGCACTCACAATGTTCAAAATAGTTCCACAGTGGGTAGTGATGAAAGGCTCCAAAACACCGCTGACACTTTGTTTCTCCAATAAGCCGGCACCTGTCCCTTCAGCAGCGGCGTTGATTGGCGTCATTGCAGGGGTGCTGTAAACAACACCGGGGCTCTCTCCGTGGCTCAGGCGTGGCCGCTAAACATAAACCAAAGAGGTGCCTGCTGTAGAAAGACCCCACGACAGGTAAGTATCAGCCACACTCATTTATTGGAGGGAACAGCGAGGATGAAGACTTGCAGCCACAATATAATGTCCAAACTGCCTGAAGCGTTTCGTGGAAAACCACATCTTCAAAGGCGACGGACTCGTGATGCAAAGGCACGGCATTTTCAAGCACCACAATTTATATCCACAATCCCGCCTCAGTGGGATACTTACCTGTCGTGGGGTCTTTCTACAGCAGGCACCTCTTTGATATATATATATATATATATATATACATATATATATATATATATTGACAACAAAACCCCAACACGGTCCCGAATATACAAACCAAGGTCTCCACGGCACAGAGGGAATCCACAATCAGGTTTTTAAAGATATTTTATTTATTTTCTTATCCACACCATTCGTGCAAACGTGCAAAAGGACGGTCAACGCGTTTCGGCGAATGCCTTCAACTGGACCATAGAGTCCTGCCGTCTAAACTGTCTATTTAAAGTGACATTGTGCATGAATCCCTTGATTATTTCCATTAAAAATAGACTAGACTGTTAACCCCTGTTTATAGGTATTCACATTGGCTGTTAGCTATTGCCATTTTCTCTCTAGTATACAAATTACAGCAGTCATGGTAAAGTACCTTAGCTTTAAATAAAAATTCTAACCAAAAAAAAACCAAATATAAACAACTGCATCAGGGAAAGAGGTAATAAAGGAGCAGACAGAGAGTATAACAAGGGGAATACTAAGACGGGCGGGGAAATTCATCAGATAAAGGGATAAAAACATATAGGGACAACATTAAGTACATATTAAAAACATATACAATGAGAAATGAACATTCTATTTCTGTAAAGTACATTATTTAAGAATGAACAAATTCAATATGTTTAAAAGCAAGGAAAAATGGAGGAGATTTAAGATAAAGAGAGCACATTAAGATAATTAAAGAGTCAGAGTGTAGAGGCTCGATATATCTTATAAATATATAAAAATATAAAAATATATATATAAAAAAACCCTGCAGGTCATGATTCTAATAGAGAAAGGAAAGTGACATGTGCATTGTACAAAATACAACGTGCAAATTCGCAATGTGCAAAAATTCATAGTGCAAAGTTGAATTTAAAAAAACACCATATTCCTCCAAGAATCTTAATTCTTCTAAGATAAATCTCAGATTGAGGAAATAAAGTGACAAATGCATTTGTACAAGTATGTTTTTTTAAAAAAGGGGTCATTTTCCTAACATCTTATTTCATGAACCTGAATATCTCTAAAGTAGATTGTATCAATAATATCACTACAGATTTCATATCTCATGGGGGGTCTAATCAATAGGTGCTTCTGTTCCTCTCATTATAGTCATAACAATTCCATACTTCTACATGTACTATATGTGTCCCACTACTTTTCTCATCCCTTTCATTACTTATTTCTGAAATCCCCAGTTCCATCTTTTTCCCAGTAATACCATCTCACAGTTGTAGCTCCTTTGTTCGTATTCTTAACTTAATAATACACTGTCCCATGATTCTCCGAGGGTCCATAAACTAGATGGTCTTACTTCTTCATTTACATAATCCAGAAATTATACTATCGATTAATCTCATATTATTACAGATGAACATGTAACTCAGCATCCAAATTGTGTCCAAATGGATTTTCTGTTCCAAGTGCTAAAATGAGCCTCGATTCTGCTCTTCTTAGGTCCAGGGTTCTGTCTCCTCCTCTTTCATTTTGTTTTAGCATTTTAGCACCAAAATATTTTAGTTCTAGATTGTTGCCCAAGTGTCTTTCTGAAAAATGCTTTGCCATTGGGTATGAAAGATCTTTATTTTTTATAGCCCTTAGATGTTGTAATATACGCAGTTTTAGTTTATTAATGGTACTCCCAACATAGAGTTTTTTACATGGACATTCTAAAACATATACCACATATTTAGATTCGCATGTGATATGTTCAATGATCCTCTCCCTCTTTCCATTTTGCAATTGATACGTTTGTGTGTTGTATCCATGTTCACAGGCCTTACATTTGGAACATTTCCAAAAGCCAGGTGTTGTTAGCCAAGTTCTTCTTCCTTTTTCGTTGTTGAATGTTTGCAGGTGGCTATGTGTCAAAAGATCGCCCAATGAGGCTGTCTTTCTGAACGTGATCTTTGGAGCCGTAGGTAATGTCTTTTTTAGTGATTCATCAAGCATTAAAATGCTCCAATGTTTTTTAATAATATTTCTCAAACTCTTGTTTTCCACATTGAAGTCTAGAATTAGGCGGGTCACATCTTCTTCTTCTAGTTGATCATGGTTTGCCAATAATTCAGATCTCATTTTTCCTGTTACTTTGATCTTGACACTTTCAATAACACCTGATGGATAATTCCTCGCCAGGAGTTTAGAGCTGGTTTCATCTAGGTGTTGCTCGATATCGATAGCTTCAGAGCAATTCCTCTTTACGCGCAACATCTCTCCATATGGAATACTCCACTTTAAGTGTTGAGGATGTCCACTATTCGCATGGAGGATGCTATTTGTGGCGATTGGTTTCCTATGAATTTTAGTGCTGAGCTTCTGTTTTTGTACAAATACTTCCACATCCAAATATGTCACCTGTGTTTCACTGCACATTGATGTAAAAGATAAATTATAATCATTTTGATCCAAACTTTGAATGAATTCATCAAGAACCGACGAGTCGCCTTCCCATATCACGAACAAATCGTCGATATATCTCATCCAGGCCTTGATATTCAACTTGTACCTGCTCTGTAGGATACCTTCCTCCCAAACCACCATAAATAAATTCGCGTAAGTTGGGGCAAATGCTGTCCCCATTGCTGTGCCTTGTCTCTGTAGAAATATCTCACCATTAAAAAGAAAAACATTATGCGTTAAGCAATAGTTCAACATTTCCATAATCATCTCGGAGTGTTCTAAAAACTCAATGATCTTGTCTTTAAGAATCTTCTGACCGCTTTTAAGCCATTTTCATGGAGAATTGATGTGTATAATGAATTTACATCTATTGTAATCATGATCTGAGAATTATTCCAATTGATGTCTCGTATTCTATTTAAAAAAGCTGTTGTGTCCTTCAAATACGAGGGAAGAGATATCACAAATTCCATTAGAAACACATCTATATAGTGGGAAGTCTTCTCCAGTAGTGAGCCCATAGAGCTCACTATGGGCCTCCCCGGGGATTAATAAGTGACTTGTGCACTTTAGGCAGAAAGTATATAGTTGATGTTACTGGATTCTCCACCTTGAGATACATATACTCTTCAAAGTCTATTAATCCCTTTCTTTCCAAGTTAGCAATTGTGCATGATATTCTTTGGTCCATTGCTCCATTGGATTTTTCTCCAGTCTTTGATAATGATCTTGTTTCCTCAATTGCCTATATGCCTCAGAGATATATTTTTCACGATCTTGAATGACAATATTTCCGCCTTTATCTGCGGCTTTGATAACAATTGTCTGATTTTCCCTTAGATCTTTCAATGCCTTTTGTTCATTCTGTGTCAGATTCCAAGACCTTTTATTGTTTCTTTTTCTCATGGATAATTGATTTATCTCTTCTACGACAATTTCTTGGAACAGATCAATTTTATTGCCTGGAGGTAACTGTGGGCAAAATTTCGACTGGGATCTTAGTCCACTTTCTCCACTTTTGTGAGTAATAATACCTTCTCTCTGACAGAACGCTATATCATTTTCCATTATTGGAGTAGAGGATAAATCAGCTTCTGGAATATTTGTCCCTAGTTTTGACAAAGTTCTTAAAGTTGGTAAATCATATTGGTTCAGTGGGGAAATTTCCATCGGTGTTAAATTAATTCCTCCTATTCTGGCTGGTCTTTCTTCAAAATATTTCTTTAATTTGGCTTTGCGACAGAATTTATATAGATCAATACGAAAGTTTGGAATGTCCATGCTGGCATTAGGACAGAAGGTGAGTCCTTTGTTTAGGAGGCTTATGTGATCAGCATTTAAAATCATCCCAGAGATGTTTATCACCAGATTTTTTTGGTGTGCCATCTTTTTATTTTTGCTTTTTCTTGTCTCCTCCTCTTTGGATCTTGCTCCTTCTCTTACTTCGTCTGGTTGGGGTGGGTATTTATATATATATAGATATAGATATAGATATTACCTACTGGCGGTCGTTATAGTTAGAACCTAGTTTCCATAGGAAAAGCGTTTTTGTTTTGTATATATATATATATATATATATATATATATATATATATATATATATATATATATATATATATATATATATATCCTGACTTGTTAAGCAATAAACAGATTTATTTCATCTCCAACTGGTGTCTGTGTCCTTGTTTGGCCCACGGCGGTCATGCTTTGGGATCCTGGTTTCATATATATGTGATCAAGGCCCGAGGAAGGGCTGAAACGCGTCATGGCTGTAAAGGTTGGAGAGCAATACATTTTATTCTTTGCTGCACTAAAACTGAGGTCCGTGCTCCGTTACTTGGAAAGCAATCCATGTCTGGCGGAGTCTTATATATATATATATATATATATATATATATATATATATATATATATATATATATATATATATTCAAAGAATTCCCAAGTTCTCTAAATAAGCAAAACAACACGGGCACAGACTCCAGTTGATGTGTGGCTTTATTTCAAGTTTACATAGTCCATATGATGCGTTTCGGCCGCCGACCTGCGGCCTTGATCACATATATATATACATATATCTTAATATCCAAGAAAGAAGTGACTCAAACAGATAGATTCACCAGAGAACAAAAATATATTTCCACTACAACGTTTCAGCTTCCGCCTTCCTCAGGTAGTACAAGATGGTTTGCTCAGTGGCTGCACAGATGACACAGCTGAATTTTCAAAAAGCATCATGAGTGAAGATTCCATTTGGAATGTGGAATCAATGCAGTCCTGAGAGCTCTTGAGATATGCAGTAATCAGGTTGTATTGTCAGTAATGTTCAGTCCATCTGGATGCAGTGATTTTAAACGGTACATCCAGAAGTTTTCTCTGGAGTCCAGTAGTTCTTCCTTTGAGACATGTTCCACGGGGAAAATCTTCAAATCTGATAGTAAATGATCCACAAGGTTAAAATGATTGGCTACAGGCTGGTCAATTTTCTTATTAATTATTGCCGATTTGTGGTTCCTGAATCGTGTACGGAGGTCATTCACTGTTTGGCCTACATATTGTTTTTTACAGCTTTGCCGTTGGCACTGAATCACATAAATAATGCATGTTGAGCGACATGTAAGATGCTGTCTTATTCCATAGGTCCTTCTCCTAACAGAACTAGTTACTGATGATGTTTGTAGAAGGTATTCACCACGTGATGCACCTTTTAGAGTCACAGCAATGAACCCCTGCATTTGTTACAACTTGCTTGAGTTCAGCTCTCACAATAAGAGATCGTACATTTGGAGCTCTACGGTAAGCAATGACTGGCGGTTTTGGAAAAACCTTTGCAATTTTTCACAAGTAGACAGTAAGGGAAATGTTTTTTGCATTATATTTCTGTACTTGGGAGCTGATGGATGATAGTCAACCACAAATGGAGTTCTGTCACTTTTGTTTCTGCCGTTGGTATTCCAAATAAGTGCTTCTCTGGGTAACTGCAAAGACTTGTCAATTTGTTGCTGTATGATATGCAGAGGATAGCCTCGCCTTTTAAATAATGTAGCAAGCTCCTGTAGATGGTCTTTACAGGTTTCCTCATTGCTGCAGATGCGTCTTATTCTGAGTGCTTGGCTGTAGATGATACTCAGTTTAGTGTGGTGTGGGTGACATGAAGTCCAGTTTAGATACAAATGAGCATCTGTAGGCTAGTGGTACAGATCAGTTGTAATTTTTTGATCATGAATGGTGAGTAGCACATCCAGAAAAGGGAGATGATGATTCTGTTTAGTATTTCTGCTGGTAAATTTGATGGTAGGATGGATATTGTTGATATAAGCTGTAAATTGTTCCAATGTTCTACTTCCTGCATTCCATATTATAAATATGTCATCAATGTATCTTAGCCATACCAGTGGTTTGATTCTAGAAGTAGCAAGTATACAGTTCTCTAGTTTGCCCATGAAGATATTTGCATAGGATGGAGCCATCCGAGTGCCCATGGAAGTCCCTTGTATCTGCAGATAGTGTTTATCATTGAATGTAAAATTGTTGGATTTAAGGATAACTCTTGCAAAGTTGGTAAGCACATTTGTTGATGGCTTTTTCACAGTTCTTTTATTAAGAGCTTCAGATAATGCCATAAGCCCATCCTCATGTGGTATATTGGTGTATAATGATGTAACATCAAATGTAGCCAGAAGAGTATCATCATCAAATGTGTAGGTTTGGTTTAATTTTTCAATAATCTAAAGGAAGTGACTGGTATCTTTAACAAATGATGGAAGTTCCTGTACAATGGGCTGGAGGTGCAGGTCGACAAATAAAGATAGTCTCTCAGTGGCTGTGTCATTGCCAGAGATGATGGGACGGCCAGGATTGTTCATTTTGTGAATTTTGGGAAGCATATAAAATCTCCCAGGTCTTGGTTTGGGATGAACAAGTATATCTGCTGTTGTTTCATCAATGAGGTTTAAGCTCCTGTACCTTACAACCATGTTCTTAATTTCTTTGTTTAAGTCTTCTGTGGGATCAGTTTCTAAAGGTTTGTAAGTGTTGGTATCCATTAGTTGTCTCATTCCTTCCTCAATATAATCACTTACTTTCATGGCAACCACTGCACCACATTTGTCTGCCGGTTTTATAATGACATCCATTCTCTGTTGAAGGAGGTGGAGAGCTTTTCTTTCTTCTCGGGTAACGTTATAAAAAATCCTCTTAGGTTGTTGATTCCTTGATGAGTTTGTTGATGGATAAAATGTATGTATCAAGAACAGGATTTCTACCACATTGAGGAGTCCATGATTTGGGATGGCGGAACTTCTTAAATGGATCTGGAAGGTAGCTTGGCAGACCAATATTAGAATTATTGTAAAAGTATTCTGCAAGTCTGCATCTTCTCTCGAAGGTTTTTAGGTCTCTCATCATGTTGGCCATATTATGGTCCTTCGGTACAGGACAGAAATAGAGGCCTTTGCTCAAGAGGTTCAATTCACCTGGTGATAGGAGCCCTCCAGTCAAGTCAATAACTGCGTCGGATGTCTGGAAGGGTTGTAGCTGGCTGATGCTATGCAGCCTTTTTTGTCTTATAAATCTTCTGGTTTTTTTATGCTGTTTACTCACAGGGCTTACACTGACAAGAAAATCTCCAAAAACAGTATGATTTAGGAAGTGGTGAGTTGGAAGAGGAGGTATATGAAATCTAAACATATCTCTTTTTAGTTTTGCAGATTTAATTTC
This sequence comes from Calotriton arnoldi, assembly GCA_963921515.1. Taxonomy (NCBI): domain Eukaryota; kingdom Metazoa; phylum Chordata; class Amphibia; order Caudata; family Salamandridae; genus Calotriton; species Calotriton arnoldi. Next base: position 740,386 of record CAWUFW010007923.1, read on the forward strand.
AATAGTATTCCTGGCAGTCATCTTTTTTACTACTGCATGGAATGTACAACAGGAAGCGCAGATGGGGTGTGGGCCGCCTTCTCCAGATGGTGTGGGCTTTAGGGAAAGGTCTGGCCTGAATGAAGGTTGCTCCTATGATTACACCAAGGTACCGCCCTAGGTAGAGGCCCCTTGACCGGCCTGAGTGGAGGGGGCAACAGCGAATGCATTGGACCACGAGGTGCACACATAGAGCAGCCCGAGATTTGCAGACGCTTTGGTGATATGAGGACAAAAAGAAAAAATAGGTGTAAATCTGTTCGCTAGTTTTAGAGTTATTGAAGAAAAAATATTTATATATAGCTAGAGATGACGATCCACCGTGGAACCAGTGTGTTGGATCCGTGAATCCACATGCCAATAGCATTGCTATTATTAGGTCCCACTACTTCAACCAGAAAGTGGTGGCATCCATCATGGGAAAAAGCAAAAAAAACACAAGGGGGCAGGCACACAGTCACGCCTCACTTGCCGACTTTAGCCCCGGGGTCCCCATCCCCCAGCTGTACAAGTGATAGGGAGAGGGGCTGCGTGAACCCCCACTCTCGGGACAATTTTGGCCCTGGGGACCCCATCACTTGGGGCCTACCTGCAAATATAAAGGGAAGGGGGTCATGCAGCCCCCTCCCTGATACATTAATGGCCCTGGGGACCCCATCTCCCAGGGCTGTCTCATATGCTATGTCCAGGGGTGCACTGGTGCAGGCACGGAAACATGTGTTTGCTGTTGCTTGGTTGGAGCACTTTCAAAGCTAACGTCAAGGGGGAGCAAACACAAAGTCCGCTCCCAGTGGTCGAGAGCATGAAAAATGCTCCCGCCCACTTGGAGCTGACTTTTTATCTGTTTTCCTGCCCACACTAAAGCAGGCAGGGAAACAGGTGATATAATTGATTCCGCCTTTGGGGAGCAGAATTTTAAGCTGCTCCCTAGGAGCAGGAGCAGTGCTGGCTCCTGCTGGAGGTTGGGAACCGCCTGGGGCCACGGAGGCCTTTGGACTCCACCCACAGCCCTTAACCATAGTGTGGTGGGCACCCATACTTTGTTGGCCAGGCCCCAGGGTTTGTGTCCCCAGGGCCGAAATCAGTCCGGAATGGGGCCTCAATAGCAAAAGCATTTTAGGTTTGCTAAAACCTTTGGTGCTGTTTGTTGAATATTCACCAACCTTTCTAAAAATAAAAGTCTCATTGACCTCTGTTCCTGCCTGGAAATTTTTAGTGTGATTCATCAAGCAGGGGCTGAGAAAAAAGGGGGGTCCAAAAACTTGTTTTTGCCATTTGTATTATGTAGTAATGACTCTGTCTGGTCTCACGATGGCTACAGCTGGAAACTTCCTTGTGAATTGTTCCCTTACATAGTCTTTGTATTTGCTTGGTTGAGCTTTTAATAAGAATCATGCCATCTCTTCTGCTCATCATAGCTCTGTGTGATTTTTGAAATATTGTGTATTGATCAGTTGAAGTCCTTACATTATCTGTGTAAATGTTTTTAATTGTTCACCTGTTGTAGCTGGTTTGTGTCTAATCCCTTGTTTTGATACTAAACCTTTAGGAACACATTTATTGCCACATTGTGTGTGATGTTTCCCAATTCAATTCAGCAGTAACCTATGTTGTAGTTCCCACCTTGCCCAGTTGGTGAATTCTGAGAACAAAAAAAGTGAGTATGTCTAGAACTAAAACCTTGGACTACGACGAAGTGGCAAATCTACTCTAGTGGCAAAGCAACATCTCCTGCTATGGAATCTAGCTTTGTCCCACTCTGAGCTTTTGGTGGCTAAACAACAGCTTCAGCGGAACATCAAAGATGGCAAGCGATTTACAATAGAGGTCTTGGATATTATGTGGTGCAGGGATCAAAAGAAACAAGACGTCATAGTTTCTTAATTGTGAAAAAATTCACATCAACAACATATAAAAGAGTTTGATCAGCACACACTAATAGTAACAAGCAACTTCACGGAAAGAATTTTTTATGAATGTTCCTTTATTCTTTATTCTTATTTTCTCCACAGGGTAGCCAACGCGTTTCGTCCTTATATAGGACTTCTTCAGGGCTACAAAACATAGACAATATACACATCTTTTTTTAAATCTTATTGTATTACATCAATTCCACTTCAAAACATTTTTACTCCACATATATACATTGTAATTCATGTTCTATTTACATATTTACAAAATCAATAAAAAGTTGGCATTTATTAAAAAGGCGCAAACAATACATTTTGTCAGGCCATGATATCTGCATTGGTGCATGTCAGTCATCTGTGGACATAACCGTCAGACATTAAAATACATGCCATTATCAGAAGTGCAGATCATTCAGCTAAAAACATGTCTGTCAGGCAGTACAAGGTGCCTTCATTTAACCCGTTTACCGCGGCGATAATTTCGCCGCAGTACGGGGCGTTCCATTATATGGGCGGGGCCGCTTCGGCCAACGGACGTGCGCAGCACTACCGAGGTAGTGCTCGCGACGGCCGTTGGCCGATGGGCGCACTTAAGGGGTTAAGAGCTGCCCGACAGATTGATTACAAGTTGGCGTAATGTATTATTGGACACAATTCTATTTATAGATGGGAGAACGAAAGAGAAAAAGGCAAAATAAGTAAAACACAGGACATGGTGGAAACATTACGGGGAGATCAGCGCAAAAAGACCTAAGGTTAACGGGTTTATGAATCCATTATAGGACATAATTACCTTATCCAAAATTCTTTCAAGTGCACAAATGTATGTGCTCCACAGGTTCAATTAGAAGCAAGAGGCTTCTTCTGAAAAGAGGTTAGAGTAGCCACATGTCAGAAAACTGATCCAATTTTTATGTGGTCCTATCTATCTGTTTTATGTAGTTTTGTATATACTCATGGAAGCAATCCTACCTGAGCGCATTTGAAGCTTCACTGGACCAGTTATGTGAGTATATGGTGTGACCCTGGTGCTATTGTCGTATTGAAAGATGTACTCGGGACAAGAATCCTATTCTGAAAAGTCAGAATATTGGTGACATTTTAATACAATTCTATGTGAATATTATGGTATAGTCCCCTTTATACTCATTGAGATGGTCATACCTGAGCACATGTTAGGCTCCAGAGTTCCGCTATTTAAATATACGGTGTACTGTCATCATATTCCGGTTTTGTTGGTCAATGTCGACCTCCGCATCTAAAATAATGAGACAACACATTTGTGTGTACCAAATTGTTGCTATTTGAATTCGATTATAAGTGACGCTCTAAGAACACTAATCAGGTAATTGTACACACTGTTCTATCGTCCACAAGAACACCATCAGGGTCTCGACCAGCACCGACGACACTCTCAGCACCGCCGAACACATGCACTTCCAGATCCACACGGACCCCAACACCACCCTTAGAGGCACCCTTGTCTACAGACCCCCTGGGCCCTGACCCCAGTTCAGCGACTCCATCGCCGACTTCATCAGCACGCACGCCCTGACCTCTACCGACTACATCCTCCTCGGAGACCTGAACTTTCACCTGGAGAACAACAACGACAGCAACTCCACCACCCTGATCGACAGCCTCGCCAACCTCGGCCTGAGCCAGCTCGTCACAACACCGACCCACTCCGCCGGCCACACGCTTGACCCCATCTTCTCCTCAAGCTCCCACGTCTCCTTCAGCCACACCACGGAACTCCTCTGGACCGACCACCACTGCATCCATTTCACCTTCCAGAAACCCACCACACACCACCGCACCCAACAGATCCCACGCCGCTGCTGGAGCAAAGTCACCGAAGACCAACTCCGGGCAACCCTCGCCCTCAGCCCTCCCTCTGACCCATCCAACACCGACGACGCTGCCTGCAACCTCAGACGATGGATGGACGACTGTGCCAACACCCTCGCCCGCTGAAAAAGCTCACCTACAGCGACACCACCAAAAGAGCCAGCTGGTTCACCTCGGAACTCCTAGCTTCCAAGCGTACCTGCCGGAAACTAGAGAAGAAATGGCACAGTGATAAGACACCGGACAGCCACACAGCCCACAAAGACGCCATCCGTAACCACCACCACCTCATCAGGTCCGCCAAGAGAATCTCCTTCAAAGACCGCCTCGACAACAACGCACACAACAGCAAGGAGCTTTTCAACATCGTGAAGGAACTCTCCAATCCCAGCTCCAACACCAACGACATCCCGCCGTCGCAACCCTGTGCGATTCCTCGCCACCTTCTTTCACCGCAAGATCGCCGACATCTACGACAGCTTCAACACCCTGACAGCCCCAACTAAGATCGATGCACCAGACCCGCCACACACCATCGACCACGACCCCCTGCCAGCCTGGACCAGCGTGAACATCGAGGACACCATCAAGACCATGAGCACAATACACTCCGGCTCCCCGTCAGACCCTTTCCCCGCACCACATCTTCAACAAAGCCAGCAGCTCCATCGCACCCCACCTGTGCAACGTCATCAATCTCTCCTTCGAGACCGCGACCTTCCCAGAGAGCTGGAAACACGCAGAGATCAACGCCCTACTCAAAAACCCAAGGCGGACCCGAGAGACCTCAAGAACTTCCGGCCCATCTCTCTGCTTCCGTTCCCAGCCAAGGTCATCGAGAAGATCGTCAACAAACAGCTAACCCGATACCTCGAAGAAAACAGCATCCTGGACCCATCCCAATCGGGGTTCCGCAGCAACCACAGCACTGAGAGTGCCCTCATCGCCGCCACCGACGACATCAGGATCCTGCTGGACAATGGTGAGACCGCAGCCCTCATCCTGCTGGACCTCTCCGCCGCCTTCGACACTGTCTGCCACCGCACTCTACGCGCACGCCTCCACGACGCAGGGATCCGAGACAAGGCCCTGGAATGGACCACCTCCTTCCTCGACGGCAGAACCCAGAGAGTCCGCCTCCCACCTTTCCGATCTGAAGCCTCCGAGATCATCTGCGGCGTACCCCAGGGATCGTCCCTCAGCCCAACACTGTTCAACATCTACATGGCCCCACTCGCACGCATCGCCAGACAACACGACCTCAACATTATCTCCTACGCCGACGACACTCAACTGATCCTCTCCCTCACCAAGGACCCCTCGCCGCCAAAGCCAATCTCCACGAAGGAATGAAGGCCGTCGCCGATTGGATGAAGATCAGCCGACTAAAGCTGAACACGGACAAAACGGAGGTCCTCATCCTCGGCTCCAACCCTCAGCCTGGGACGACTCCTGGTGGCCAACGACGCTGGGAGCAGCCCCGGCACCCACCGACCACGCACGCAACCTGGGAGTCATCCTCGACTCAACGCTCTCCATGGCCAAGCAAGTCAACGCAGTCTCCTCCTCCTGCTTCAACACCCTCCGCATGCTTCGCAAGATCTACAGGTGGATTCCGACAGACACAAGAAGAACAGTCACCCAGGCCCTCGTCAGTAGCAGACTGGACTATGGGAACGCCCTCTACGCGGGAGCCCTGGCCAAGCTCATCAAGCGACTGCAACGCATACAAAACGCCTCCGCACGACTGATCCTCGACGTACCACGCCACAGCCACATCACCCCCCACTTGAGGAACCTGCACTGGCTCCCCGTCGACAGGAGGATCACCTTCAAACTCCTCATCCACGCACACAAGGCACTCCACAAAACTGGCCCAGCCTACCTCAACAGACGACTCTTCTTCTACGTCCCCAACCGCCAGTTCCGCCGACCTCTCCCTCGCCACCGTCCCTCGCATTTGAAGAACAACCACCGGCGGCAGATCCTTCTCACACCTCGCCGCCAAGACCTGGAACACCCTTCCACTAAGCCTACGACAGACCCAAGACCTGCTGACCTTCAGGAGGCTACTCAAGACCTGGCTGTTCGACCAGTAGCAGCATCCCCCCCCCCTTCCCTCTCCCCAGCGCCTTGAGACCGTCGCGGGTAAGTAGTGCGCTCTACAAATTCTGTGATTGATTGATTGATTGATTAAAGCACCCATATTGCTTGGCTTAGGATATACCATAAAATTCTATACTGCACCCATTGTTGCGAATGCATCTAGCTTTACGCATCCAACGTGTAAAAGTTATATCAGTAAGGTGCCACCATTTTCCAGATCTAATCCGCTGAATCCATCCGGACCAAGCACTTCAAATATATACTATGACTTCTCCAGACCAGCCATCGATCGTGCGTCAAGTGCCCTACATCTTTTACCTACATTGTTTTCGGTTTAGAGTATCCCTACTTTGACACAATCCGCATGGGGCAGCCCTACGTCTTAGGCCATTCAAAGATAAGTCCATCACATGTACGTAGGTGTCCACATATTTGGCACTAACTGGCCTAATATGTACATTATCTGTATCTGTCTAGTTAATTTTCATGTCCAAAAAAACAGATATAGTTCAATATTTCATCAGCCTCATTACGAACCGAGTATGTTAACAGTCACAGCACTTAAAATGTATCTAACTTGACGCATTCGCTATCACTTAGCAATGTGTTCAGTCGTTTACAATCTAATTTTGTATCTCACATTTCTAGAAAAACTGCATAAACCAAGTATAGTCTACGATTAGAAAGTGTTCGCGGTGTATTGCTGTGCATATGCCGCATTCAAATCAAGCTTATATTGCGCAAACATAGTTGGTGTTCGGTTACCACCCCATATTGTTATTTCGGCTCGTCACATTTCAAAAAGGAGAGCCTCGCATCTCAATCCCATAGACAATTAGAGAGTGTTCGCGGTGTATAGCCGGATGCATTTGCCGCATTTAAATCAAGCTTATAATGCGCAAACTTAATCGATGTACAATTACCACCCCGTGTTATAAAGGTGAAGCCGTTGTTCAGGCAAAGCAACATTGCGAACACGCAAACCAGACTTTGAATGTACCCTCTCTCGTTTTGGAAGTGAGTCCATTATTAAGTTGTCATCTACTCTGTATCCCAATCTATATGCTTATGCGACCCGTGATTCCTGCATCACCGCGCAGTGCATAAAGGTTCCCGGTGCCTCGATGGATCATAACCTGTGCCTTATACGAGACAACAGATAGAGTATTTTGATGTCTCTCGCCTCCCATATCGGCAACACTCACAGAAACCGATCAAACGACCACAGCGACGAGGTCTATTGGCCCTCTGACATTTTAAAAAAATATAATGAACTCATTACTAAACCACAGTCCGATAACCACCATGGGTACTTTAATTAAGATGTCGCTCTAACGCTGCGCCGGCATTCAAGCTGTGCTCACCTATTCGATGGAATTCAGGGCATGTATCCGCCCTCCTCCAGCTTTTCGCGTCCAAACAGACATTCGTCTAATTCTCGGCTTTTAAATTTTCCCACCCGTATTGCACATGCGCATTAGGTTCATCCTGGTGATTTACGTGGCGGCCATCTTGTAGGGGGTTATTTCTCCTCTACAGGTCTTACAATTGTCTTGACAGTGGTCTCTCAAGGGCCGTTTTGAATGAATAGTTATAAGGATTAATCTTTCATTCGGTTTATTACACTTCTATAAGAGTGTCGATGTGTTCTACATAACAAGTGAAATATGAGTTGTTCGTATACAATGTCGATCGCGCATGCGCAATAGCATATGTATGGCGCTAATATATGTCTTTGTCAAATCTGAGACCTGTGGGTAGCCATCTTGAAAGGATATAATCCCACTATTTATGTATGATTGATGTAACATTACAATGATTCAGAGGCTTTTAAATCGAGAATTATTAGGGTTTATAAATCGACTCAAGATTCTAAAAAATGTGATCGTGTTACCACAGATCCTTGGGCATTATTAACCCATCGAACTCTACATGCTACGTGTACACAATGATTTACATTATCAGAAATAATGATACCTGCATAGCGGACATCTTCAGAACAATATGTGTCCATTGTAGCATGGAAAAATGTTAAATTCATCAATGTTCCAAATGTATCTATTGGCATGGACAGCTTGAACTCAAGTCACTATTACACAATAGCATACGCATAGCGTAAGTATACATCAAAGCAATGGAGTGATACCCGCATGTCAGACATCTTAGTGGAGTATGTGTCCACTCTCATATAGAGTTAGAGTATTGAATTCATTTGAACCTCCAACGTTTCAGATAGCTTGAACCTAGATTAATGTTACAAATTCCACTCAGAAGTTTACATAATGTTGCTGATACATTATGCACAGCATGTGGAATACACCTCCGTAAACAGATATTACCTTATTGTAGTTGGATTCCAATTTAGTGAGTCCTCACAATGCTAAGCGATTATATACGGGCACATTCCATCCGTTGACCAATTGTAATAATCATACTACTTTTGCGTTCATTAACATATCCATTGCCTACACATATCGTTTCAAAACAGTCTACACAGTGGCCATATTACATGAAGGTAATATCATTGCTACTCTGTTACCAAGTACTTGGTCATTCCATTGTAAGTTTTTGGTAACAACTGGGCAATATAATTCCAAAGTTCTATATGGCTTCATACAGTCCTAATTCGATTAGTACATACATCACTTGTTCGAATGTTAACAACATCAAATAATGCTGGAAATATCAACCACATATGACAATCTGATATCTTAGAATTTCATATTTCGCATCGTGCATCATAAAAGGTCACTGGAGATACATCATGTGCAGTTTGAGAGAGCAAGGGGAGATACAGTTTATAAGAAATAATGCATTTCTGGATTACTATTCAAACCTTGTTGCACTGATCGCAATCTACATATCCATCTTGCCTCTCCCTGACGCAGAGATAATTCCCTGTTTCCCCCTCTCTCATTGCTGGCAATATGCTCTATGGCATGAAACCATATGTCACTTTTTTCTGGATGCTCATATTTAATGTGCATAGCGACCGGATATCTTTCATCACAGTTTTTTATTGCCCGTACATGCTCCTGTATCCTCACTTTGAGACGCCGTATGCTACTTCCTATGTAAATTTTTCCACAAGTGCAGCCAATTACATATGGTGTATGTGGTGTTGCAGTTGATGAAGGACATAATCTGATAGGTTTTGCTCGTGTTGTACATAAATTCTGCAACTTTGTTCTTACCAAAGCGACTAATCGAGCAATTACCACAGATATGAAAGCCATTCGGTTTCGTTGGTAACCATGTTCTGACTGTTTGTTCGGTATCTTTTTTCCGTACATAGCTTGGGCATAATTTTTGTTTGATGTGTTGCCTTTACGGTACACCACCCTCGGCTTACTTGGGATAACTCTTGACAAAGCCGGGTCCGTACTCAAAATTGACAAATTTTTTCTCAGCACATTAAATATGTGATTACTGTGTAGGTTGTACTGTGTAATGAACAGCACATCCTTTTTTGGCTCAATCCCTTTTTTTGTTCTCTTTGTTCGTCCATGATTGCCAATCAAGGTCTGCTTTCTGTCCAATGCCTTTGCTCTTTTCTCAGCTTTTTCAAGACATTTATTACTATAACCTCGATCTTTGAAATTGCTTTTGATGTCATTTAGAGTCCGTATAAAATGTTCTTCCTCACTGCAGTTTCTGCGAGCTCGTACCATCTCGCCATAAGGTATGGCGTTGATGGTACTCTGAGGATGGAAGCTAGAAGCGTGCAGCACACTGTTGCATGCAGCTGGTTTTTTGAAGACATCGCTCTCAATCCGACCCTGTTTAACATATAGTCCTAGATCAAGAAACTCAATCTCTTTCTTATTATATGTCATGGTTAACTTGACATTAAATCTGTTTTTATTAAGGTAAATATGATAATCCATCAACGCTTCGACATCACCATTCCAGATCATATGTATGTCGTCAATGTAGCGACCGTAAAAAATGATTTTGTCAATCCAATTTTGAGCTCCTTTGCCATAGGTTTGCTCCACCTCATACAAACCAATAAACAGGTTTGCATAAGATGGAGCAAACCTTGAGCCCATCGCCGTACCTTGTCTTTGAAGGAACCATCTCCCATCATGCAAAAAAACATTGTTGGTCAAAACTAGCTCTGCCATCTCTATCAACATTAGAGTATGGTCGAGATGGCTTGCACTTCTTCTATACAGAAAAAATCTGAGTGCTTCTAGTCCACATTTAGTTTGAATGCAAGTATATAAGCTTTCAGCGTCCATAGTGACGAAAAGCAAATCTTCACTGTCCCAGCAAAAATCTTCAATTTATCCAGGACATCTCGACTATCCTTAAGATAGGAAGGAAGGTTTTTACATATGGTTGTAAGTATCCATCTATATATTCTGCTAGATGTTCAGTGGGCCCTCCATTTCCCGAAATTATGGGCCTACCAGGAGGATTCTGTAAGGTCTTATGAATTTTTGGGAGTGAATAGAAACATGGGAATCTAGAATTTTCACCCATTAAGTATCTGTATTCCATATCGGATATGAGACAGGTCTCATGCCATTCTCTTAAAGGAGCATTGATGTTTCTCTCAATTTCAGGAATAGGATTCCCCCTTAATCTCTCATAACACATTTCATTGTTAAGTTGTTTGTTAAGCTCTCCTAGATAGTCCTTCGTGTCTAAAATAACAACATTGCCTCCTTTATCTGCTTCGCGTATCACAATACTCTGATCACTTTTGAGGTCTAAAATAGCATCCCTATCTTTTTTAGTAAGGTTTGAACGATGAGTATAGAGCTTGCTACCCCGATGTTTATCCTCCAATTGGTGGAGGTCTGCCGTTACTTTTTTGTAAAATCTCTCAATGGCGGTATCATTTTGTGATGGTGGGATAAATTTTGATGTCGTTCTAAGCCCACTGTCAGATCCTCCTCAATGTTTAACTCATTTGCTAACTGCCTTAAATCACCACACAGTTCCTCCTCTTCTATGGTAGCAAGTGTATGTATTATATCTACATCCTTTATGGACAGTGAAGATTGTGGAATCTCATTTGGTGTATTAACACATGTAGACTGGTGTTCCATGAAAAATTGTTTTAATTTTAATTTCCGCACAAATTTAAATAAATCAATATGTGCATCTGTGAAATTACATTTTTCAGACAAGCAGTAATTCAAACCTTTACTTAATACATTTCTTTCAGTGACAGATAAAGTGCGTTTCAACAAGTTGACAATTTTAAGGCCTTCGGTATCCATATCGTTTGCTGTATTGGGAGCACCTGTTTGTGTGGGGCAATCTATTTCTTGTCCTGATTGGATTTGGTTTGCTGTCTGGTTTGGATGCCTGATCTTATGTTTGCGTCCGCCCATCCTTGTTCTCCTCCCCTTCCCATGGGTCTCTTTTTGTTGCCCAGCCGATATCTTTGAACTACCCTTAAAAAAAGAGAGGCTGGTTTATCTGTGATTTCTGAGCATGACACCTCCCCTTGATCACTCTCAACCGGTGACAGGGAGACACTGCTTGAGGAGACACTTATGTCCCTAGTTCTATTCATACCATTCACGGCTGGCCTAACTGGAACATCATCATATTTTTTGGCGAAGGAGAAGATTCTCCCCTTATCGTAGTCACCTTCGTCTCTCAAGATCTTCTTCTGTTTTTATCTCTCAAATATATCTGATAGTTTGCTAGCTCCGCTTTTAAAATGTCGTAATTCTTTTTTGTGGCATCTTCCAAGTTCATTTCTCTGATCTCCCTTTCAAGTTTATCAATAACTTCTCTTAATTTGGCAACTTTCCTCTCAGCATTTCTCACTAAGAATTCCATCATCCTATATGATGCATCATATAGACCATCCTCCCATTCCTTGAGTAGATCAGTATCAAGGTCTTCGAAATTCGGAAAAATCATAATTCGAAGTCCTCCAGGGATTCTCCTGTTCTCCATGTATTTGCGCATGGTGTTCCCATCCCACCATTTGCTTAACTCTTGTTTTTTTAGTCGCTCTAGTTTGATAAACTTTTCTCTAAGTCCTTCACTTCTTCGAACCCGTGGTTCCATATTGCTAGCAGCCAAAGGTTTCTTACTGAACAAGTCCCCAAGCATGGCCTCACGATTGTCTTCAAAATTCATGATAGATTGTCTCTAAATGTTAGTCCCAGAATAGTGCAAGGTTATCCAAATACAGCAAGCGATTTACAATAGAGGTCTTGGATATATAACCGCACTTATTTATGTCTCGGGAAATTATTATTATGTGGTGCAGGGATCAAAAGAAACAACAAATGTTTTGTCTCATCATTTTAGATGCGGAGGTCGACATTGACCAACAAAACCGGAATATGATGACAGTACACCGTATATTTAAATAGCGGAACTCTGGAGCCTAACATGTGCTCAGGTATGACCATCTCAATGAATATAAAGGGGACTATACCATAATACTCACATAGAATTGTATTAAAATTTCACCAATATTCTGACATTTGGGTATTTTGACCTCTTTTCAGAATAGGATTCTTGTCCCGAGTACATCTTTCAATACGACAATAGCACCGGGGTCACACCGTATACTCACATAACTGGTCCAGTGAAGCTTCAAATGCGCTCAGGTAGGATTGCTTCCATGAGTATATAAAAAACTACATAAAACAAATAGATAGGACCACATAAAAATTGGATCAGTTTTCTGACATGTGGCTACTCTAACCTCTTTTCAGAAGAAGCCTCTTGCTTCTAATTGAACTTGTGGAGCACATACATTTGTGCACTTGAAAGACTTTTGGATGAGGTAATTATGTCCTATAATGGATTCATAAACCCGTTAACCTTAAGACTTTTGAGCTGATCTCCCCGTAATGTTTCCACCATGTCCTGTGTTTTGCTTATTTTGCCTTTTTCTCTTTCGTTCTCCCATCTATAAATAGAATCGTGTCCAATAATACATTATGCCAACTTGTAATCAATCTGTCGGGCAGCTCTTAAATGAAGGCACCTTGTACTGCCTGACAGACATGTTTCTAGCTGATTGATCTGCACATCTGATAATGGCATGTATTTTAATGTCTGACGGTTATGTCCACAGATGACTGACTTGCACCAATGCAGATATCATGGCCTGACAAAATGTATTGTTTGTGCCTTTTTAATAAATGCCAATTTTTTTATTGATTTTGTAAATATGTAAATAGAACATGAATTACAATGTATATATGTGGAGTATAAATGTTTTGAAGTGGAATTGATGTAATACAATAAGATTTTAAAACAGATGTGTATGTTTTCTATGTTTTGTAGCCTGAAGAAGTCCTATATAAGGACGAAACGAGTTGGCTACCCTGTGGAGAAAATAAGAATAAAGAATAAAGGAACATTCATAAAAAATTCTTTCCGTGAAGTTGTTTGGAATATCTAACTTTGCAAGATCCTCGCAGACCTCATTTTCCTGCCTTGCCCTACTGACGGCTTTGAGCTCTAAATGTAGGCCACTTTCCAAAGTAAAAACTCTGACCGCTCCATATTGGTTTGAGTGAAATCATTCGTAGATCCCTATCAAATATGAACAGAAGTGTTGATTGGCACTTTGTGTTTTCCTTACTTTGATAGACACTTGGCTTAACTAAGATTTTAGTTTTCGTATTTTTATTACTTAGCAGTAGGCATTCAGCATGCACCTCTAATAATGTTCTGAAGACTATTTTGTATAGCTTTATTGCCTGTCTCAGTCATATATTCCTAATTTAGCTCAGTGATTTGTATATTCTCTCTTTTTGGTTTTTGTATTCTAACAGATGACCACACATTACTCAGAGCGAGGGCAGAAGCTCATTACTATTGTCTTGCAAAGAGTACACTTGAGGACATTCCAGTACATCAAGCTCTTGGTATCTTTATGGGACAGAATGAAAAGGGTCACATCTAATTCCTAGCCCTCACAAGAAACATTATCTTGCGCAGCTGTGTATTTATAAAGTGACTCCATTTGTTATCTTCCTGTAAGTAAGAAGAAGGCCAGTATAGTATTCGATCCTTGAATCCAAAGCCAGACTATTAACAGTGTTGAAATCCATCAGAAGAATTAGAAATATCAGGCTTCCACTACTCCTTACGTCATGTTCAGACAATATGTAATTAGTGACTGACTTTCGGAGTGCCTCAGTGAGAAAGTGCCTGCAAAAAACTACCTGGGCTCTTTTGATGATATGCTATGACTACAAAATGCTACCATCTGCCTCACCACTAACTTCTCCAATACCTTATCACAATATAGAATGATAGGTATAGGATGGAACGCTAGATAGTGAAAGACATTTGTGTCATTTGCGTCCAACAAAGGTATTGTACGACGATCACATTTTAGGTATAGAGAAAAACATTGATCTGCAGAAAAGAATCTATGAAGTTGGAAATCCTAAGTCTTGAAAATTTACACCAGACAGGGTTCCTTGGGCGAGTCTGAGGTTCTACTCAGTGGTACAACCATGTTCTTCCAAGACAACCACTGCTTCATGCATGATCATACCTGTCTATTCTGCCAAACTATTTTTCTCAAAAAAACTCAACAGTGTGTCACAAGCACATTATCCGGCTATAAATGGGAGTCCAGTTTGAGTAATGGAGACCTGGAGACCTTTAGGGGCATATTTACAAGCGACGCAAACCATGCGCCACGTTGCGCAATATTTACAACGTGACGCATCTAGGGAGATGCGTCACGATGTAAACCCCTGCGCCACATGAAACCTGCGTCAGGTTTCATGTGGGCGTTTCAGCGCAGGGTGGGCGTTCCCTCGCAGGTACGCCACGTAAAGTGACGCAGTGAAATCTACAAGATTTCACTGAGTCACTTTACGCCCATGCTGCGTCAGAACCCTGCGCCTGCTTGAAGCAGGCGTAAGGATTGACGCACCATGTTAGGGATAGGGCACCCCCGAGCATTGCTGGAGCTGCGTCGCGCTTGCGACGCGACTCCAGCAATGCGCCCGCCTTCCGTCGGGGGATGCGACACGCATCTGCCATTCTGTGCGCACACGGCGCGCCCGCATTGTAAATGCGGCGCATCGGCGGTGGCGCAAGGGCAAACTTGCGTGTCGCATCTTCCCTGGCGCATCCCTGCTGATTTGCAGGGATGCGCCAGGGAACGTAAATATGCCCCTTAGTTCTCAGACGTCAACTGCCTTCCCAATCATTCCCGGAGCAAGTGAGCCACAAACCAAATATTCACCTGTGCAGTCCGGACGTTATCAAGATGGCAGCCATTACAGCTATCAAAATAGCCATATAGAATGTGCCCGTTTAACTTCCAACATAGCAGATGTGTTAGTATTCTCTTTTCCTGAACAAGAAAATGGCTAACATTATTTTTAGCTATTCTCAGAAACACAGCAGGACACTTTTCGCAAAAAACCTGCTTTTTTTGGATTTATTATCAGGAAAATGGGCGAATTTTTTTTCTTCAGGATGAATAGGAGCCATGAGGCGTTCGTTGCCTTTGAATACAAGGAGGAGGCATGTTATATTAAGCACATTACACGCATGAGTCTTTGATACATTGCAAAACGTCCGCCTTACTATCTAGTGAACACATTAAGCACATATTAGTGCTTGTGAAATAATATAACAGAATCTATGAATACTTTCCGTAGTGTGGGACCAGATAATAGTGTGGTGCCCAGATAATATGTGACGTAGATGTGCCAAGGCATTCAGCTGAATAAAAGATGACAGGAAGCTGTACTGCAGCAGGGTACTTCTGCTACCGTACTAGCTTCATTGTCGGATTTCTTTCTTGCCTATAAGCCAAGACAAAGGTGATGTAAACCACAGTTAATGACTCGTTCGCAGGTCTTTAAAACCAAATGATCATAAATCACTCTTTGTGTTTTTGGGAATCCAATTAAGTCCGTGGTTATGCCTGCAAATGCCTTTGAAAATGTTTGTCCTGAAGCACACCGTCATTTATAGGACAATTAACAAGGAACACAACACTGATGCATGACACGGCCGGCTCAAGCGCTCGCCTTTGAAATGTTTGTCCTGAAGCGCATCCTCATTTATGGGGCAATTAATAAGCAGTACTGCAGCGAAGTGCACCGCATCCATTCCACTTTCTTCAAGAACCCCATGGTGTTAATTAAAATGCAACCTATCTTCTTGGTCTGTCACTAAATGTACTCCTTAATGAAACAGGTAATCCATCATAATGCACCTTGTTCAGGGAAAAGTTCAACTGTCGAAGAGTTGTTGAATGTTTATTCAAATAGACATAAACTGGTAAATATCCAAATTCATGGAAACCTACCGATAGATGCTGTTTAATATTCTATTTCTTGGGGAGTTTAATATACAATTTGTGCTTTCGTGGCTGACTGGAGGTACCAGAGCTCCTACACCAACACAATGATATGTTCACAATATATTCACCCAGTCCACATATTGACATACTTGAAATGAAATGAAATGAAAAGGACATTTATAGAGCGCATGGCTACCAGAAGGCCTCCCAGCGCTTAGCATGACTAGTAGACAGGGGGAGGGACAGAACGATTAGTTTAAGGGAATAAAAGAGTTTTGAGTTGTTTCCTAAAGGCAAGATGGCTAGACTCTTTTCGGAGGTGGAGGGGGAGGGCATTCCAGAGTCTGCCTGCATTCAGAGAGAAGAGCCTGCCACCACTTCTGGCTCGTTTGATTCTGGGGATGTCAATTAGATGGAGATCATCCGAGCGAAGCTTTCTCCTTGCTTTATATGGATGAATTATGGCTGAGATCAGGGGAGGGCCTATCCCTAAAGGGATTTGTGCACAATGCACAATGATTTAAAGCTGATTCTTTCTTTTACTGGAAGCCAGTGTAGAGATCGAAGAGCAGGTTTTGCGGAAAGGGATCTGGATGTTCCCGTCAGCAATCTGGCTGCACAGTTCTGGATGATCTGCAATCTATTAATCACTGAGGTAGGAGCTCCCAAATAGAGCGCATTACCATAATCCAATCTAGAGAGTAGAATAGACTGGACCATGATTTTCTTGGCTTGAGGAGGAAGCAGAAGAAGCACTTTCCTCGCCATTCTAATCAAGCCAAAACAGATAGCTACTGTCTTACTGGCTTGCACTTGGAATGTGAGATTCTGATCTAGCCAGATGCCCAGGCTCTTTATCTCAGGCTTAGGGATTGGGACTGGGCCCATGCAAACTGGCCAGATGGTTCTGAGTAATATATTGTCAAAATTGCCCAGAGTCATGACCTCGGTCTTTTCTCCGTTTAATTTCAGGTGGGAAGACCCCATCCAATTCTACGACTTCCGTAAGACATGCTTTCAGGGTTGTGGAGTATTGTGTAGATTGGTTTAGAGCTACGACCAGTTGAGTGTCGTCAGCATAGGTGACCATATGTATCCCAAACGGAGCCACAATTGAAGCCAAAGGGACCATGTACACATTAAAAGTGTAGGGCTCAGTGACGAGCCCTGCGGTACACCACACTGGAGAGGCCAAGGTTTAGAGCTCCTGCCCTCTTCAAAGACCTGGAATGAACGTCCTTTCAAGAAGGAACGAATCCAGCTCAGAGCAATTCCACCTACTCCCAGATTGCCGAGGCGGTGAATCAAGACCTGGTGATTCACCGTGTCGAATGCTGCGCTCAAATCCAATAGGATAATGGCTGCAGCACCTCCTGCATCGAGGATTTTCCTAGTTTCCTCCACAACCGCCAACAGGGCAGTTTCCGTACTCTGCCGAGGCCGGAAGCCTGTTTGGGATGGGTGTAGAAGGTTGGAAGTTTCCCAAAAATTAGAGAGGGCATGATTAACATATTTTTCGGCAATTTTAGAGATCCCTGGCAGAAGGGAAATAGGGCGATAGTTGCCCAAGACTGCGGGATCAAGGTGCGGCTTCTTAAGAAGGGCCTTAACCATAGCTTCTTTCCAAAGTCGGGGGACTACTCCTGTACAAAGTGAGGCGTTGATGACATGGGTGATTGTGGGGCCGATAATGGATGCAGCTTTAGTTAGGATGTTCATAGGAGCTGGGTCTCTTGATGATCCACTTTTTACTCTGGGCATAAGAGTCAGGAGTGTTTCCAGGAGGAGAGGGGGAAAACACTCCAGACGATGAGTGATGAGAGGGCAGTTGGGTGGAGAGCTCACCCATACAGGATCAATTTGAGGGAGCATTTTTATAATATTCTGAATTTTGTTGTCAAAGAACTCTGCCTGATTTTCTACAACGAGTTCCATGAGGGTCAATAGGGACAGGAGGAACTGGGCTTTTAAGGAGCCTTTTTATAATAGAGAAGGTCTCTCTAGGGAATTGGCAGCTAGCCGGATTTTTCCTCATAGTAGGCTGCCTGAGCTTTCCTCATTTCCGCTCTGTATATACATATGGCCCTTCTATAGGTGAGCTTACTCTCCATTGCAAAGTCTTTCCTCCAGCTTCTTTCTAATAATTTGCAATTCTGTTTCAAGATGCGCAGTTCAACAGAATACCAGGGCGCTCTGATTGAGCCATTCTTTTTCCTAATCCGGATTTTTGGGAGGACCTGGTTCAATGAGTCATCTATCCAACTACAAAAATTATTATACATTGTGACTGGGCAGGGAACCAACTGAGGTCTATTATTTTCCAGTTCGTGGGTCCAGTTCTCCCAAGAGAGCTTAGACCAGGGATGGATAAATGTTCGAGAAGGACAGACTGGGGGTTAGGAATTTGGGGACGCCAGGAAAGGGGCACCAAATGATGGTCGGACCAGGGGATTGGAATAGGGTTATTTCCTGACAATTCTCCAGATTAGAAAACACTGGGTCAAGACAGTGTCCCTGCACATGTGTAGGGAGTTGGACTTTTGCAGCAACTGAAGTGACGCAAGGTCATTTGCTAGTTCAACTGCTACTGTAGATCTGGGATCATCAAAGTGCAAATTAAAATCGCCGAGAAGGGTAAAATTTGCAGTGGTGCTAGCTAAATTGATGGCGGTTTCTAAAAGAGAGTTACAAAGAGCCTACCGCACCCGGGGCGGTAGATCAGAATGCCTGAGAGTGTAAGGAGAGGGGAGAATTCTAAAGAAAAACGAACATTTTCGCAATCCAAGAGAGGACTGCCAAGTAGACGACAAGTAAGGTGATCCTTATAAATGATCGCAATTCCACCTCCTTTGCTTATAGTTCTATCCACTCTTTGCATCGCATAGCCCTGGGGCAAAGTTTGTACTATGTCAGGCTCAGAGCTAGCACTGAGCCAAGTTTCAGTTAAAAAAAAGCACCTTGGGGGAGGAATCTTGTAAAAGGAACGAAATTTCCGTAGAGTGTTTGGGAAGGGATCTACAGTTTAAGAGTAAAATACTATAAGTAGAACTTAAGGGAAGGGGTGAGCGAATATGGGTGGAAAATAAAAACGGGCAGTGAGGGCATTTAGATCTAAGGTTATCTGCTCGTAAAAGATGGAGACATTTGGCCCTAGGGTGGTTGTTTAGCTGAAGCAATTGATCTCTAGAGTACCCAGTGCATCCTGGGAGTAAAGGAGCAGGGATTTTGGCCCCTAGCCCCGGCCGGGCGCGGACGGGCGCAGACGGGCTTGCCTTAGGCGCGCCTTCGGCCGTGAAACACTCATTGCATTGCATTGCATTGCATTGCTGACCACACACAGCCCTGTGTAGGGCACTAATACACATGGGACGACTATCACATAAAGGCCCTGGTTAGGAATGGCTCCTAATCATTCTCTGTATTTCGCTTGCCTGGAATGCCTGTTACCGGGTCCATCAGAAATAACGAATTATTTGCAATAAGGGCCAAGGTGAGCCCTGGTGCTAACTTAAGACCACTCTGTGCCACAGGGTTGGGCCCAATGAAGTCTTACAAAAGTTGGACAGGTCGTACTGCAATTTTTTAGATTGTACCTTGAAATAATAGGAACATTCAGCAGAATTTGCTGAAGTCCATAAAGCAAACTACAGAACATAACAATACAAGTAAAGCAACAAGCTTTGGGAAAGCCACTAGATAAGACCTTGGCAGGCTTTTTTTTTTGTTTTTACTGAAAGAATATGCAACAAAAGAAAGCGAAGGAAGAAAACATGTGGCCACTTAGAAGTGACCGCTGCATGCACGCATTAAAAATGTTAAATTTAAAACGCATTCACTGACGTGGCTGTTTTACTAGTGATTTTATTTTATTACTCAAGGCTTTCAGCTGTGCTATGAATTTTGCAATTGATGGTGAAGGAGACAAGAATAAAACATCAGCTAACCAAGTACTCAATTCCCAAATAGCTAAGACATTACAAAGACACATAAACACTTTATAGCAGAAAATAAATCACCATCTAACTGGCCACCTTAAATATGGGCAAAGATGAAAATGTCTCTACATACATAAAATTTAAAAAGTTATTAAATGAAAATGCAAGCTTGGAACCAGGTTTATCACTGAAGAGAGGGGAACAATTTTTAGGAGAATGTCAATAATGTGCCCAGGCTTTGGGCCATCTGTTAACTTGAATGCACCCACTGGATAAAGTGGGCTGGGCCACTGTCCCATAGGGTGGTGAGCAGAGGCATATTGTGAGTGAAAATTGAACAGACCAATGGATAAAGTCTGCTGACCAAAAGCCCTTCTATGTATGCATATTATGTGTGACAAATTAGAAAAAATAAAAGTCTGGAGAGACAATTAAAGCAGTCTCAAAGACCAGTCCTAAGAAGGGCACAGCACAACAAAAAGAATGAAGAGTATGGAGTACACCAAGCAAAGTATAATACAATACACAGTCTAATACCAAAACTGAATATCACAAACAACAACATAACACATCACCACCACAGTAAACGCAGCTCAACAAACGTGTAAACGTTCTTGTCACACATTATCACCTCTAGAAAACTGGTTCTATAATGTATTAGTAAAAGATGTTTCCACTAAGCATGGCCTTAACACCGAGAACATATAATAGAACCAGTCATAAATGTTCTTTTGTGATCCAGCCTTGGTTTACCTAGAAAGCTATAGCTACTGAGGAGATAATTGCAGTACGCAAGGGAAAAAGGCACTGGTAGCTCAGGAAAGATAGGCAGCCCTTGCTTTTGAGATACTGAAACTTGCAGCTGAGTAGACAGCAACTACCAGTTTGACTGCTGATGAGAAACATGCTGCAACAGTGAGCACAGGTGAAATATCACGTTGTGAGTAATTGCAAAAGATGTTGTGACTAGCTATGAGGTTAGTGATCATTCAGAGAAGTGGTTTTCTGCTTATGATGTGCCCTTAGAAATGCATGGGGTAATCAAGGAGCATTTTGGGTGGGTAACCTATCAGGCCCCTGTCTGGTGAGGGATCCCATGCTAAACCCAAACTACACAGAGATGCGAGATTACACCTACTTGAAGGGAGTGCCTCGCCATAGTTGAGGTCTTACCCTGGAGATTTAATTGAAAAGGAAACACAGCAAACTTGGGAAGATTGTGTGAATGCATTGTTGAAGTCAATGGAAAGATCCGTGATGGGCAAAAAAGTAATTGATTAGAAAGAGCTTTACAATCTTTTTATGAAAGAACACATCTTGATTAATTGTTTTATAGACATGGGCCAGTACCTACTGGACTCCAAGTTTACTAATAGATTAGTGCATAGGAGGGAGTCTGGCCTTTAGATCAGCACCAGGGCATCTAAGAAGACATGTGGGAAATGAAGGGCAGATTGGTCTCACAACAGCAGAAGGAAAGGGAGTAAGGATAACAAAAAGGGTTATTCTAATGGGCCCCAAGACCGACAAGGGAGGAGAGTCACAATTCAATTCAGGGCAGATGGAGGGCAGGTATAAAGCAAACAAGTATCCAGGACCTTCTGTAAATGGTCCTTGCTTTGATTCACTGCACCAGTGAGCAGTTCACAGGAATTGTGATTTTGGACGTAGGGTGGATGTTGGCCCATGGAGGTTAAAAGGGTGGATAGAGGTTACCCTAGTTTCCATGTGTAAGGAGGAAGATGAACCCATGGCTGTCATGCCTTCTGACACTAAAAGGTGAAGGCAGTGGCCATCCATCAATGGGAATAGGGTAGAGGCTCTGAGAGAGGTAGGAGCTAGCATGACTAAAGTCAAGTAACAGCTGGTGTCTCCATAGCAGATCCTTCCTGATGTGCACCACCACATGCTGAATGCTGACAACTAGGTCAGCTACCATCCTTTGGCAGTGGTTCCCCTGGAGTAGAGTGGGTCACTGGGTCCTTGGGCAGGAGCAATATCCCTGCCAGTCCCATAGACTATCTGCTACAAAATGATGTGGAGCACTCTTTGT
The DNA here is from genome assembly GCA_963921515.1 of Calotriton arnoldi. Lineage (NCBI taxonomy): Eukaryota > Metazoa > Chordata > Amphibia > Caudata > Salamandridae > Calotriton > Calotriton arnoldi. The sequence goes on from CAWUFW010007923.1 coordinate 762,553, forward strand.
AGAAGGAGGTAGAAATCAAATCACTTGTTGAAATGCTGGGACTGCCTGAGTGAGTGCTTATGATCATGAGTGTCAAGGAACACTAACGGTGTACTTGTGCCCCAAAAAGAGTGATGCACTCTTCCTTCTCTCACCACTTCGACCAATGATCAAATACACAAGAATATGAGCACCAATGGTAGGAACAGGAACAGGGAAACAGGGAAATCAAATTGACATGAGTGGGTAAAAAGAGACACTTGACACCACTATTCTGACTCATAAAATTAGTTGGGCACTGAGGTCTGTGGGAAGTAGTGGGTTGTTTTCAACAGCAATAGTAACTGGCTATAACAGTTCTGCATTAAAATGCAACAGTTAATAGACATACCTTAGTGATATCTCTGTATACCCAACTCTCTGTACTTTTACGTGGAACTTGTTATTCCTGAAACTAAAAATACAAGAGATAAGGGCATTAAATACTTTTTTAACAACACTTTGTGTTTATGGGTAGAAAAACAAACTCAAGCTTCATCACTATGCATTCTCTGTGGAAGATAAGTTATAGTTTCTGTTTGACTCAGATGCCACTGCAAAGTAGTTAGCACAAAATAATATTATGTGATACCTAACTTTGCAAATCTTATAAACATATTAATACCCTGAATGCTTTGTGTATTGTCATAAACACATTGAATGTGCAATATTGTTCGGAGTTAAGAATCCTTTCTGCTCAATCACTAGATAATCTTAAGTGCAAATTATGATCCTACAGTTTGTTTTCACAATATGCTTGATTTTCAGGATACACCTTTGTAATTCAATGCACTTGAAAAAACTGCAAAGGGAAGCAACAGTTCTTTGCAAAGAAATCTTAGATCCACATAGAAAGGTCCTGGTGGCAGAAACATTGTATCAAAATTGCCTAGCAAATACACTTTGGGCTATCATGAAATTTATACCCAGAAATCCAAAATGGCCACCATGTATTCAATTTATGTGGGGTGTTCATGGTCAGCTGTGAAATGTAGTTCATCATCAGGGTGCTTCCACGCCATATGCTCTACACACATTGAAGACTATCTCCAGACAGCACTGACTCTCTTCAAGTGCTGCCAGCCTTCCTTTCCCTAAGATGGAAGCAGTGTAATTGGGTCTGGAGTACATCTTAAGCCGTGCTTCCTGACAAAGGGTCAGAGCAGTCCCATCAAGGGAGTCAGTGGGAGCTGGATCCTGATAGAATTTTCAAAAAGAAAGAGCAGGGTCAAGAGGTTATGCAGACTAGCAGAAATTTCTACGGCCCGGAAGGAGTCCAACCCTGAGGGGGAGCATCCAAAACATGCAGTGGAAATGTATCTACCCTCTGAGACCTGCCTGAGCTAGATGAGTTACATGCTGCAGGAAAAACGACTCAGGCAGCCATGTACAAGGCACAGAGGCCTACATTTGATATACTTGCTAACTGGCTGAGGAGTTGGTAAATGGAGTCATCAGTGGGTCTAACAGGGTCATTTCGGAAGAGGAGGTTTTATACATGGAGCCTGGGACCCTAAACCTAGGGCAGCCAGGAGATAGCTAATGCAGCAGTGCTACATGAACTTCCTATTGGGCTTGGTTCATGACTTCCTCTTGGCAAGATATCTAGATCAAAACCTTGGACAGCCTGGTCACTCACTTTTACTGGCCCACGATGAACATTAAAATTAAAGAATTTTGTCAGTCCCTCATGACCTGCCAGACTAGTAGATAGTCAGGACAGTTCATAATGTAAGCGTGAAATAAAGTAACCTCTTCTATAGATCATAGACTTACTGAATAAAGAACATCAGAAAAATTGTCACTAGCTGCTGAGGTAGTTTAGTTTCTTTGTTCATTTTGACATTAGGATTCACCACTTGTTCCACCATGACATAGATACAGGTGACAGGATGCCATTTAAAAATTAGTATTAGAGGCTGCTAGATGAAGTGAAGGCCATAATGCATCAAAGAAGAGGTCTCCAAAATACTGGACTTCTTAGTTGTGAGAAACTGGGTCGTTGGTTGATTAAGGTGTAAGCCCTTCTCAAGAAACAGCCAAACCCATGACAAAAGGTTAATGATTAAATCTGTGCTTATCCCTGGTCAGCTTGGCACAAAAAGCAGTCAGGCTTAACTTAGAGACAATGCAAAATATTTATGCAGAACACAAACAGTAATAAAGTAAAAACAGAAAACAAGAGAAATCCCACTGCAATTTAGAAAAATAAAGTACATTTGAATAAATTGCCACCAAAACAACAAATATCCAATCAGTAGAACTGGAGGTATGTTTTTTTACCACAGACATCTAGTCATGCGAGACCAGGTCAAAGTAGAGAAATATGGCCGACCGGGAGGGAGCACGGGTCAGATACAAGAAATGGATTGGGCCCGGTCAACACTTATCTTTGGACTTAGAAGAAATTTCAAGAAATATTTTCTGAGAAGGTAAATCTAAGAAATTGGTTTACTGGTTGAGGGGGACAAGACCATTCTCCAGCAGCAACAACAATTCCATTCATGGTAAAGACACATGCAAACCCTATGTGTGAAGTATTTTTGCAACTCTTCAAAACTAACACAGTGAAAACATACCACAAAAGGATCCCACATTAGTGTAGAAAATTAGAGTAATTTTAAAAAATAAAACAAGACAACAAAAGTCCAATCAGTAGGACCGGAGATATGCAATTTTAGTGAAAATAGTGCCAAAAAGCACAAGCGACAACTGTGGATATCTGGCCGCACCAAACTGAGACAAAGTCACAATTTCAGACTGACAGTGATGATGGAGCATGAGCCGGCTGCACAGACTCAGTCAGGCTGGGTGAACAAAGTACCCTCAATCCTAGTTTGCAGAGCATTGCAATGATCCAAGTTGAAGATTCATTGCGCAGCTGAAGCGATGTGTCAGTTCTGAGGTGTAGTGAGGCTGTGATGTGAGGACCTGCATCATCGTGGTTGAGGATCCTGTCAATGAGGGCTTGCAATGTGAAGTCCGGAGTTGAGAACGCGCTGCACAGTTGGGGGAGATGTGCCAGTTCCGAGGGGCTGCGAGGCTGCGATACGGAGTGCATCATCATCATCGCAGCTGCTGTCAATATGAGGGCCTGTGCCAAGGATACATTGCACAGCGGCGGTTACGAAGAGGCTGCAGAAGTGATGCGGGTCTGTGCGACGGGTCAAACCCACACAGAGGCGGTGATGCATCGGTTCTGCTCGGGGTTGTGCTGCAAAGCACAAGAGATGTGCTGGTTCTGCTAGATCCACAGAGGCTGGTAGAGCACATTAGGTCCACTTCCAATGGTCCAGGACTGGGGTGGCATCACATGACAGGGTAGACTCACAGATGGCAGAGTCCAAGTGCTGGAGTCAAGATTGTTAGAGCCTTCTGTCCCTGAGGCTCTAGTCAGGAGGCCAGCCAATTAGCCTTTGGAGTCACTCTGGGGTCCTGGGTTCAACAGATGTAGATCCAGTCCTTCTCACCCAGACCAGAGTGCAGCAGGCAACAGTTGAGCACAACAAGGCAGCAATCCAGCAAGGCAGTAGTACAGCAGGGCAGCAGTCCAGGAGAGTGGCAGTCCTTCAGTAGCACAGCAGTCCTTCTTCCTGGCAGAGTATCCACAGGTCCTGACGTGTACTGATGACTTGGTGTCTGAAGTCCACTATTTACACCCAGTTGTGCCTTTGAAGTGGGGGGAAAAGCTTCATGAGGTTTCCGTTAGAAGTCCCAGGCTTCGTGTCTTCCCTGTCCTGGCTCAAGACGTACTGCAGTGGGTATGAAGCCCTTCGTGTGGAGGCAGCACACAGCCTATTTAGGTGTAAGTGGGGCTGTGCCCAGCTCCTCTCTCCCATCCTGCCAGTGAGTTCCCATCCAGACACAACTAAGATGTCTATTGTGTGTGGCTTTCTAGGAGAAATTCACCAAGCCCAACTGTCAACTACACCTGGTTCATGTGACCCAGGGAAAAGTTTCAGGCAGTAAATGGCTAAGGCAGAAAAATGCCAACTTTCTAAAAGTAGCATTTCCAAAATTGTAATTTAAAATCCGACTTTACAATAAGTTAGGATTTTTCATGACAGTTCCTTCCATTTGGAAAATACAGCTTATAAAAATGTAATAAGTAACTCCAATGTTATCTTGTGGAAGATGTATGCCTCGCAGTAGTGAAAAACAAATGGAACAGTTTTTCACTACCAGTACATATAAAACTTAAAAATAACAATACTTTTTAAATACACTGCACCCTGCCCTCTGAGCTGCCCAGGGCATTCCCTAGGGGTGACCTACATGTATTAAAAAGGTTTGGGCCTGGTAAATGGCTTATTTTTTCAAGTCAGAATGGCAGTTAAAAACTGCACACACCTAGAAAGCCAACATGGCGGACGCAGCCTAGCCAGGCTTCGCGCGTCAACGCCAAAATCCGATAATAATCCTGCCATAATCCTGCTTAGAGGTGCTCTGTCCACGAAGATTGTGCCCCTGATCATGGGGGGAGCCTCGTTCACCGAGGAGCGGTGTCTGGCGGGCGAGCTCAGGTGAGGTGCCGGCCGAATCCCCCTTCCGGCGCCCGGGCTGCCGTGTGGAGCAATTGCGGCGGGGCCCAGGGCTAAGACCTGGTCTGGAAGTGTGCCGTGTGGCTGAGAACGGGGCGACCTGACACCCGGCGCCCCTGAGTGCAGGAGCCGGCGAGAGATTCGGCCGGGCGACGGAGAGAGCTGGCCCCTCCCCCCGCTCAGGGCTCCGTCATTGGCCGCCATTGCCAGCGGGATGACGTGGCTGGGGTCTTCCTGCCAGGCTCGGCAGACAGGGCTATAGACATTCACCAGTGGCTGGACCGTGGGGGCTGACATCGCCGCGTGTGATCCCGGCACCCAGATCCCGGCAGCGCCTCTCTACGAGGGCTGCATGTGGCGCGCGGCCTCACGAACATCCTACTGACAGCGGCCGCCGGAGTAGAGCACGCCGGAGGTGATCGGGGCTAGGGCGCAGCCCCCTGAGGTGAGTGCTTCGTGGTGGCATGGGACTGCAGTGAGACCCAGCGCCCTCCCCCCCACCTGGCCACCATTGGTCTCTCGCCAATGACTCGCTGGCGGCACACCCTCCCCCCCTAGCCTGCAAGGATACCGTGATTGCGGGTGGGCCTGTGCCAGGGCCTTCCCGCTGAACACTGCTACTTGATCTCCTGGTACGGCTCGCCGCATCCTCACGTCACCCAGGGGGGTGCCTGAATGTTGGTGTGGCTCTGCTGCTGCCAGGCCGACTGCTGTAGCCTCGACCGGCCTGTTTTCCCCCGTGAGCCACACCTGGCCGGTGCAGGCCTGGAGGGGGTCCTAAAAGGAGGGCATAGTCTGCAGTGAAGATCATCCCTGTGGACCGCATCATCGCCGGGGTACAAGGCGCCGCCTGGCTCGTGGCCCCTTTTCAGTCTGTGATCTGCACGGTGAGACTGCCGCGCCCTGCGTGGTGAGGGGGGCCTGGCCCCTTGCAGGCCGGCGCGCATTAAGAGGGGCGCAAGTGCGAGGTGGCGGACTTCCAGTGGACTGTGCCCTGTCGGGCCGGTGCCCCCCCTTATGAGACTTTCGTTCTGAGGCCTTTGGGTGAGGCATTCCGAGATCCAGAAGACCTGCTCCTGCATTACGGCAGCCCCTCTCTGGGCGCCCATATGGCCCTGGGACGACGGCGTATCCTCCCCGAGCGGCTGTGACCACCTCGACCTCCTACACGATGGGCAGGGACAAGCCGGGCGGTGCTGGCCCAAAACAGGGCACCCTGGATCAGTTCCCTGCACCCACCGGGAGCTCCACGGGTGGTGAGGGGACGAGCTCGCCACCCGATAATGCGGCCCTCCTAGCAGCAATTAACAATGCCAGGGACATGCTGGATGCCAAGATTGGTGCGGTGGGGTCGGAGGTGTCTTTTCTGCCCCAGGATCTCCGTAAGGCCGTAGATCGCATCACGGAGGCAGAGACGAGGGTCTCGACAGTGGAAGACACAGTGTCCACCCTCCAGAAAAAAGTCAATAAACTTACTGTGGTGTCACCAGAGCTGGCCTCCAGGGTGGTAGACGCAGAGGGCCTGGCGCGACGCAACAATCTGAGCTTTGTGGGCCTGCCGGAGGGGTGTGAGGGTGCCTCTATGACCCGCTTCATCACTGAGTGGCTCACTAACCTTCTGCCTAAGGACCTGCTGTCTTCCTGCTTTGTGGTGGAGCGCGCTCACCGGGCCCTGACTCAGAAACCTCCTCCTGGTGAAAATCCCAGACCAGTTATCGCCAAGATACTGAACTACGCCGACCGGGATGCAATCTTGCAATATGCCAGGACACACAAAGACCGCATTCAACACGAGTCGAGGTCCATAATGGTGTTCCCGGACTATACAAGCCTGGTCCAGCAACAACGCCAGTCCTTCTCGGCTGCAAAACGCAAGCTGCGTGACTTGAACTTACAATATATGCTTTTAATTCCAGCCGGGATGAGAGTGATCTTTAACTCCAAGTCGTTTTTCTTTGACACCCCGGAGGCCGTCTTCGCCTGGGCCGAGGAACGCCCACGACTCCGACCAGGCTCACCGCCGTTACAGGTCTCGGACTCAAGCGGATCGCGACGAAATAGGTCCCGCCGGGCCAAATCCAAGAGAAGACATGTCTCCGGATCCGACAGACTGTCAACGAGCCCAGAGCGGCCCCCCTGAGCTGCTCGACGCACCGCTGGCTGCCAACAGCAAGTACACATTGATCGTTGTTTATTAATGACTCTCCAAATGCATTTTCCTCTGAGTGGGCGTGGATGCTAGGCCATGAGACTTCCAGGCCAAAGACTCTTTGGGTCCCCCCTTGTTCCTTATGTTTTTTGGGTGGGTTGGGTACTTTTGGTGTGGGGGCTCGGCGTTCCCCTGTTGGGGGCCTGGTGTGCCTCATGCCGCGACAGATGCTCCTAGTTCATGGCAGTGTCGGGTGGGGGGTGGTGGGACGTTAGGGGAATGTAGTGTTAGGTTGTTTTATATGTTATATGCAGACATGCTTCATGGATCTCGATCTCTCTGTTGCTACGCTTTTCGCGACATAGGATAATGGCACCAGGTGATGCAACCCCTCTCAGGGACCTGACTGTGGTTTCATGGAATGTTCGGGGTCTCCAGAATAAAGTAAAACGGGGCGCTGTCCTGCGTCAAGCTAAGAGGTATGGGGCTGATATCCTCCTATTGCAGGAAACCCACCTTTTAGGCACCAAGGCCCCATGCCTAGCCCGGTTTGGTTTCCATCACATTTATCACGCAGGGTTCACCAGGGGCTCCCGGGGGGTGGCCATTTTGATACATCGCAGGGTCCAGTTCCAACACATAGCTCACAGGATAGATCCCGGGGGCAGATTCCTATTCGTCACGTGTACGCTGCATGGCGAACGGGTTACTATTGGCAGTATATATGCCCCCCGCTAGGAACGGCTTTCATAGACAAGATTATGGGTGTCTGGGGGGACCTCCATGAGGGTTTGACACTTCTGGGGGGTGACTGGAACGGCACGATGGGGCCACTGGACCGGCAATGCAGTACGGACCCTCAACCGTCACTAGGTCCCACCAAATTGGGCTCTCTGGCATCCACTCTGGGTTGGGCAGATGTTTGGCGGGAATATCACCCCTCAGAGCAGGGCTACACATACCTATCTTCAGTTCATGGGTCACAATCCCGATTAGATTACTTCTTCGTCTCTCGTATATTCCTCCACCATTTCTCACAAGTAACTCATCATCCTCGCGGGCTCTCTGAACACTCCCCGGTTGCCCTGCAGTTTCACACGCGGTCTCGCAAACCCCCCTTTCGCTGGCGCATGTCTCCCTGGCACCTCCGGTGTCCACACTACCAGGATATGCTCCGCACGGCTATCTCCACTTATTTGGATTCCAACGGCCCCTCCACCACATCCCGATGTATTTTGTGGGAAGCCCTTAAGCCTACCGTTCGAGGTGCCGAGATCAGCTATCGCACCAATGAAAAACGCGCACGGCAGGAGCAATTGGTGGCCCTGGAGTCGCGCCAGACTGCCCTCGCATTGCAGCTTAACAGGGACCCTAGCCCTGTTATACGGCGCAACCTGTTACAGGCGCAACAAGAACTACAGCAATATCTAATGGGAGAGGCCAAAGAAATCTGGGAGGCTTCGCAACACCCGGTTTATCAGTGGGGAGACAAATCGAGTAGAATGCTCCACCGGCTTTGTCAGGTGGATAAATCTCCAGCGATGGTTCCCACCATTCATGGCGCAGACGGGTCCTTGTGTACATCACCGGAGGATGTAGCCAGAGAATTTGTGTGGCATTTCACAGCCCTATACGCCAGAGACGAACAGATCTCGGCCGATCTAATTGCGGAATTCCTAAGAGATATCCCACCACGAAAGCTTCCGGACCAACTACGCGAACAATTGGAGACCCCAATTACGGTGGACGAGCTGACTGGAGCCTCAATGTGCTTCACCCGGGGCGGGCCCCCGGTCCCAACGGATTCCCTATGGAATTCCAATGGCCGAATATACACCTCTTAGGCCCCCACCTGTTGGCAGCGATCCAGGAGGCCGAGGACTCCGCCATATTGCCCCAAGATTGGCGACACGCGGAAATAGTTCTTTTCCTTAAGCCCGGTCGCCCTCTGGAAGACCCCTCCTCCTACCGCCCCATTTACCTCATTAATTTTGAGCCTAAGCTGATGGGGAAGGTCCTTGCCAATCGCCTCCGTGCGTGTGTCTCGGATCTGATCCACCCCGACCAGTCGGGATTCATGCCCCAGAGAGCCACCCGTCATAATATTCGGAGGGTACATAATGCTTTAGCGGCTGCCCCAGCGCTGGGTCAGCCGGCGGCCATGCTATTGGCCGATATAGATAAAGCTTTCGACTCCCTTAGCTGGGTATACCTCTTTCAATTGCTTGAGGCAATTAACTTCGGACCACGATTCATTGCATATATACGCCTACTTTATACAAACTTAACGGCGTCGGTGCGAATAGCCGGGCATCGCTCACCCCCCTTCTCTATACAAAGAGGCACTAGGCAGGGCTGCCCCCTGTCACCATTATTGTTCGCCCTTGCGGTTGAGCCCTTGGCAGCGTGGGTTAGAAATGACCCGGTTCTCTGGGGCTTTGAATGGTCCCAGTCGCGCTCGGACCGTATCGCGTTATACGCGGACGATGTCCTATTTTTCATCACAGACTCTTGGTTCTCCGGGCCTCGCATCCTGCAAATCTTCAGGGTATTCCAGGAAACTACTGGCTTGCACAGGAACCCCACAAAATCCGTACTGTTTCCAGTGTGCGGCCATCAAGGCTGCAATGCTTGGGCATCACAGCTATCCCATGCGACAGACGGTTTTAAATATCTCGGCATCTTTGCGTCACCATGCCGCAAAACCTCCTGGGCGCATAATATCACTCCACTGCTTGCAAGCCTCAATAGTGAAACTGCAGTATGGTCCTCCCTTCCCTTGTCCCTATATGGACGCTCTGCCATCTTCAAGATGGTATCGCTGCCCCGGATTTTATATCGCCTCCAAAACTTCCCTTATCATATTCTGCACTCCTGGTTCACGCAGGTCAACGCCATACAAAACAAATTTCTCTGGAACGGTGGAGTGGTCAGGGTCGCTCTCCGCACATGCGTGCAATCCACATACTGCGGGGGCATCGCAGCGGCGGACATCTATTCATATTATGTGGCGTCGCATATACTAGTGGTAAACGAGTGGTGGTACAACTCCCCCACAGACCCTGCATACGCGATTGAGCATGCGGCAATGGAACGGACCCCCCTCCTCCATCTCCTATATAGCGCTATGCGCCTAGATTTTATGCCTCCAGCAGGTAAAGTCGTAATACTGCTGTGGCGGGCCAAAGTCCGACAGATGGGTTGGAACGGAAAGCTCACACGGGCAACCCCACTATGGCAGGGTACATACCTCTGTCCGGTGGCCACCTTGGGGGGGTTCCGGGGATGGGACCTGGTGGGGATATCGACCCTCGGCGATGTGATGCGGGGCACTACCTTGAAATCCTACCAGCAACTACAAGCGGAGTATACATTGCACAAAACACAATTCTACAAATTCCTCCAACTCCGCCATGCACTCACCCCCCTTATCCGCACACTTGAGACCCTTACAGAATTCCATCCATTAGAGGGCCGTCTGCTGATGGGAGATTTAGGCCTCCACAAGATCAGGCAAATATATCAGACCCTAACGACCCACACCCAGACAACGCTGGACAAGACACGACTGGCGTGGCAAGTCGACATCCCTGACTTGACGGACGTCGACTGGGCTGAAGCCATCGCTAGCCCGCGGGGTGCGGCGGTCTCTACAAGACACCGCCTGATACAGTTTAAATATTTGCACCGGGCTTACTATACACGGACTAGACACTGGCGGATGGGAGTGATCCAATCCTCCGCATGTCTGCTGTGTGACCGAGAGGAGGGGACGTTCTTGCACACAGTTTGGAGTTGCACAGCGTTGCAACCCTTTTGGCGCAGAATTAGGTCCTGCCTCCAGGAGGTACTAGCGTGGGAACTCCCGCTCGACCCGTGACTCTTCCTCCTACACAGCACGGACGACATTGGGGGAAACATATATAAGCAACATTTACTGTTTTTAGCTTTCACTATTGCCAAAAGAGACATAGCACAATTATGGAAAGGGACGTCTCCCCCGACGCTGGGTAAATGGAAGACCGAAATGGATAGATGTATGGGGGCCGAAATGGCAGTATTTCTAGCTTGCGGTTGCCCCGTTAAACATAGGAAAATTTGGACCCGATGGGCGTCATATCGAGGAATCGAGCTTCCCCCATTGCCGCCTACAGACCCCTGATTGGTGCCCCGTTCCTAATGTATATTATTTGGACTATCCCGCACTGGTTGATAATGGACCCCTATGCTAATTTATCATGTACTCAAGGCTTGAGATCTAGCAATATCTGCAAACTGTTTGAGTTATACCTCCTGCATGTTTGGCAGGTGTTAGAATTTGGTAAAAATGCTGGAATTATCGTGATATTATGTCATTTTCTCCTACAGGTCATTGTAGGGCTGTCGCCCGCCTTTCCAACGAAAAACCAAATAAAATTTGTTGTTAAAAAAAAAAACTGCTCACACAGGCTGCAATTGCATGCCTGAGGCATTTGTTTTTGTTCAAAATATTTTATTGAATATTTTGATAAGACAAGAGAACATAAAAAAAAGAGCACCGAAAAAGGTACATATAAGATTACAAAATAACATTAATATAATCAATGTACCTATGTAATAACAATTATAATATGATATTAAAAGTAAAATATATTAAAAGGAAGTATATAGAAATACGTTTACAGAAATAATTTAATAGAGCTACTAATTTTAACGATAACACCTTTGCAAAATAAACAATTAAATCACTTATTAGACATCCTTATTTATAAATGTAATGCTATATAATTATCAATCAGTTTCCAAAATAAGTGATAAGTAGTTGTGTTGTGAACTTCACCGGACAGAGTCAGATTTGCTCCTCTTCTAGTAAAAATTATCCACAACCACCATGCATGGACTGATAACAATGAAGCATTTTTCCAATTAGTAGCAATTGATATTAAAGCAGCAGAGAAACGTCATGGCATCGCTTTATTGACAATATATTATTCATTTGGCGAGGCCCCTTCAGCACACTGACAATAATTTCACAAGTGGCTAAATGAAAGATCTTTGCACCTTCAATTTACCATGACCTATAATAGAGAAAATGTTATTTTCTTAGGTCTGTGGGTAATGACGGAGGGGAATAAACTAATAGTCAACTTATATACCAAGCTCACAGATAGAAACACCTTGCTGCACTTTGAGAGTAGTCATCCCAAACCACTGAAAGAGAACCTGCCATATTTGCAGACATTGCACAAGAAAGGAGGACTACGTCTCCAATGGCAATGTACTGTGTAAAAAACTGGTAAACAGAGGGTACCAAAAAGAAACTATTAAAAAATGCCCTGAAACATGCATGGTTCTCCCCTAGAGAATGTTTGCTATCAACTAAAGGGAGGGAAAAGGACACTCAGTTGACGTGCATCCTCACTTTTTCCCCACTAGCCAACAAAATCAAAGAAATCATCCATTCCAACTTCAAAATGCTTAACACTTTTAACGTTCCAAAACACCAATTTTCCTTTAAAAAGGACAAGAACCTACACCAGCATTTGGTACATGTGGGTTTTGAAAACAGAAGAAAGCTCTTTGCAGCAAATTCTTGGCTTACCACCCATCAAAGGACACTACAAGTGTAGTAATTACATTGTCTGCACTTTTACCAGGAACAGTAGGAAGGTTACGATCAATGGACAGATATGGCACACAAAACTAAAAATGTAGTGTAGTATATAAGGTGTCCATGCAATAAAATATATATTGGCCAAACAACTCAACCTGTAAAAAACAGGATCTTGCAACACAGGTCAAGAGTAAGATACAAGGCCATGGGTGCCCCTCTGGGACAACATTATGAAGCATCAGGACACACAGCCAATGATATTGAATTGTCAGTTCTATGTGTATTTCCAAAACAATGGCAACATAACAGATAGAAAGCAGGTTATTAAAAACAGAAGCCTGCCTGATTGTGAAATTCCATACAGGAACACAAGGACTAAATGAAAATGATGAGATGTGGACACTATTTAACATATAATAATAATATATTTCTTTATTCGGATGCAAAGCAACCATAAAAGATACAGTACAACATATGATAGATTAGCAAACAATTCATGCAGATACACAGTAAAATTTAAGACAGTGCAAATAAATAAAAACTAGCAGCACAAAATCAATCGATTCTAGATAGTCTAGATCTATAGGCGGCCCGCAAAAAACTTAACACTGCACAGAGTGTGAGAGGGTTGGGTAGCAACTGTAAATGCAGGAGGGCCACTTTAGCATGCCTAAACTTCAAGCTTTTTAACAAGGGCTGGAGGAAACGTTTTCTGGGGAATGAAAAATATTTACACAATAATATAAAATGTAACGTGTCCTGAGGAGATCGGAAATCGCAGCCACAGGGACCTCGTTGATCTGGTAAGGAAAAGAAACCCGCCGGGGATGCTAAAAGATGATAGAGCTGGTTAAATCTAAAACGCGTGATTAAATATCTATAATGAGCACTAGTTAAGGCCAAAAAATATGGTCCAATACCCGGGACTGATTTTAACATTGCATATGCCCTAACTGAGGGTTGACTAAGCTCAAGATTTTCACGGTTCGCAATAAAAAATTTGAGGTGTAATTCTTTTATGGTTTTAACGTCCACCTTACTTAAAGTGTCATGTGCAAAAAGATATCGTAACCTACCTATGGCCTGAAAAGACTCCTTTACGTAGTGTATCCAGGGTATTTTGTTTCCATGCTCCAATTTCAAACAATCCGATACAATCATACGATTTAAATTCTTGTGATCGGAAGTCCAGATCTTTATCCAACACAATAAGGGTTTAATTGCCACTTGTAAACAACATAAGGTCCAGCACTCTCTGCTAATATCATTTTTAACACATCAATTTAGCAACAAACAAAGAAATGGCAATTTAACAAAGTAGAGTCTTCAAATTCTTTATTGTAGTCTTCCTTATGACGTAGTAAAAAACCGTAGCTAACGCGTTTCGTCCTCTCGGACTTCTTCAGGGCTACAAAAACATATATACATATATACAAAATTAGTTTACTATATTTACAAATTTACATATTGAAATATACATGAAAACATACATATAATTACACATTAAAACAAATTACATCTCACTAAAATTCAAAATATCCAATTTAAAATAAACAACTGCCCAGTGTTATGCCTTTCTTTATATGGATTTTAGTAGGGTCAGGTCATATATAAGATGTCGATTTAATCAAAATTGCCATTTACAAAATCACAGTTCTTTGTGTGCTTAATATTGCACAATTACTTTAAAATCTATGGGTTTTATCAACACATTACCAAGGAAACAAACAGTTGATGGGTGGGTTTCAAAAATCATATAATTTCAACTGCATATTGGCCTCTCTTGTAATAATAGAACATTTGTTTATTATATTTATGGCTCTTACCAGAAAACTGTTTAACCGTAGTTAGTACTACTGCAGAATCAAAAATATAGTCATCTCCTCCAAGAACCAGTAAATAAGGGTTTTATCTAAATAAATATAAATATAGAACAAAATTTAATAAGAATTGCCTACATAGTCCAATTGAAGAGTAAAAACACTATTTAAGTTGTCCATTAAATTTAGAAACCAAGATTTCATACCTAATGTTTCTTATAAAGGATTTTGAAAGTATTATCTTCTTGCTCAAATTATTTGAGAGTAGTGCTTATTCCAGATCAGGAGATATCTGCATAGTAGCCATAATCACTAGTATTAAAAAAACAAATTTTGGAATATATGAGAGAAAACTTATATATGTATAATAAAATAATATTACTACCGTAAACGCTATTTTTTTTAAAAATAATTAAAAATTCCAGTCTGATAACTATCCTATCACATCTCACGATTGCTTATGTTAGTAATTAACTAACAAAGACTAGTCGACCCATGCCATAAAGAAATGGGCCATCTCATACAATTAAGAATCCCTAATACTTCATAAGACTGGATAATGGGGTGATTCTCCCCATTTTCATATAACAGACGTTTTATGCTATTCCTATAATAGAGAAACTTAAAGTTGAGAAACGATTTGTAGTAATTCCAAAGTGAGCAAACTTGGTATAATTTTGAAATTATATTTTCTTGATTTTAAGGAAATTTATAACATTTCTAGCTATGAAGCCCCTTTTAAAATTAACTATAAAGACAAGATGCCGCAAACAACCTAATTAACATTTACTTATAACATCAGGAGAGCGGCATGGTGGCTAAAAGTTATTACAGCTTTATAAAATTTACAATAACATACCTGACTAAGAAGCCCCTTATAAAAATAAAATTAAATTAAACTATAAAGACAAATTGCCGCGTGTAGCCTAACTAACACTTACTTATAACATCAGGCGATCAGCGTGGTGGCGCGAGGGTCAAGTACGAATGAAAGAAAACCCCTTTCTTCAAGTTTAAATAGCCCGCTAAGTAGAATCAATGATTCTCACCTGGGCGCATCTAATCAAAGGGTCACAAAAGTATATACAATGTATATACATTTTGGGCGCCATCTTGTAGTATCATTTCTACATGTTAGGAATGAGGAAAACCATGAGTACAAGGTCTTCCCACATTTATAGAGCAATGTTTCTAGAAACAGGGGCTCACATTTTACATGGGATATATTTAAACTGACGCTCTTATATTATAACGGCGGTTTATATTATTTACTAATCGCTCTGTGCTCCAACTTAATATTAAAAAAGAGAGAGAAATAATAACCAACGGTATATTTTTCGCAAAAAAGGATACTATATTATGTATACTTAGTACTTAGTCATTTCCAAATTCATTCACCCATATTATGTATATACTCCGAAATTCAATTTACATAAGCGCCATCTTTAAACGGAGCAAAAAAGCCGTGTCCATATCAAATTAGTGAATGAATATGGGCGCCATCTTTGAACATCGTTTCAATACAGGGCCACTTTAGCATGCCTAAACTTCAAGCTTTTTAACAAGGGCTGGAGGAAACGTTTTCTGGGGAATGAAAAATATTTACACAATAATATAAAATGTAACGTGTCCTGAGGAGATCGGAAATCGCAGCCACAGGGACCTCGTTGATCTGGTAAGGAAAAGAAACCCGCCGGGGATGCTAAAAGATGATAGAGCTGGTTAAATCTAAAACGCGTGATTAAATATCTATAATGAGCACTAGTTAAGGCCAAAAAATATGGTCCAATACCCGGGACTGATTTTAACATTGCATATGCCCTAACTGAGGGTTGACTAAGCTCAAGATTTTCACGGTTCGCAATAAAAAATTTGAGGTGTAATTCTTTTATGGTTTTAACGTCCACCTTACTTAAAGTGTCATGTGCAAAAAAGATATCGTAACCTACCTATGGCCTGAAAAGACTCCTTTACGTAGTGTATCCAGGGTATTTTGTTTCCATGCTCCAATTTCAAACAATCCGATACAATCATACGATTTAAATTCTTGTGATCGGAAGTCCAGATCTTTATCCAACACAATAAGGGTTTAATTGCCACTTGGTCCGCCAGGAAACCAACCCCTAGCTCTTCATGTACGGACCAAACTGGCGTACCTTGGTGGATTCGTAGGATCCGGCGCAGGAATTTATTTTCCGTAACCTGTGTGGGGGCACATACCCCCAGATTTCACTACCATAAACTACTCTTGAGATACCTTTGGACTTATACAGTTTTAAAATTACCTCCGGGGCCCATGAACCCAATCTACTCGCAAAACTAGTGATGGCTCCCAGAGATTTATTCAGCTCATTCAGCTTCCCTTCTAAAAGGGCTTCCCACTGTAACTTGTCATCAAATAGCACTCCCAGATAGGGAAAGGCCGGGACCTTTCCAAGGGTATGATTGCCGGCTTTAAAGCTTTTTGACCGGAGCCCCCGTGGGCCCACCACTAGTACATAAGACTTGGTATAATTCACCGCCAGGTCCAGCCTGTCCATAAATGTCACGAAACAATCTATTAAAACCTGCAGGCCCCAGCCGGTGCGGGCCATGAGCACTGCATCGTCCGCATAGAGTAGGCATGGCAAAACTCTCCTACCTACTCTAGGGGAGTCTGTCTGAAGGGCCAAGAGTGCCGCCTCGAGGCCGTTAATATATACCAAAAATAAAAAATGAGCTAAAATGCACCCTTGACGCACCCCCTGTATACAATTAAAATGATTGGTAAGATCTCCATTGTGAAACTCTCAATGCCGCCGATGTATGGACATGGAGTGATATAAGTAGATGTACAATACGAGGATCCACTCCCAATGAGATGAAAATGTCCCACAACTTAGCCCGGTTTACCCGGTCAAATGTGGATGTAAGGTACATGAAGACCAAATACATGGCGCCCGAATGGGCCACAGTATACTTGGAAATCTGAAGGTAAAGGTTAAGGCATTGATCCGATGTTTACGGGCCTTCGCGAAAACCATATTGGACTTCCGATAAGATATAGTTATCTGTGGCCCACAAAGACAGTCTGGATAAAAGTACCCGACCCAGGACCCAGGACCTTAACAACAGCATCGATAAGGGAGATTGGACAGTAAGATTGCGGCTTATCCTTAACTCCTTTTTTGAAAATTGGCACTATAGTGGCGGTGGACCAGGAGGGCAATGTCCCCTTCAAGGCTGCCGCGTTTAGGACTTGGGTTAATAGGGGAGCCCAGACCTCGGGGTTGTCACGAAAGAGATCCGGGGGAATGCCATCAGGTCCTGGGGCCTTATTGGAAGCCAGGAGCTCAATGCTTAAGGTTACCTCCTCCAGAGAGAAGCTAATGGAGGAACCGCCACGCAAGAGGGAATGTCTACACTACACTCGCCAATACAGGCTACACTATAAACGTTTTCATAATGCAACACCCATTGGTCTGGTGAAATGTGGTGGCATACTGTCGGGTTTGTTGAATCTGCGAAACAGGGACTATTAATAATTTTCCAAAATAAAGATGTAAACTATACAGTAAAGGCTTATTATTGTACAGAGAAATTATGCTTTTATTGGAATACAAAGGAATGTATATCACAGAGTGGGGCGAGATATGGAATATTGCAATATATTTATACTCACAAGTGCGGAGTGATGTATATAAAAAACTTCTAATGTTATATAAAAAAAACTTCCAAGGTTCTGTATATAAAGTAGTTTATAGGCATGTATATAGTGATTGTATATATATATATATATGGATCTGTTTTTGTTATATTGACATGGTGATGATTTAAATGTTGTTAATTTGTACATTGCTCCATACAATAGTGCAGGCCAACCTAGGATACCATGCATTGTAGCTGTGCTCTGTTATAGTCCATTCCTTGGATGCATAAGAGTTCACAGGATACATATTAGCAAATAGCCCCGGTACTCCACACAGAATGATGCTCCTTCGCCCAGTACAGAATTCCATCCATGGCCGAGCAGTGTAACACGTGCCGACCATGAAGCAAGTGGCAGATATGGACAGACACCCCTCCAGTATATGGTCTAGATGGCGAGTAGTAAAAACACGCCACTTCCGGCCGCCCAAACCTCTAAAAACACACAGGGGCAGATTTACAGGAAGGTGCCACAGCGTAGCACCGCAAGCCCTTTGGCTGCGCCACTCTGCGGCACTTTCAGAGCACAGGAATGCATCATATTTACAATGATGTGTCGCATTCCTGTGCTCTCCCCTGCGCTAGCACACAAACATCTGCCATGCGCCGGCGCAGGCACCCTTGCACCATGGTGAGATTGTTTTTGTGCAGGAAGGGGCACCTTCCTGCACAAAAACAATTACACTTGCATTTTCCTCTTTCAATGCGTGCTGTAGAATGCAGCACGCATTGGAAGAGGGAAAAAACGAAGAGAAATAAAAACATTTCTCCTCGTTGCGCCTCGCTACACCACCCCTAGGGTGGCGTAGCATACTGTCGCATTTCCAGGTTTACGATTCCTCGTAAATCTGGAAATGTGTCTGGTTCCATGGGTGTTGCGTGGGAACACCCACAGCAACACCCATGGAACGCCTCTTTCATGCAAAGTGCTGCGTGTAAAGGGGCCGTATTTACAAGGACAGGAAAAGCCATGCAGGGTGGCTTTTCCTGTCCTTGTAAATATGGGGCAGAGAAATGCGCTGCCAGTGCGTCAAAAAAAGTGACGTACTGGGAGGGCAAGGGGCTTGTAAATCTGCCCCACAGTCTAGTCTTTTAGAGCGCGTACACTGAATTGACAATGTATGTCATTTTCGGGACAGCGCTTCCCAAGGCCGGATGTAGATGCCTGGATACAACAAAAGTACTGGATAACACAGACAACCAGCTTGCAAGGAACGCTGCCTGCACAGGATATGCAGACATTCAGCATATAGTCATGTTAGTAGTAACCGTTGCCCCAGCATGTCCCCAGCTATAATTTAACTTAGACTATGGGACTACAAAGTTGGTGGGATTCACTGTAGTTGATGTGTCTACATATTATCCTGTAGGGAATGCTGAGAGATTGCACTTGAGGTGCAGCCGCATCATTAGAGCGACTTGGGATTATTGGAGGAGCCACAATTGCGCCCTCACGATTACAAGTGTAGATATTGGACATAATTTTGACTCCCCATAATATTGAAGTTCTCTCCCAGAGGCTAGCTGAGACCATGGGGGTTCATACGGTGGTGTTATGTTTTCACCTAGTATGTTGTTTCACACCTGGCATGCCCCCTTAAAATTTTGAACATGGGAGGCTCACAATTACTATCCTGGCACTAGTTTGTGGACGTTTTAGGCCTTTTGAATTTATGCAGCAATTACGAATTTTCACACCACCTCAAATATGGTGTTAGCAGTGCATGGAATCGGCGGATGTCTGTTCTGTCAATTGTATTAGTAAATATTCAGTACACACATGGAGGTACAACTTTGTGCTCCATCCTACTGTAATAGGTAAAGAGTTCCATTTCTTTCACAAACTAAAGGATTCACAGTACTTATATGGTCCTGAGGAGGCCGGAAATCGCTTGGCCGACCTTGTACGAATTTAAGGAGTCCACCAAAAGTTGAAACATTGAATTGGGCCAAGGATCATCAGCCTAATCCAACCTAGTGTGGGACCTTTTGAATATTAGGCTTTTTTGGTTCATTGGTAATTTATAAGTGGACTACCTTGTGAGACAGACCCAAAGCACAACAGCAGTCACTTGGGCTATTCATTTCCATCTAAAAATTGATATGTATATACAAGGACAGTGTATAAACGCTCATTTTTAAGATGGAATGTCTATCAAAGTTGTGAATACAAGGATTAAAGCAATTAAGATACAGTTATATCCTGGAAGTGTTTGAAATACTTATAAGACGTAATACGAAGTGATGTTAAAATGTCAAAATAATTCAATAATAATTTAGGTATTATTGTCAATACATAAGAATACATCTCTCGAAAGTCAAATATTTTATTTGTAGTATTTGTGCCCTAGTCTTAAGAGGGTTAGTTGGGCAAACCTCCCTGTTGTATACAGCTGTAATGCACCTTGGGCCGATTGACGAGCAGGTTGGTTCCAGTCTTCCTTCATTTCTCTGAGCAGTTTTTAGCCAAAAATGTAATGTCCTATGTTTTAGATTTTGACTATCTGGGCAATTTTAGCACCATAACCATGGTCCACGACTAGTGGTACGGACTCACTCAGGCTGGGTCCAGGTGCGGGTTTAAAATGGTGGGATCAGTTTATGCTCTTGTGGCTCTGACCAGGAGGCTACACAACTAGCCCTTGGAGTCACTCTAGTAGTCCTGGGTTTAGGTGAATGAGCAGGGCTCAAACAGCCGGGCTGTCCTCCTAGGGTACCAGGCAGGCTCTAGGCAGCAAGCAGTTGTTCCAGGTACAGCAAAGCAGTCTAGCAGCAGGCAGCCATGTGAGAGTCCTTCCACAGGTCCAGGAGAGAACTGAAGAGTGGATCTCATGGTCCTATTTTTATACCTGGTGCCTTCTTAGAAGATGGGAGATGTTTCTAGATGTTTTTTTCTCACAGTAGTGAAAAAACTAATTTAGGATTTTTTCACTACCAGGACATGTAAAACTTAAAAGTACATGTCCGACCTCTCAATTGCAATGCACCCTGCCCAATGGCTACCTAGGGCCTACATTAGGGGTAACATATATGTAATAAAAGGGAAGTTTAATGCTTGGCAAGAAGGTTATATTGCCAAGTCGAATTGGCAGTTTAAAACTGCATTCAGGCTGCAATCTGTAATGCCAGGCCGAGGACATGTATGTTTTAAGGGCCTATGTAAGTGGGTGCCACAATATGTGCTGCAGATCCACTAGTGGGAGAAAGCAAAAGACACACAATTGATGGACGGAATGCAGAACAAATCAAAACATTCACCCCCAGTCAAGAGATCTGGGTTAAATCCATCATTCTTTTGCTCACCATGCCACCCCAGTTTAGACCTGGCCATATGCAAATCAGTCTTGACCCTGTGCCTCATGGGAGCAGTCCAGCCCGAACTGCCAAGCCAGGTCCTCCCTGGACCGGAAACAAGCATCCTAGGACCGGTTTCGGCGTTTCACCCCTCATCAGCCAGGATAGCTTGACTCCAGTGGCACAGTGAGCCCGGGAGCCACGTCTGGGCATACCCGGCGCACTTAGGGTGAGAAAGCAAAAGACACACAATTGATGGACGGAATGCAGAACAAATCAAAACATTCACCCCCTGTCAAGAGATCTGGGTTAAATCCACTAGTAGCATTTAATTTACAGGCACTGGTTATATGGTCTAATACTCTAAAAGGGGCTTATAAGTAAATTAAGTATGCCAATCAGGTGCAAGTCAATTAAACTATGTTTAGGAGAGTGAGCACAAGCACTTTAGCACTGGTCACTGGTCAGTAAAGTCCACAGAGTCCTGAGGCCAACAAAAACTAATTTTAGCAGAAAAATGGGGATAAGTAGGCAGAATGTTTGGGGGAAGTCCACCCTAAGGCGAAATGGTCTAACAGTGGTGATTGACCCAGACCAGTAGTTCTGGTACCAATGACAGCACCACAAATGGGGGTAGCAAAGCTGAAATGCTTTGTAAACTACAAGAGGCTCAAATACAGTCAACAAGATTGATGCACGCCCAATGCCTGGAGAGTGGTCAACCTGGCTTTGTCTGAGCTGGAAGGCTTCAGTACTATGGGTTGCTCTTGTTTTTCCATAACCTATTTTTGCACATAGAAATACTGGGAAACACAGAGCGGTGGTTGCCTTTTCATATTACTAATCTCTACTGTGTACAGCTCATAAACTAAATTGTAGATTCTCTGAATTAATGTATGCAATGCAGACAACATAGCTTCAGAAAAACTGGTGCCTTGGACGCTTTTGCAACCTGCGCATGGGAGCTGAATATGTTCATGATATGACCCCTGATCCTTCTCTAAGAGATTATGAGGATCCTTTAGGCATGTTTGTCAGACCATAATGTGTAGTGTGCAGTGTTTCATGTGAGTACATTGATTCTTGAGGCATCCATATGCTTATTGGTCCTTGTTGCCCCAATCCAGATACCTGAGCGTTCAGAGAGCAAATCTTCATCCCCGCATAAATGAAGGAGGATGACATCATACTGGTGCTGCTTACCCTGTACTCAGATCCTGCTCTGAATTCAACTGCAAAGCTACTAGCTACTACACATCAACAGGTGAGCTGGAGCCTCGCTGCCAAAACAGGAAGGGAAGTAGGTCTAGGGGGTGTAGGGACCCTGCGGATGGTTTCCAGGGGATATTAAGTGGCTTACCGTGGACTGAGTGGGTAACAGTATGAGCATCCATCATAGAAATGTGTTTAGTAGTAGGGGCTGCACTTTCACTTCCTTGACAACAAAGGGCAGCAAAGCAGTTAACGTGCAGCAAAATATGATGTTTTCCAGTTTCTACTGGAAAGGCAATATTCCCTTCAAGGGTTCAGTGGTGTTTTATTGGGTTTAATTGGTTTTAACTCAAAGCAGGAAACCCTAAGTATAATCCTTAGTCATGAAACGTACTACAGGACTATCACAACAAAAAATCAAACACAATCTCCTAACTGCTTAGAGTTACTGTAAGAAATGCCCAAGGCAGGGTAAGAGATAAATACCTGCTCTATATGAGATCCCATAGAACTGTTGCTAGGAATGTTGCACACAGTCAAACCAGTGTCCTTGCTTCACTTGTTAGTAGCGTGAGTTATATAAAAGAATTACACTTTTTGAGTCATTGGGCTGTACAACAATAAAGAATTTAGAAATCAGAACCATTAAAAAAAATAAAAATTGAAGACCCATGCCAAGTGTAGTAAAATAGTAAAAACGTATTACTAAAAATGTGAGATATACGTAAATAGAGCATGCTGCACAAAATGGAGGGAAATAGGATTGGTTACAACAATTTCAACTAAAGTCAGTGAGCACAACAAATAACACAGACAGCAATTGAAATCAGGGTGAGTCTAGAAAATGGTAGAGAAGTAGGAAAATAATTTGCACTGAACCCATATTTTGCTATAAATGCAGACTTGACTGCAGAACATACTGTGATGCCCAGGAGAGTCATGGCTTTTAATTCTAGAATCATGATCATGCACATTCTAATTTCCGTTTACAGGAGTTTGGGCACCTAGGTGTCTCCACTACTTCCCTTACCACATTAAAGACATTGCAGCAGACAAATAAATAAAGAGATTGGCAGGATCATGTGGGTTACCCGGTGGAAAGCATGTATGGAGTGTAGTAATGACTGTGATTGGGGTTAGGAGGATGTGGTAGAAGCTGTCAGTTGGTTTCTATGTGCTGTTCAGTAATGAAGATGTGTCTAACTGCCTACACAGGTCTGCTTGAAACAAAGCTGATGGGGGTTTCAAGGATGGATGCCTCTGCAGAGGGAGAAGTCTGACTCTTTCATAAGCAGTTTTGATGGTGCGATGTCTCCATCACTACTATGAGGATGTGTGTGTCTACTGCAAATTCTTACCCGGAAGCCCTAGGAATAGGTAATCCAACACCTCTACCAACACAAACAGGCTCTAGTTGTGTAGCTCAACACAGACCCCTTGATGCATATGCTAGTATACAATGTCTGCTGCATCAGTTTGAGCCATCGTTGTAGGGATTTCTGTGGCTTCTACCCACCTCATTGTGTTGTGTTACATGCAACCCATCCTGTTGTTTAAACTAATTATGACTGGACAAGTTCTGTCTGCATTTAATTGTATTCCCATCATGATGGAGCTTCTATGCCTAGCACTGCCCATCGCTGATTTGTCAGCACTTTTTCATTAAAACTTCATGTCTCAATCATATCATTGACTCAATAGATGCCACCCACAAACCATCAATCCTCTCTTCCTTTTGCCCCTACCATCAACTATACATCTTTTCCTCCTTTACTGGTCCACCAGAATTGATGTTTAGCCTGTCTCCCTACATTGGAAGGTAGACAAGCATGGTTAGTCTGAGAATTGACTAAATCCGATTCATATGTACTGTAATATCTTGTCAGCATAGTTTACTAGGTGGATACAGATTACAGGTTATCTGAGCGTAAATACACAACTCTGTTTCGGGCAGTTTATATAGCTACTTATGTGGCTGTGTGACATGTATGTTGGTGTATGTGTGTGTTATGTGCATTCAAATGGGCAAAGAAAAATGCATCTGCTGATAGCTGCACGGTGTATTGTGATTATGCACACACAGTTGCACAATGTAATGGTATCTATTCTGCAGCAGCATTGTTGCAGTTATTCCACAGCTTCTCTGTGCCCTCCCTTTGATTTCTTAACATTTTGCAAACTGTAATCTTGAGTAACTGATTACCCATTGCCACATCACTTTACATATAGTCTCCAATCACTTAATAAAACATCAGGCCATCTATTACTTTAGGTTCTTCAATTTACTGGGCATTAAAAACATCATATTGTGTTAAAAAGTTCCTGCCATGATTCAAACACCAAATATTTTCCTATTTTCAAACCTATATGAAAGATGGATGAGTGAAGTTTAGAGCCCATCATATGCACCTTGTAAGTGGGCTGATATTGTTTGTCAGTGTAGGTTTTTTCCTCTTTGCCTATTTGCTCCCTAGCATTGCAGGGCACTATAATTCAACCAGTTCACTCAATAACACTGAGGCAATAACTGGCCTCAATTTTTAGCACAAGCCTTCAAAAGGCTTATTGTGGGGCTTAACAAGAGTTTACAGGGCAATATTTCACTTTATTTTCAAGAACAAATGAAAATTATTATGCCGAATTTCGGGTGAAAGACTCCCCTGCTTTGATAAGGGAGTCCTACCCGTTAGTGGGGCCTCTTGCCCCATCGCTTGACTCTTTCCAGGCCATCTCTTTGGAGGACTCAGAACTTGCAATATTGAAGTGCTTTTTGGATTCCCCTCTGGACCCCTGTCCCCTGGCTATTTTATGCAAGGTATATTACTAATCCTTATATTAATGTCCTGCTGAGTAATTCACTCTGTCAGGGGAAGGTCTCTAAGTCTTGGAAACATTCCTATGTACTTCTTTTTAAAAGCTATCCACAGATCCTGAAGTTCTCGACAATTATAGAGCCAATTCCTTGTGCCTGGCCCTCTCTAAAATATTGGAAAGACAAGTGAACCTTGAACTAACTCAGTTCCTTAAAGATCACAATCTCCTTCATGACTCGCAATCTGGTTTCAGACCGTGTTACAGAAGTGAAACAGTACATTTAGAAGGTCTCTAAATTTGTAAAATTGAGTTTGGATCTGGGTCAAGCAGCTATAGCGGTCCTGTTGGACCTGTCTGCCGCTTTTGATATAGTATCTCACCATACACTGCTTCAGCAGCTCGCTGAATGTGGTATTGGGGGTCTGGCACTACGATCACTCTCTATCAATTGTTCTTCCTCCTTTCTTATCTTCCCCAAAGCCCCTTCCTTTTGGTGTCCCTCAGGGGTCTCCCTTCAGTCCTACTCTTTTTAATGTGTAAATGGCCCTCTTGGCTGACATCATCCAACCACTTTTTCTGAGACTAACTGTAATCTTCAACATTCTTTTCAATCATATGTGAAAGTGTATGTAGCGCTCGTTTTTGGCTAGAAAAGTGATTTGTTTAAATGCGCGAAAAGGAATATTTTTAGTGGCTTTAGATTTGGGCTTTGCCTGCATGATTGAACAGGAACTACATAGTGTGGATTGATCCTGTCTGTTTCCAAGGAGATTCTGACTTCAGGAGCAGCTTCCTCCCCCGCCCACTATTTTGTGTTTAAGGTCACATGCCCCTTCTATAAGTTTCCTAATGCTTGTTGCATCTGGTTTCTGATTGGTTCCTAGGTCTAGAGTTTCTATTGAACTTAGGGCTTAGGGTTAGAGTTCTGATTGGCTGAAAGGTCTGGGGTTCTCATTGGCTCCTAGAGCTAGTGTTTCTATTGGACTTAGGGCTAAGGGTTTAGCTTCAGATTATGCGCTAGAGCTAGGGCTCTGATTGGTTTAAAGGGCAAGGTCTCCCATTGGTCCTAGGGCTTAGGGCTAGGGTTCTGATTGGTTAGGGTTAGGGGTAGGGCTCCCATTGGCCAACTTTCACCTGACCTAGGGCTATTTAACCTTAGGGCTCAGGGCATCTCAGTCCGGGTGTTGAGGCTAAGGGCGGAGAGGACAAGGGCAATTGCCTGTTTGGGCCCGTTCGGGCCTAGGGCCAGAAATGCTGCTCTTTTGTACATTCACCAGCAACCACCTGAAACCGTCCACAAACATATTAAAACACTCACAGCAAATGCATTCTACTTATTCAGTACAAACAAACCCTAACCACATTTGAATGTCTCAACAACCAATACAAACCACTACAAAACCCCAAGAATTACACCTATGCACCCTTCTACCTCAACTGCCACACAAAACACCACTCTGTCTTACACCGCCAACAAATCCACACATCACCAACCTAACACAAAGGCACATTATACATAACATTAATCCATGTAGACACACACACTCCCTGTTCATACAAAACACCAGCTTTACCCACTACTTGCTCGTAACAGACCCCTTTCTGTCACCACAATCCTTACACTCCACCACACATATTACCTCTCCCAGCTATCAAATATAACAGTAACACACATATCTCTTGCCCATCCCCTTTCACACACCACATACACTCTTTTCCAAAACACATAACCACCCCTTTATCATCCAACTTCCACTCACCAACAGTACTTTATATACAAACCCTTCTCAGATAACTACTACATCAATATTTCCTCTCACTACTCCACAAAATCAAAACATAACACACACAACAAGCACATCAAAATCTCACACACACACAATTTCATAAAACATTCCATTCCAACTTAGAAACATACATCCACCCTGATGACTACACAAATAATACACATTCTAAATAACCCTGGGCGTAGTTCGCGTAGTAGCGCTACGCGTAGCTACGCAAAGTGCACTTCGCACTACGTGAGCTACGCGTAGCACTACGCGAACTGCGTAGTGCGGTAGGAAATGCTGTTCGCGATGATTGCCCAGTGCCGGATGCTTGTCCGCACTGTGCAATCATTGCAAACGGCATCTTGCACAGTGCAAGCGGTCGTTTTCTGCCGCATGAGTAGATTTGTACTCGAGCGGCAGCTTTCTCAACGCGGACTGGTAGTTTCTCATCGTGAGCGGTCGCGAGCATACGTGACCACTCGCAATGAGAAACCTGACCTCCCCGCGTTGAGAATCTTGCCGGAAGGTTTATTTTCCACGCTCGCGATCGGCAACTTGATGTTGCTGATCGTGAACGAGGAAAAAGTCTCGCCGGGATGTCATTTTGCTCGCTCGCGGTCGCCAACTTGACGTTGAGGACCGCGAGCAAGAAAAAAATGACCGCTACGCTACGCGAGTTTGCACTGTGCTACGTGCAATTCGCGAAGTAGCGCAAACTTCGCAAACTACGCGAGCGTAGCGTAGTACTTCGCCCAGGGTTAATTCTAAACCATCTTGACTCCTAAATTATCGATCTTCACCAAAACCTACCACAAACAACAACACTTATTAACTTGCCTCCCATCCATGGCACAATTTAGAGCCTTAAAACATGACCCACATGCTCCACTACCACCACCCCAATCCATACACCATCCACCCTAAACAGACGCGAACAAAAAAAACAACATGCCACTCTTCAGAACTTCACATTTCCATATCTATTACACAATAAGGTTCTTGACAAAAACAACATAGCTCACCATATCACTCTCATCCACCTTCTCCATCACCTACACACGCAGACCCAACAAAATAACTTCTAAGCACGCTGGATGAATAATACGATATAGAAAAATTACACTATTGCTGTCCTCATACAGTTAATACCAGCACTAATGACACACCTGCTACAACTTATAAAAATATGTCTCACTCGTCTAGAAAACAAAGCAACACCATCACCAAAACTTGATCTCTAAAGTGCCTACTAATAAATACTTGATCACTCTCTAAATATGAGCACCACATATATGACCTACTCACTGACACACAACCTGACTACTCTTATTAACTGAATCATGGTTTGGATATGGCATGGCTCCAGTGTTGCATAAAGCCATTCCTCCAGGCTATCAGACTATCACACAACATTGTACAGGCAAAAGAGGAGATGGACTAACTGTTATGTTCAAGCAAGAAATAAATATCACCAAAGCTGACAAAATTTTCATATAAGTTTGTGAGGCCCTTATCACCATATGCAACCCTATACCAACTTCCTTTTATAACTTCCTCCTCCTTTACAGACAACCCCCTAGCAATGCAACATTTCCCACACACATTTTTAGACATAATACATACAAGGTGGGGGCTGGTGAAGTCGACGCATACAACTTAAACTGTACTAAAGGTAGCTATATGTATGAGTCTGTTACGCCAATGTCCATGCATCGTTTGGTGCTCTGGAGGAGGGAGAGCCATCTGATCTACCTCTGTTGGAAACAAAGTTTTTGAAATTGGATTTGAAAAGATTCTCTGAGCACTCAAAAATATAGTTCAGGTGACAAGGTTGTGGTATCTACTGTTCTTTATTGGACTATTCAAAATATTCTGCCCTTATGATAGGACTTTCCATGTGCCAACACGTGTTTCGTCTTTCACTGTAATCATGACAGCAGACTTTATCAGGGCATGTCATATATACTTTCAGCTTATCTGCTTGTCCATAATTATAAAGGTATAGCATAGGTTCGATCAGAGTAGTCTTTCAAGGTTATTGATAAAATTCTTGATACCTAAGTAATCTTGTGTGGAGACTGGGTATAAGCTATAAATTAACTGTAGAACAGTGATGGCCAAAATTGTATCATTGTTCTATTTTGAATATGGTTGGTGTGAGTTACATCCACAATCTATCATCCGGTATATATAGTGTTGCGATACCATGCTTAGTGTTGTCATACCATATAACCATGAGGGATGAGATAGAAAATGAGTAAGTAGTGAGGGATAAGTGGAGACGGTAGTTGAAGGCACGTTAGATTAAAATTACGATTTCAGGGTGTCTAGTTAGCGATCTATAATATAAGTCTCTCATTATAGAACTACATTTTTTCTGTTATACATCAGTTTGTAGTCTCAATATAATATGTGATTTGCAGTTTCGATTTTCAATAACATTGTACATCACTCAAGAGAAATGAATGCCATTCTTGATATTAGCATTATCACATTTTGATGAGTAGGTATGTCATTAGTCTACATTTGTACATCATGCCAGTTGGTCTAGTGGTTCACTGTTGGTATAATAACTGAACAGTATCGCTTATGGGTCATAGAACCAAGACATATTAGAGACCTAACAATGGAAAGGGTTTATGAAGGGCTTTTAAGCTACACTGTGCTTTTATAGCCCCTTCTGTGTTATCAGATAACAATTCTTATCCTACTGGCTCAGTACAATAACCAACATCCTAATCGGCCAGTAAGTAATGCAATTCTCAAACAATATTAAGCCCCATCTCAAAAGCTCTAAGGCACATGATCCAAATTGCTTACTGTCATCGCAGTCTTAGTTCTCTGTCACTTTGATGGATCATTTCTAAGCCATGGCAGTGAAAGGTCCTGTGATGGTTCTGTTTGGTACAAGTAAATGTATGTAAAGCAAACGGGTATCTGGAATCACCTTGTCTGACTGCTCTGAAGTGTTCTAGTATACTTTCAGCATTCTAATTCTACTTTCTACATATATCTTATTGCACTTTCAGATCAGAATATAAACTACGAAATATGTAGTGCAATTGATATTTTGCTTCATTGTGTAAGCTGGACTCTGATTGCATTCAAAATGTGTCAGTTCTTTCGCTAATCTGCACATAGAGCAATGGCCACATCTGTAAAAGCCTCTCATGTATGTGGTGAGCCAGTTCCCATGGATTTTAGTTTGGGGGTAACTGGGGCTTATAAGCCATCCTAATGTAGTACCTTTCTGAAAAGTGATACTTGGGTATTTGGTGATGTGTGGTGTAGTGTTCCTGTTTAGCAAGAGCCAATGTTGCTTTAGTACTCTGCTGATGTCAGCAGTGTTACTTCCATAAGACATGATAGGTCTGATGGTCTCTGCACACTTGTCTTTCTTAGGTTTATTGTCTGTTAGGGTTGTCTGTCTGTCAAGTTTAACTGCTCTTCTGTATGCCTCGTTGATTGTGTTAGCATCATATCCTCTAATTTGAAGTCTGTGTTTGATATCTTCCAGGCTCTTAGTGTATTCTGTATCACAGCTATTTTTGGAAGTAATTTTGGAAGTATATCAGTGTATAATGACACAACATCTAGTGTCAGTGGAGCCATGTCATCTTTCCACATAAT
Source organism: Calotriton arnoldi (assembly GCA_963921515.1). Classification (NCBI taxonomy): domain Eukaryota; kingdom Metazoa; phylum Chordata; class Amphibia; order Caudata; family Salamandridae; genus Calotriton; species Calotriton arnoldi. Next base: position 793,083 of record CAWUFW010007923.1, read on the forward strand.
GTGGAGACTAGGGGTTGCAGAAATATATCCACAAACGGTGACAAGAGTTCCGAAGGTCCCCCTATCCCAGAGATGATCGGTCTCCCTGGCCGGAAGAGGGCATTTTTGTGTATCTTTGGTAGTTTGTATAAGCAAGGAAATCTGGGTTTGTCTATTTTGAGATAGGCATATTCTTCAAAAGTCAGTAACCCTTCTTCATTCATTTTTTGACATATTTTTACACCTTATAACACTACACTCCAACCTATGCATTCTTAGTGACCTAAACATTTGGGGGCTCATTTATGAAGAAGTCATGCAGTGCAGCACAGCGCAGCAAGTCACCTTGCTGTGCTGCACTGCGTGACAAGGAAAGGACAGGAACGCACCGTACTTAAGGCAATACGGCGCATTTGTGTTCTTTCCCATGCACTGGTGCACAATGGGCTACCTAGTGCCAATGCAAGCACTCTTGTACCATGGTCCAAGGGTTCCTGCTTTGCATACAGGATTGTTTTTGTGCAGGACGGTGCACCTTCCTGCACAAAAACAATCCTGGGAGGTAAATTCCTCTATCTATGTGTGCTGCAAAAAGCAGCACACATAGAAAGAGGAAGAAACAAGGAGAAATAGATATATTTCTCCTCATTACGCCTTCCCTGGAAAGGTGTAAGTTTTGGCGCATTCCCAGGTTTTCTAGTTTTGGTAAATCTGGGAATGCATCACAAACCATGGGAGTTCCATGGGAACACCCACGCAACGCCCATGGAATGCCTTCTCAGGGCAGATTAATGCAACACAGCGATTTGCACTGGGCTGCTTTACTCCAGATTTATGATGCCACTTAGGGTCATGCAAAGTGGCTTTGCATGGCTTAATAAATCTTACTTAAGGTTTGCATTGCACATGTACAACATTGCGGGGTGCAAACACAACACAAACCTCCTCTTAAATATACCCCTTGGTTTGACAACCCTAATATGCCCCATCCAAAAACTATCATCACTATCCTAGTCACACTGAGCCTACATCAGACCATACACAAACCCACAAACATCGCTGGACACATCCTAGATGTCATTTTTGCAATTCCAGAACTGGGGACCTTTCAAAATATTACCACAGTGAAATGGTCAGACCACCATTTGTCAGCTTTCCAACATAAAACACCATAAATCAACACAACTAAGATCACGTTACCTCACCTATCGACCATGGAAAAAACTACATTTCGAATACTTAGATTCCCAACTAACAACCAACACAGATCTAGACACAATAAATTCAGTTAAAAAATTTGGAGTGGCTACAGGATATCCTAATACCACTAAGAACAACAAAACAGGACAAAAGAAAACAAGCACCTTGGAAAAATATAGAAAATAAAAAGATAAAACAACAAATTAAAAAGCTGCAGCGCACCCGGATCAAAATAAAGAGCAATCAAGACAAACTTTACCTACGCAAACTTAACAAAATATACAAGTAAACAATCAAAAAAGCTAAAATGTTGGACTATTTAAAACAAAGCAAAACCAAAAGCACCAACCCATTTCCAAAAACCTTCCAAGAGTAGGCTAACCCAGCCTCTCCATTCCTTCATACAAATATCACAAAGTGAATTCATGGATCTGGTCAAATCAAGCAGGACATTTTTTTTAACTACCTCTGCTGCCGCACCAACAGGAAGAATCATCAATAATTCTTTAACTACAGGAATCTTTCCAGAAGACCTAAAAAAGGCATACATATGCCGATTATTCTTTTTTTTAACAAATCTTTTTATTAGCTTGTGAAATAGGCACATTAACAAGTATACAACACATTTAATCAGGTTGGACATTATGGGCAGGAATGAGGCCTCTAATATGATTATAATCAATGGCTTAAGTTTTGACCTTGTTCACAGTTCCTGTTCATTGTCTGTTGGGACAAAGCCATGGGAGGCACACAAATATTGCCCCTGAAGAGGTTCCATTTACTCCAAATCAGTGTCCATTTCTTAGGGCAGCCCCTGCTTTCATAGATTGTCTTCTCGGTGGTCATACACCAGTCCATGTCCTGTTCCCAGGCCTGAAGTGTTGGCACCTCCGAGGCCCCCCATGATTTTGTGATGTTACGCTTGGCTATCATCCAGCCCAAAGTAGCCCTGCTCTCTCTATGCTATTCAGATCTGTTGCTCCCCATATATATAAAAGACATTGTTTCGGCTCCGGTTCTATCGTGTTCTCTAATGTCTCGCCCATAGGGCGTGTCAACTGGTCCCAATATATCTTAATGTGTGGGCAATCCCAAATAATGTGGTAGAAGGTACTCTCTTGTCCACAGCGTCTTCTACATGTAGAGTCTACCCCGGGAGTAAACTTGGCCAATGTATGGCCCGAGTAGTATAGTCGGTGTAGTATCTTAAGCTGAACCAGTCTGAGTCGTGCAGGGATTGCCACTTCCTAAGGCGAGGACGTGGCCTCCTTCCATTCCTCATCTTCTAAGTTTCCTACATATTGCACCCAGCGTTGCCTAAGCAGGACAAGGGGATCAGGGGAGTTATTAATTAGCTTTTTATAGGTCTGGGAGATGGCCCCATGGTCCATGTATTCAGTGAGAATCCTGTCTTCAAGTGGCGAGGATTCCGGGAGTCTCCCACCTCCAGGGACTGCCCCTAGGAGAGCATTCTTAATTTGGATATATCTAAACCGTTCAGTATCTCCTAGGTCATACTCCTTCTGAAGGGCCTCGAAAGAGACTACCCCCTCCCGATCCCACAAGGCTCCCACCCGGGAAATACCTATGAGGTCCCATTTGTCAAACCCCTTGGAGTATCTGAGAGTCCCGAGGCAGCCCGTATCCCACAGTGGGGAGGCAAGTGTAATTTTATTGTTCCAGCCCATACTTTTGTTTGCTGCGTGCCAAACTTTCAGTGTGTGATTTGTTGGGCCTGTTAGTGTAAGTCGATTTGGTTTTGCATAGAGTGCTCTTTCGTCTCTACCACCAGGCAGGACATATTTGTCCATCTTAAATGCTGGGTCATCATGGGGTTTGTACAAGCAGAGATTAATCATCATAAGATGTGAAGCCCAGTAGTACCTTCGCATATCACCAATTGCTGTGTGGCAATTCGAGGAGGCCCACCATCCCACAAGAGCAGCCTTTGTTAATTTTCTATGGCTTTAAAATAGGAGGCAGGCACTGGATATGGGGTATTTTGTAGTATATATTAGAATCTAGGGAGAGCCATCATTTTAAACAGCGCCGCACGGCCCAGCAGCGAAAGTGGAAGGGACCTCCAATGACGCACATCTCCCCTTAATCTCTATAATGGGAGTAGAAGAGTTTTGTCATAAAAGTCATATACCCATTATTAAAGAAAACTAACATGGACTTGTATGATGCTGACAACTACAGACCAATTACAAATGGACCCTTTTCTGGGCAAACTGATAGAGCAGCATTCACCCAGATGTCACACTTGAGTGAAGATAACTCGATACTTTCACAATACCAAACAGGATTTTGCCCAGGAAGAGGCACAGAATCTACCCTCATCGCCATCTGGGATAACCTTAAAAATACAGTAGACTAGAATGGGGTTGCTGCAGTACTTCTCTTGGACCTCTCAGCTGCCTTTGACACAGTTGACCATGACACTCTAATACAAAGACTCTACAAAGCAGGCATAGAGAGAAATGCTCTCGACTGGATCACGTCCTACCTTCAAAACAGAACAAATTTCGTCCATACTCCACCTTTCTCCTCCAAACCATACTTCACTAAAGCAGGGGCCCCTCAAGGCTCTATCATCTCACCCATGCCTTTCAACATCTACACGAAATCATTTCTGGCAATGATCAATGAATTTCACCTCACATGCTATAAATATGCAGATGACACACAAATACTCCTTAAACTGGAAAACCCAAAGACATTGGAAACCCAATCAGAAGTAAAGTTCAGGAAACTATTGAAAATATACCTGTTTTAAATAGGTCACTTTTGCTGTCTTGGTCTGCAGTAGTGCTGGGAAGCCTAGTCAAGGTAGCCACGTGCTCTACAAAAACCAAGTTGAATTGAATTGAAACCCAAAAATCTTCAGTTGCCTCAGAGCTGTTGATCATTGGATGACATGGAGCCATCTCAAATTGAATGCTTACAAACCTGAAATACCTGGTGATTGAAAAAAATATGAACCAGTCTGTGCCTGGCCTGACGATATAGGACCACCTCCTAGAGTATCTAAGGAAGTAAGAAATCTTGGAATTACTATGGACTTCAAGTTATCAATGAATGCCTATGTGGACAAATTAGGGAGATCAAGCTTCATTACCATGAAACCTCTGTGATGCATCTTCCTCCAACTAGGATTTCCACACAAGGTCCAAGCTACTATCTATCTTGTACTGTCTGAACTTGATTACGCTAATGGAATCTACCACGGATCATCTTTATCAACTATGAAAAGAGTGCAATGGATTCAGAACTCTGCTGCCAGACTACTCCTACATGTAAAGCCACAAGCCCACGTCTTCCCTTCCTTGAGGGCCCTACATTGGTTACCGGTTCCCAGAAGATTCACCTTCAAGCTCCTTTGTATCATCCATAAAGTAATACATGGAACAGGAATGCTTGTCATCAGGAATCAAATCACCAAATACATTCAACAAAGGAACCTCCACACAAGATTGGCAACTCGTCTCAAAAACCCACCATACAGGAAAAAAACCATAGGTCGTACATCTTTATCTGTTCAAGCAGACAAACTATGGAATCCATTACCCCAAAACAAAAGATTCACAGATAACTATCTTATCTTCAGAAGACTACTCAAGAGTTGACTCTTTCCTACAGAACCACCATACTCAGACACTATTGTACAACATATGCCTGTGTTTGCAAATAGTTATAATATGATAATATGTATGTATCTAGATATGTGTATTTCTTTGTATAAATATGTATAAAAACTATAGTTTTTAAAATAAATAGATATTCTTTAGGCCCACTTAACAAATGTACATATTACTTATGGTTATATATTTATACCAAAGGTTACATGCACTTTATAGTTAGGCTGAGATTTCACTTGTTACCTGAGCTAACTATCACTTATGCCCCGCAATGCACTACTTATGACCTTACATATTGCATTACTCATGATATTGTCAGTGACATCACTCATGACACCACTGATGATATCTCAAATGACATCACTAATAACATCATCCCGTGAGTGTGTTCCGTAAATCTTTCAGAGATTTAAAGATCTATACTAAGCTACAGCATTAGTTAAATTACTATTCTTTCTGTACTAGTAATTGGTCATACTATTTCTAACATTTCTCACCTGAGTGGCTGTGTGACTATCGGTATCAGTGGATGTCTGAGTGGCTGTATGGGTGTGTCAGTGGGTTTGTGAGTGACTGTATGGATGTGTTGGGGGTGAGTGAGTGGCTGCATTTGAGAGTGAGTGGGTGTGTGAGTGACTGTATCGGTGAGTTGGTGACTGTGTGAGTGGCTGCATAGGTGTGTGAGGGGCTGTGTGAGTAGCTGTATGGGTGACTGAGTGGCTGTGAGACTAGCTGTATGTGTTAGGGAGTGGGTGTGTGAGTGGCTGTATGGGTCAGTGAGTACCTGTTTGAGTGTGTGTATGGGTAAGTGAGTGGCTGTAGTAGAGAGTGAATATCTATGTGAGTGTGTGTAAGGGTGAGTGAGTGGCTGTGTCAGGGGATGTATTGATAAGTGAGTGGGTGTGTGAGTAGCTGTATTGGTGAGTGAGTAGCATTGTGAGTAGCTATATGGGTGAGTGTGTGGGTATGTGAGTATGTGTTTGGGTGAGTAAGTGGCAGGGTGAGTTTCTTTATTGGAGATTGAGTGGGCATGTGAGTGGTTGTATCGGTGTATGAGTGGGTGTGTAAGTGTCTGTCTGTCTGTATGACTGGATGTGTGAGTGGCTGTACTGATAAGTGAGTGGGTGCATGAGTAGCTGTATGGTGAGTTAGTGGGTTTGTGAGTGGCATTATGACTGAGTGGATGTGTGAGTGACTCTATGGATGAGTGGTTCTGTGAGTACTGGTATGGGTCTGTAAATGGGTATGTGAGGGGTTGTGTGGGAGTGGGTATATGAGAGGTTCTATGGGGGTGTGAGTGGGTGGGTGAGTGGTTCTGTGGATGATGTCATAAGTGATGTCATTACTGATGTCATTTGAGATGTCATGCGTGATCAATCAATCAATCAAGCGTTTGTTAAGCGTGACTACTCACCCGTAAGGGTCTCAAGGTGCTGGGGGGGGGTTCGCAGGTTCCAGTCCATCAAGGAGGGGGTCTGTTGAAGAGCCAGGTTTTGAGGTTTCTTGTGAAGATGGGGATCGATGTTGTCTGTCTGAGGTGGAGCGGAAGGGCGTTCCAGGCTCTGGCCGTGAGGAAGAAGAAGTAGCGGCCTCCCGATCAGGTCTTTCTGGTGCGGGGGACCATGGCGTAGGAGAGCTGGGCTGATCGTAGGGTCCTTTGGGGTGCATGGAATTTGAGTCGGCTGTTCAGGTATGCTGGCCCGGTGTCGTGGAGAGCCTTGTGAGCGTGGGTGAGCATCTTGAAGGTGACTCTAGCTTTGATGGGGAGCCAGTGGAGTGTGCGCAGGTGCTGGGAGATGTGGCAGTGTCTTGGCAGGTTTAGGACCAGTCTTGCGGCGGCGTTCTAGATGTTCTGTAGCTTGCGGGTGAGGTTTTTGTTTATTCTGGCGTAGAGTGCGTTGCCGTAGTCGAGTCTGCTGGTGACCAGGGCGTGAGTGACGGTATATCTGTGTTCGAGGGGGATCCATTTGAAGGTCTTACGTAGGAGGCGGAGGTTGTGGAAGCAGGAGGACGAGATGGAGTTTATCTGGCGGTCCATTTTGAGCTCGGAGTCCAGGATGATTCCCAGGTTGCATGCGTGGTCTGTGGGGGTGGGCGGGCTTTCAAGGACGGGGGGCCACCAGGTGTCGTTCCAGGCATCGGGGTTTGGGCCCATGATGAGTACTTCTGTTTTGTTGGTGTTTAGTTGTAGGCAGCTGTTTTTCATCCATTTGGCGATGGCTTCCATGCCTTCTCAAAAGTTGTGTCTGGCGGTGTTGGGTTCATTGGATAGGGAGAGGATGAGTTGGGTGTCGTCTGCGTATGACACAATGTTGAGTCTGCAGGTTCTGACAATGGGGGTGAGCAGAGCCATGTAGACGTTGAAGAGCGTAGGGCTGAGAGAGGACCCTGGGGGACTCCGCAGGTGGTTGGTGTAGGGTCCGAGAGAAAAGGGGGGAGTCTGACCCGCTGCGTTCTGCCGGAGAGGAAGGAGCGGATCCAGTCGAGGGCCTTGTCTTGGATCCCTGCGTCGTGGAGTCTGCGTATTGGGTGCGGTGAGAGACTGTGTTGAACGCCGCTGAGAGGTCGAGGAGGATGAGGGCTGCTGTTTCTCCTTTGTCCAGTAGGGTGCGGATGTCATCTGTTGCGGCGAGGAGGGCGGTTTCCGTACTGTGGTTTTTTCTGAAGCCGAATTGGGTCACTGGCCATGTCATGAGTGATATATTATGTGAGCTCATAAACAGTGCATTGCGGGGCGTAAGTTATAGTTAGCTCAGGTACCTATAATTGCCAAATTTCTATGGATTTGTGAAATCTGAGCATTCCTATAACGTCCCTGTAATATTGTTTTTCCAGTAAATTTCTAAGGTTTTTTTATTTATATTTCCTAACTGTAACGTCCATGTAACCTTTGTTTTTTGTTCTGTGAATTTAAAAAAAAAAAAAAAAATCTATTTCCAAACTATAAAGTCCCTGTAACCTTTGGATTTTTAAGTAAATTTCTGAGGTTGTTTAATATTATTTCCTACCTGTAACCTTTGAGAGTGAATGTGTGAGTGAGTGCATGAGTGTCTCAATGGATATGTGAGTGGGCATGTGAGTATCTGATTGTGCCTGGGAGTTGGTGCATAAGTGTCTAACTGGGTGTCTGAGTGGGTGTGTAAGTGTCTGAGTGGGTCTTTGAGTTGTTGCGTGAGTGTCAAAGTAAGTGTGGGAGTGGGTGCATGAGCGGCTGAGTAAGTGTCTGAGTAGTTCTGTGAGTGGGTGTGAGAATGTCTGAGTGGGTTTTGTGAGTGCCTCCATGTGTGTGTGAGTCAGTCTGTCAGTGAGTGCATGAGTGTCTGAGTGGGTCTGTAAGTAGATGCATGAGTCTCTGAGTGGGTCTGTGAGTGAGTGCATGACCCTCTGAGTGGGTCTGTGAGTGGTTGTGAGTACATGAGTCTCTGAGTGGGCCTGTGAATGCATGAGTCTCTGAGAGGGTCTGTGAGTGGGTGCTTGAATCTCTGGGTCTGTGAGTGGGTATGTGAATGTTGTTTTTCTACCCTCTGTTTTGCCTTTTGAACTTGTTTTTCTGCCCTCTGTTTTGCTGCTTATGAGCCCCGGGGGCCACCACCTCCCCTGGGCTTTACTTGTATTAAGGGGGGGCCACAGGTACCCCCCATTGAGCTTTAAGAGCCTCAGAGATTCACAGATAACTATCTTATCTTCAGAAGACTACTCAAGAGTTGACTTTTTCCCACAGAACCACCATACTCAGACACTATTGTACAACATATGCCTGTGTTTGCAAATAGTTATAATATGATAATATGTATGTATCTAGATATGTGTATTTCTTTGTATAAATATGTATAAAAACTATAGTTTTTAAAATAAATAGATATTCTTTACGCCCACTTAACAAATGTACATATTACTTATGATTATATATTTATACCAAAGGTTACATGCACTTTATAGTTAGGTTGAGATTTCACTTGTTACCTGAGCTAACTATAACTTATGCCCCCGCAATGCACTACTTATGACCTTACATATTGCATTACTCATGATATGGTCAGTGACATCACTCATGACACCACTTACCTCCCTAGGGCTTCATTCAAACCAAAGGAGGGGGACGCATGGCTCCCCTGTTTGGGGCTTTCATATTCCCCATGCACCACCCGCTCCCCCGGGCTGACGTAAAAATGATGCAGGGTGCCGTGCAGATCCCCCCAGGCCTGGCCTTAACTCAATTGGGGAGGAGAGCAATGTGGCCCCCCTCCCCCGGCCTATTTCAGCCCCGGGGACCCTATCCTCCAGGGCCTGGCCGTGCATCCCTGGGTACCCTGGTCCCAGCCAGGGCACACAGTGTGCAGGATGAGGAGCACAGGCGGAGCCGCAAGGCCCCCGCATTCCCAGCTGGCTCCCCCCAACTCCTGCGGGAGCCAACATTGCTATTGCACACAGGGAGCTGCTGGAAATTTAGCTTCCTGTGTGCAAGAGCAATTGTTTCATCTCTTTCCCTGCCCACATGTCTGCAGGCAGGGAAAGAGATGAAACCTCCACTTCCAGCAGGCAGGAGCACTTTGACAGCTCCCGCACACTGGAAACAGACTGTATACCCGCCAAGCAAAAGCAAACAGCTATGTCCCAGAGGTGGGCATACCAGGACATAGTAGGAGCTGGCCCTTGGGGGTGGCAGTCCCCAGTGTCATATATGGCATGCAGCCTCCCGCATTCTCTGTATATGGGCCAGACCCTCGGAGGTGGTATATGGCCTGAGAGGGGGCCCGCACGACCCAACTCCAAGAATTATTTATTATTTAGACCCGCAGAAGGTGGTGTCTGTGCGGCTTCCCGCAAATTGTTATTACCGCTCCAGAGAGGTGGTGGTACTGGGAGTTTCTACATGCACAGGAGGGGCATCCACAAGGCCCCCTCCATTATTGGAAATAAACCTCAAGAGAGGCGGTGATCCCTGGGGTTCAAAGAGTCACAGGAGGGGGCCCCATAAGCCTCCTCCTTTGAGGCATTGGTAAAATATGAATGTTTTGCGACCGTGATTCGGTTGCCAAACATTCATACACAAAACTGTGATTTTGTATTTGGAAGGAAGCCCTAAACATGCCCCTTCCAAATGCCAAATTGGTATTGCAAATTGCTGTTCTGTAACGTGGTACTGAATTGCAGCTTGCCCTTTTGTACACTTAAAAAACATTTTTACAGTTGAAAATGGCTCGATTCTGTGAATCAGGCCATTTCCAACCGCAAAAAAATGCCTTCTACATATGGTCCTGATACTCTTGATGTTTCAAGCCCAGATCTGGTTGTGGTTTACTGCTGAGGTTAAAAGGCCTTGCACTTCCCCCAAGCCCTAAAAAGGGAGGTGACCTTGCAGTCATTGCGATGGCATCTGTATTTGTATCTCATTTTGAGTGAAACTTTCTCGTTTGTTGAGCTTATCTGCCTCTAAATCCCCATCTTTCCCTCCTGTTCCATGACTGAGACTCTTGTTTATCATCTCCCAAGTTAAGCAGGTAAGTACTGAAATGAGCTCATCATTTTTTTTCCCCCTCCTTATGACTGGCACTGCCTGCTATCTTCTACACACAGTGAAAATACCACTAAAAGATCTCAACACCAAGATAGAAAAATAAAGAATATTTATCCAGGTAAAACAAAAACAAAATGACAAAAATCCAATCAATACATCATCAGATATGCAATTTCCAATAAATCTGGTCAGGAATTAGTATTATCAAAACACAAAGAAGGGAGAGTAGAGGTCAGCAAAGAGGGGACCTATTCTCCATGGTACTATATAAATAATCAAAAAGGTACCCTCTATCCAGAGAACAAGCGGGGTATATTGTTTCCTTGCAGGAACATAGATGGAAAAGAAAAAAATATTTATTTTCATAAAACCCTCACCCACCCGGGTTTCCCCTTGGTGGCATGCTTCATCATTGGGTCATACGGACAGGGGCGTGCTACTAACAACAAATACGCGGGAGCACTGAATCGTAAATTACAGGGTGTCCCTATACACCTAACCACTTATGACAAATCAGAATGGAGTATTTTTTTTTCAAAAGTAAGGAAAAGGTTAAAAATACCAGATTAGTGGGTCCAAAAACAATTTTATTTACTACCCCCAAAATGGTATGCTAAAATCTGGGGACGTGTGGGAAAACCCTAGGCGTGAATACCTATTGTTTCCCTTTATCGTCAACTAGTTTCATGCCTTTCCCAAAGGCATTTCGTCAGGACCTAGAAAGGAGAAATGATGTTCCCACTCCAGGTGTCACAATAAACACAATAATAATCAAAAATTCAAAATAAACATACAGCACCTAATTGGCCTGCGTTAAATATCAAAAAGACCTGCAAGGATATAAGGAAAAAGAAAGATTAAAAAAATACACGACCCTCAGGTCCATATTGTATTTCAATCCGTGCTTGTGGTGGTGAAATATATTTTTCAAACCATGCCAAAGGCGTGCGTGAAAACTGTGGAGATAAAACTTGCAAGACGATACAAACATAAAACATATAATACACTGTCACCAGCATAGACAAGTTTAGAATAGTTCATACTTATAATGCGACCATCATTGGGCCCCATGAGTCCATCGAGGAGTTAAAGGAGGGACGCCTGTGGTCAAACCCTGCATATGTGGCCAAAATGGAGAAATCCAATAAAGGTAACGAATTAATGCAGCAAAATTAAGCGTGTGTCCTGATGGGGGCAGGACGCCCCTACTTACTCCGTCAAGGCTACTCCCTCTCCGTAGACCTGACCGCACTCCCCCGAGGCTCCGATGTTACAGGAGCCGCAGGCAGAGTGGCTTTTTAGACATGTGAGCGTTGCGCGGGTCAAATTGAAAAATAAACTAGACCGCGTACCTCCGTTCACAAAACCCTTGCCGGTTGATTTCCGGTTTGTTACAAGGTTGCCTAAACGCTAGTGATACAGATTGAAAATTGAGGTTACACAAGGATGATAGACTGGAAAAGGGGTTATTAATCAGAAAAAGTCTAGTCTAGAGTAGAGAAAAAGTTAAGTCTTCGTGAAACTAGAATTACGCGCAAAAAACCCCCCAAAAAACCTTTCTGACACAGGTGTCGAATACCAGGAGGACACCTAGTGTCCTTTCTGAGCACTCAAACAAGCATATGATCTAACTGTGGGAAATGGGCAGAAAACGATTAGTGCCACCAAAGGGTGTTAGGAGTATACTGGTGGGTTAAGAGCCACTGATGTCAATAGCTTTATTGACAACCGAGGGGACACAGGATCAATCCCTCGTGTCCTCTCCGGATTGTCCACAGTGTGTATCTGCGGAGTCCAAAGGCATTACACCTAACGCGGTGGATCGGGGTTGAGAAATATAAGGGCATTGCTAACTTAATGTGCCCACAAATCAAAGTTGTTAGTTTACAAAAGTGCCGCAGGTGTTACCAACAGACAAATTAGGAAAAAACGAAAGAACGAAAAAAATCACATTGGTACAAGGTTTTGATTCCATGTGTGGTTGACAATAATGAAGACCCTTATGTTGGGAGCCGATGTTTCCAGTGAAATATAATAGAAATGATGTCTGATCGCATGTTATCAGATAAAATGGAAGGAAATATCAGGGGCTATTGGGTTGATGTAAGAGTGCTGTATTTGAGTAAACTGACCCCACAGTATATTTTCATTCAATCCATTGTCATGTGATTTGAGTCTATAGACCCATCTCTTCTCCTTTTCGTGAAGGCCAGCTTCGTTGTTAATCAGTTCGATCACAGTCCATCTCAAATCCTTCAGAGTGTGTTTCTTTTCCAAAAAATGAGAGGTCATTTTAGTTGTCACTCGTTGGCACCTTAGTTGGTTCCCCGCCCAATGGACCTGGTTCCGTTTCCTCATTCTCCCTCTCTGGTTGCCTACCCCTAAAAAAGGCTCATAATGGTTATCCTGTTGTGGTCCATTGTGACCATGGGGTGCTTCCCAAGGGGTATAGAATGGTAGATGTTGTGGCATTTGTGGTGGCGGACCATAGAAAAATGGCGGCGGATACATAGGGGCTTGTTGGAATTACAACAGGGGCCCACGAGGCAACTGGGTACATTGGGCGGGGAACCAAGAAACCTTAAGAGTGGAAACTCGAAGCATGACGGCTTCCCTGAACCACCAGGCAGGACCCAGCAACCAGCCAGCCTAATTGTGAATCTCACTGATACTGTCCTTACATCCACCCAACAGGGCGTCTTGGAAAAGGGACTTGGTTTTGTCCCCACATCAAACGTGGACAAGTTTAGAGTAAGCTGTTAAGTCAACGAGTTCATAAGAAAACTCAAGCTGAGAGCGTTCTTCTTGGACAAACAGAACGATAATGAACAAAAGGATGACACAGGATTGAGGAATAAATCGAACTTCACCCCCCCAGCCACCAGAATACCAGTAGAGATCCTAGCCTTTGAAAAGGCAGTATTAAAGGATATAGGAGAACTAAACCCCCGGAACATCAAGGTTTTCCATAACACCTCCAGGGAGGAATTACAAGCGATCAAGGATCTTTCACAGAATGATGATCTGGTAATAAAACCCGCAGACAAGGGGGGCGCGATAGTGATCCAGACCAGAGAGGAATATCGAACTGAGTGTCTTCGTCTATTACAAGACCAATGGAACTATGAACCATTGACTATAGACGCCACAGAAAGAATCAGAATACAAGTGGGCAGTATGGTTGGAGGCTTTAGCTCATGATTGGCTATCAAAGAGAGAAGGGGATTTCCTTACCAATAAGAAACCGTCCCCCCTTATTTCTACACCATCCCAAAGATACATAAAAACCTGGGAAAACCCCCAGGTCGCCCTATTGTTTCAGGGATAGGGTCAATCTTGGAACCCCTCTCCAAGTTTGCTGACGCATTCTTGCGGCCTATTATCCAAGGAACAGAGACATACTTGAAAGACACCAAGGATATTCTACGTATCCTGAATAGGTTACCATTTGATGAAGAAACACAATGCCTCATTGAACTTGATATAGAGAGCTTGCATACTAGCCTCCCACATTCCGACACCGTAGAGATTCTGGAGGCAGTTCTCTTCAACACAGATTGGAAATACCAGACACCTCGTAATCTGGTGATGGAATGTTGCCACCTGGCTCTGACGGAGAACTTCTTTGCTTTCGAGGACCAACTCTTCCTACAAAAGCACGGAACCAGTATGGGCAGCACATTAGCTCCTAGTGTGGCGGGTCTGTATGTCCACCACCTTGAGCAACAAAAAATCTTGTCATCAAACAACCCCTATAGAGACAATTTAGGGCTCTGGAAGAGATATATAGCTGATGTCCTAGTCATCTGGAATGGAGATGAGAACACAGCAGAGTCATTTATCACATGGCTCAACGAACAGAACCAATATTTAAAATTCACTTGCACAATATCAAGAACCACCAGGGTTTTCCTGGATCTGAATATCACTGCCAATGGAGCAGGGCTGAAGACGACGACTCACTTCAAGGCCTCAGCGAAAAATTGCCTCTTGAGTTTTGACAGCCACCACCCAAGACATCTGAGAGAGAATCTACCGTTCGGGCAGTTCCTACGCCTTCGAAGATACTGTTCGGAGGTGAACGATTTCAAGTTACAAGCAATTGACCTCAGCGCTAAGTTGAAAGCATGTAACTATCCCGACAGAATAGTATCACGTGCTATGAAAAGAGCCAGAAATAATGACAGGCAAGCTCTTCTGGATCATACCACAAAGGAACCAGATACGACACGTCCTATATGCATCACAACGTACAACAGTGCCTCAAACACCATCACAAAGATAATAAACAAACACTGGTGAATTCTGAGTGGATGTACAGTAACGCTACCCAAACCTATGTTCTCGCACAGGAGAAACCGCAACTTGAAGGACATGCTGGTCCACACCCGGCCACACCAACCTCAAGACAATACACCCAATCAAGGTTTTTTAGCACCCATCAGTGGCCATCACCCCTGCGGCAATTGCAGCATGTGCCACATCATAAGAACCAGTAAGAAGATCACTTTCAATGATGGCACCACTTGGGAACAATGAAAGTTTGCCAACTGTGAGTCAAAGAACGTTATATACTTGATCACATGCCCGTGCAATCTTCATTATGTGGGCATGACATCAAGGAAAGTAAAAACACGTATATGCGAACATCGCAGCAACCTAAGGTGCCAACGAGTGACAACTAAAATGACCTCTCATTTTTTGGAAAAGAAACACACTCTGAAGGATTTGAGATGGACTGTGATCGAACTGATTAACAACGAAGCTGGCCTTCACGAAAAGGAGCAGAGATGGGTCTATAGACTCAAATCACATGACAATAGATTGAATGAAAATATACCGTGGGGTCAGTTTACTTAAATACAGCACTCTTACATCAACCCAATAGCCCCTGATATTTCCTTCCATTTTATCTGATAACATCCGATCAGACATCGTTTCTTTTATATTTCACTGGATACATCGGCTCCCAACATAAGGGTGTTCATTATTGTCAACCACACATAGAATCAAAACCTTGTACCAATGTGATTTTTTTCATTCTTTCGTTTTTTCCTAATTTGTCTGTTAGTAACACCTGGGGCACTTTTGTAAACTAACAACTTTGATTTGTGGGCACATTAAGTTAACAATGCCCTTATATTTCTCAACCTTGATCCACGGCGTTAGGTGTAACGCCTTCGGACTCCGCAATACACACTGTGGATAATCCGGAGAGGACACGAGGGATTGATCCTGTGTCCCCTCGGTTGTCAATAAAGCTATTAACATCAGTGGCTCTTAACCCGCCAGTATACTCCTATCACCCTTTGGTGGCACTACTAGTTTTCTGCCCATTTCCCGCAGTTAGATCATATGTTTTTTTGAGTGCTCAGAAAGGACACTAGGTGTCCTCCCGGTGTTCAACAACTGTGTCAATAAAGTTTTTTTTTGTGTGTTTTCAGCGCATAATTCTAGTTTCATGAAGATTTCATTTTTCTCTACTCTAGACTAGACTTTTTCTGATTAATAACCCCTTTTCAAGTCTATCATCCTTGTGTAACCTCAATTTTCAATCTGTATCACTAGCTTTTAGCGAACCTTGTAACAAACCGGAAATCAACCAGCAAGGGTATTGTGAACGGCGGTACGCTGTCTAGTTTATTTTTCAATTTGACACGTGCAACGCTCACGTGTCTAAAAAGCCACTCTGCCCGCTGCTCCAGTTCCATTGGAGCCTCGGGGGAGTGCGGTCAGGTCTACGGAGAGGGAGTAGCCTTGACGGAGTAAGTAGGGGCGTCCTTACCTTGATTGGATTTCTCCATTTTGGCCACATATGCAGGGTTTGACTACAGGTGTCCCACCTTTAACTCCTCGATGGACTCATGGGGTCCAATGATGGTCGCATTTTAAGTATGAACTATTCAAAACTTGTCTATGCTGGTGACAGTGTATTATATGTTTTATGTTTGTATCGCCTAGTACGTTTTTTCTCCACAGTTTTCACGCACGTCTTTGGCATGGTTTGAAAAATATATTTCACCACCACAAGCACGGATTGAAATACAATATGGACCTGAGGGTCGTGTATTTTGTTAATCTTTCTTTTTCCTTATATCCTTGCAGGTCTTTTTGATATTTAACGCAGGCCAATTAGGTGCTGTATGTTTATTTTGAATTTTTGATTATTATTGTGTTTATTGTGACACCTGGAGTGGGAACATCATTTCTCCTTTCTAGGTCCTGACGAAATGCCTTGGGGAAAGGCATGAAACTAGTTGACAATAAAGGGAAACAATAGGTATTCACGCCTAGGGTTTTCTCACACGTCCCCAGATTTTAGCATACCATTTTAGGGGTTGGAAATAAAATTGTTTTTGGACCCACTAATCTGGTATTTTTAACCTTTTCCTTACTTTTGAAAAAAAACATACTCCATTCTGATTTGTCATAAGTGGTTAGGTGTATAGGGACACCCTGTATTTTATGATTCAGTGCTCCCGCGTATTCGTTGGTAGTAGCACACCCCTGTCCATAGAGGGCAGGGATGGACCCAATGATGATGCATGCCACCAAGGGGAAACCCGGGTGGGACAGGAATTAGTATTGCCAGATTGGGCTCCTCTTAGAGCTTTTACAGTACTTTTAAGATCAGTAGTTAGGCATTTGAAAAGTATGTATGCAAGTATTGAAGATGGGGCGATCCGAGCGATGGGAGATTGGGAGATTGCTCGGTTTCATGGAGACAGTACTCACAGATATATCCTTCAAAGTATCCTGGAGATCTGCGCCAGCAGCGCTAGCACGTCGGTGAAGCAGGCCTCAATGAAGACTGCAAATACAGCCTCCCAGCTGTTTGACAGAAAATGGGTTCTGCAGACATTCCCTTCACAAGAGTTTATGTATCGCTCCACCTTCACACACCAGCTGCCTCCGCTTCCAAAATGGAGATGCCAGTGTGCAGCAACAAGGCATTCCCCCTTCCTTGATGCAGTGGGGAAGTCAAGATCTGGCTGCACTACCCTGGATTAGAACACCTGTGCTCCAGGAGCGTTGATTCTGCTGTCTGCGGGCTCCCGCACATGAGGCCACTTTGGTGAGTGACACAGCTCGGAGCAGCAGGCCAGGGCTGGGAATCGGCCGCGATAGAGGTGGTTGAGATTCCTGCCTGGTGGGAGCCTTGAGCAGGCACGCTTCATTGAGGAAGGTTACTAGGCAACCAGAAAGGAGCCTACACAGCTCGGATGTCCGCTGCTGACTGTAGAAGGTGATTGGGGGCCACTGCAATTGGCGCTTGGGTTAGCGAAGCACGTCTGATGGCCACAGTTTAAGCACAATTACCCCACAGCAGATGTCAGGGTGCTGGCAGTGCTTGGCCTGAGCCTCCAGAAGACTTGATATCCCTATGTCTTCTACAACAGGAGGCAAGCACGACAAGCCTTTGGAGTTTCTTTGGGTGCAAGTGGATTCAGAGGGTAGGACTTTTTCCTCCCTCACTGCAGAGGCAGCAGGCCACCACAGTCGTGCAGTGGCAGAGTGACAGTCCTCCTGTTAGCACAGTTGCTCATAGTTGCAGAGTCTCCTCAGGACCCCAAAGTGAACTAAAAATATGGGGTCAGTGGTCCAGTACTCATACCCATTCCAGGTTTTGAAGTAGGCAAACTTTAAAGGAGCATCTGTATAGTGCACACAACCCTCCCTTTCCCTGCCCTGACTCCAGTTACATTACAGGGCATGAAGACGTCTTTGTGTGAGGGCAGGTACAGCCCTATTCAGGTGTCAGTGACAACTCCTTCCACCATTCTAGCTCAGAAAGATCCATCAACCATGGGCCATCAGGATATGCAGGGAACACCTCAGCTCCCTTTTGGTGACTGTCTAGAGTGAATCTACACTAACTCAACTGTCCTCCAACCCAGACGTGTATTCTACAGACAGGCAGAGACACAGAATGGTTAAGTAAGAAAATGCCAACTTTCTACAAGTCAACAACAATACAAATGCCAATACTGACCAACTCTTTTTGTACCATCAATTTTATTCTGAACACTCTATTTAATAATAGTGATCATGTGATTTTTTCACTTTTTTCTGTATTTGTTTTTAAATTAATTTATGTCATGTACATAAGCACATGACAGCTGTATTATACAAAACAATTAGAACCACCCACCAAACAATTATATCCAACAGTTTAAACAAAAATAAATTACAGGAAAATCACAAACAATAATATTGACCATACAAAACAATTAAGACAATGTTTGTACCATAGCAGTTCTGAAATGTTCTTGCCCAACTAGGAAAATACATAGGTTATTAACACTTCTTTTACTTGACTTTTCCTTTCTCATGGGCCACACAACCTCGCAATGTTCTGCTCATCTAATCAAGATATTATCTTTCAAATTTTAAATGTATCATCCTGATTGGAATACCTCATTTCATATCATGTAGGTTGCGATGATGTCCGATGCTTCGTGTAAGGGTTCTCCTCAGGACACAGAACTGATATCAACTGCAATTAAAAAAGTAATGAAATAAATACAATATTGTTATCACTATTTACTACTTAGTAGAAGGTTGGACTTTTTTTCTTTTGCTCTCTCTCCATCCTTAAACTATTGTCTGTAAATATTACCTTCGGTTCAAAAGCCACTTTGCCGCAATCTATTTCTCTTCATTCGTCAAATCGTCTAGTCTAAAAGTATCAAAAAATGGAAACCTAGGTGATATATATCCAATCACAACCAATGACTAAATTATTCAGTATTCCTCAACATGATAGTACTCACGTTATTATCCAAGCAACAACCAAACCGCATTGCTTCTCGACTCGAGCCTATTCTGAAACTAAGCAACAAAGCGGTGTAAACTCTGCTAACCTCGCCTTACACTCTCAAAGTCAAAGCATCGACACACATTCACAATACCCTTAATGTACAAACTTGCCTGCTCTTAATTAGTAAGGCACTCAAATACAGCTACCTTTCATTTTGGCTTTCCCTCAACCTGTCATACCTTTGTACATTCACCGACGTTACAAATTGTTTGCAGCGCAGAGATTTCACATAACTAGACGCCTCTTTTACTCACTTGTTTCTGGCTTTGGTTGTAATGTACTGCCCAAGTGGTGGTAGATGCACTCATCCACTCATTTTGGCATGTCAAAGTTGGCCTCGTACTGCTTCCGTATGTGTACCGTCCGTTACTGAAGCGTATTAATCTCCTTCCTGGAACAAAGCATTCTAGGAGTTGTAGTTCCAAAGAAGAATTTCCCACATCTCACAATTTAATGAACAATGTTCAAAAGTCCATTTTCAAGTATCTTTTGCTGGTTCATTGTGAATGTGTCAGCAGAGGGTTGCTTCTACCTCATCTGCTGGATTTTAAGATTTCAATAATCGTTTCTATGGTGGGTCAATATATAATCCTCCAGCCATACTTCCTAAGAGGTATCTATAATACATTTCTCCTACATAATATTTATAAGGTCAACTGTGTCCCGTCCAGCTAATAGAATTTTTTAAGGCTCAAATTGTACCGGAAACAGATGTTGGCCTTTAGACATTCCATTCAGACCATGTGAAGCTGTTTTGAAAAACAAAATTAAAAATGCTTCTTTCTGATTTACTTTTTGGTCTATATCGCCTCCCCAGAGGTCTGGTTTTATACCAATTAGGACAGTCCAGTTCAAATCTGTTTCTGAATGATGCTTCTCAGTCCAGTGTTGGACCAATGGTACAGCCATAACCTTTTTTCTTATTCTTGACTTATGCTGTGTAATCCGTTGGTAAATTTCCTGGTTAGTTTTTCCAATATACATCAGTTCACATGGGCACTTTACTGCATAAACCACATTTTTTGTTTACAATATTTTGTATACCCATTTTTTGTTTTTGTGTTGAAACACTGATCCTTCTATCGTTTTACTGTGTTGTTGTAACTTTCTACAAGTGTCATTTTCAGAATTGCAATTTAAAGCCCAACTTCACTAAAAGATGTATTTTTAAATTGTGAGTCCAGAGACACCAAACTCCAATTTTCTATCTGCTTCCAAAGAGAAATTACACTTGAAAGATGTTTCAAGGCAATACCCATGTACGTCTATGGGAGAGACAGGCCTTGCAGTAGTGAAATACAGATTTAAGAGTATTTCACTACCAGGACATGTAAAACACAACAGTACATGTCCTACCATTTTTAACTACAGTGCACCCTGCCATGGGGCTGCCTTGGGCCCACCTTAGGGGTGCCTTCCAGGTAATAAAAGGAGAGGTTTGGGTCTGGCAAGTGTGTGCACTTGCCAGATCGAAATGGCAGTTACAGTGAACTGGCAGTGCCTGTTGCCACTGCAAGAACCGATGCATCGAGGGATCACGGCTTAAGAAACCAATGCAGCGCAGCTCGACGCCGCCGCATTGATCGCTGACGCATCCCTGATTTCCAGACATCGCACCTGTGCAGCAAGTTTTCCCGATGCATTACCCACGGACCTGAACCATCTTGGAGTCGACTAATCACTTACCCCTACAGACCATATTCAACGCATCCCTTCTCCTGCATGCAGCAGAACTGTTTCCTCGCCTCCCCATGGTCTCAGGAACTGACGCATCTCTTTGTTTCTCAACGCTTCCCATCTCTGCGGCTGTTTGGTCTTTTTATTTTAATATTTTTTCCATATTTATTTTATCACCCAAAGAGGAGCACATAAGTGAAGTACATTATACAAACAGTCATAAATACACACAAATAATGGGCAAATATTGAGCATGATTACAAAAACTTGATCAATAAATTTCATCAGTATTTACATTCTATAGCAGCTTGTTCATAGAAGCCTTGGTGGACACAGCCTTATTTAAAAGATAGAGAATATAGAGAATATAAGTTAATATGGGAGGCCATCCATTTCAATACTCCCAGGATATTCTGACTATAAATTAATAAATTGGTTAAAGGAAAGAGGTCTACTGTATAAAGGGGGCAGGTGGGTCTGTTGGACCACTATGGCTGTTCAGCCAGACCGACATAGGGGACCAGATCTCTTGCCCCAGCTTCCTAGCCTGCCTACCCATGCAAGTGTAAATTCTAATTTCTTGATTGTATATACCTATCAGTCGAGCAAGCCAGGCCTGAAACGAGGGAGGCTCTAGGTCCTTCCATCTAGGTGCGATTAGCAATCTAGCAACTGCAACTCATATAAAAACAAAGTAGGTCTGGGTCGTGTCTGGTCTACTACTATTTTCGTGGCTTAACATCATGAGGGAAGGGCTGATACAGATCCTTCCCCCAAACAATCTCTCCCAAAATAACTTCAGGCCACTCTTCAATGAAGATAGCTCATCGCAGCTATAGAACATATGGTCCAGTTCGGCTGGACCATCCCCACACCTGGGACATTTATCGTATACCCTTTTTGCCCACCCAAACAGCTTGGCCAGGGTAAAGTAAAGATTAAATACCATTTTGTAGTGTTGTGCCTTCAGACTAGTGGAAGCAAGAGTCTTTGAAACCAGTCCTATTGCCTTGTCTAAGTCTATATCAGGATCTCCTAGCTTTCTAGCCCAGTTTGCTTTGATCCTTTCAAGGGCCTCCGAAAGGTTATCAAGCAAGATACTATAGATATTTCTTATCTTACAATCTGTGTGGGCCATTGCCTCCAAGAGGGAATTTTATCCAGGGATGCAGCCACCCTACGATTATTAAAATATTCCTTTACTTGTACATATTTAAAATATGAGCTATCAGGGATACCAAAAACCTGCTGCAGATACGTAAAAGTACAGACTTGATCTAAAGCACGGATATCCCCTATCTTTGAAGGCTGTGCTGCTCCCATTGTCTTCCCATAACATCATAAAATAAAGGTGGGAAGAGAGAGAATCGCCACAAAGGTGTATATCTACAATATTTTGGAATCTTCATACATTTCCGGACCTTGCTCCATACTTTCCAGGCATTAAGTATGATCTTCAATCGCACTTTCTTGAAGTAGCTCGGCTCAAATTGCTGCAGAAACATTCCATCTGCCATTTTCCCTAGAGTGAACTCATAAATAGTTGGAAGAGTCGTAGGGTGGCCTTTTGAATTTTGACGCATCTACAGGTACTTGTGAGAAATCAGGCATCCATAGTTTTCTATGGACCAAGTTACTTGAAACCTTTGAAAAGCCATATTCTCATTACATGTATGTTGGATTTTTGTCATTTTGGTCTTGTTGAGTTTAGATAAAGATATTTTATTTTTCTAAACTGGTGTGGTGTCCATTTGTGGTGTTATTACTTTATTGCTGTGTGATTTGAGTACAAATACTTTACACATTGCCTTTGGGATAAGTCTGTTGGCTCATGCCAAGCTACCCAAGGGGTGAGTAGGGGTTATTTAAAGTCGGTATCCCCCTTACCCTGACTAAAAACAAGGGTCCCTTTTTGGACCTACCTCTGCCAACTAGAGAACCCCATTTCTAACAGCTACTGAGAGGGTGGCACATTCAGTGCTGCAGGCCCACTAATAGCTTTTAATTTACAGGCCCAGGGCATATATACTGCAAGTAAATTAAATATGACAATCACAGAGAAACCATTTGTCAGTACATTTTAGACACAGGGCACTTGCACTTTAGCACTGGTTAACAGTGGTAAAATGTCCAGAATCCTAAAACCAGCAAAAAGATGGTCAGAAAAATGGATGGAGGAAGGCAAAATGTTTGAGGATAACCCTGCAAAAAGGGCCAGGTCTAACAACCGGCTTAGCCTTTGTGTGCTCTAGTTTATGTGCAACCTTTAACTGTGTGAGGAACCATTGCAAAAAACGCATATCCAATTGGCATTCTGAAGCCTAAGAGAAAAAATATCATATTTGTCAGAGGGCCTTACGTATCTACACGAAACCAGCTTGGCTTGCTAAACCGTGTAGGATGCTAATCACATTTCACAAACGGTAAATTGTTCTAAAGACATTATTAAAACTGTTTCTTTGTAACCAGGGCTGGACTGGCCGTAGCGGGCACCGGGCGTTTCCCCGGTGGGCCGCCAGGGTGGGGGCCGGTTGTGGGCCCCTGGGGGGCCGTTTTTGTTACCAGGGGCCGGCAATATCGCCCCCCTGTAACAAGATCGGCCGAAACCGGCACTCGCAAACAGCTAAGCCGTACCCCCCTGCCCCACAGGGGGGCCAGCCGAGCAGTTTGCCAGGGCCGGTTTCGGTTCCCAGTCCGGCCCTGTTTGTAACTAATCTCTCCTTTTGTTAAATGCCAGTTAACCCATCACAAGTCTTGTGCCACACTATTTCTACTTTCTTCCATGAGAAATGTGTCACTCTTTGCAGGAATTGCTTCCTCTTGTACATTATGCTAATTTCACTCAGCTGACTGAACCCTATTTACTAGATATTCCTGTGCTTGCAGAGCTCAATCCCCTCATGCTGGTGAAAAACAGTAGCAAAATTGTTTCTAATAAGTCTGTTTCCCCTTGGTACCCTTTTTCAGCTCATGTCCACCCCTCATTGATATATACCATTGGCCTTCTCGTAACAACATTTGTAATGTTTCAGGAGCCACCATGCTAGAAGTAGACCCTACTTGTACCACTAATAAAAATAGCCATTGCAGTACCCTTTGTCATAAACAGTAAAAACAATTTTTTTGCTCCCCAGACCTTCTTTGCAGATATTATTTTTGTTTTAGTTGACTTCCCAATGTGTGTTTCTGGGACCAGGCTCTTCATTGGATTGCTTCTTACATCACTGATCGGTCTCAGGCTGTCCATTTCAATTTGAACACAAAAAGGTTCAGCTTCATCGTTAAGTTCACCAATGAACACGCCCCTTTTCACCATCTCCAAGTCCGACGACTCCTATAGAATAACTTTAAACTGTAGGAATTTGAATTCATATAGGCAGATGTATGCAGTGCAAAATGCGCACAGCACAGGGTTAATGACCAACCTGATGCTGAAAAACTACAAAATGACCATGGATGTTTCCAATGGGTTCTTTACTCAAAATATAGTGCCTGATAGTGAGCATCACGCCGCTTTCAGTTTCAACTGAGTGCACTTTTCATTCCGATGCTTGCCCACGGGCTAAAAGAACAGTCATGGAGATCGTGCAACCAGATCCAGAGGTACTGTCATATATTGATGATATCTATCCTACTGATGATGATTTAATTCTGCACCTGACCAGTGTAGACAGAGTAGTGACCATATTGATATCAAATGGCTAAAATTTAATTAAAAAAATTGAAGGTTGCCTAGCTGACGGTGTCCTTCCTAGAATACAAGTAACCCAGTGAGGGCAAGGGTTTAACTCCAAACTTCCTTCAGAAGTGTGCTACCCTGCAACCTCCTGACATATTGAAAAAAGTAGCAATCCCTGTTGAGATGTCTTAACTTTGGATGTACTTATTTGCCTCAATGGCACTGAAAGAGTGAAGCCCTTGTGTGTCCGGATTTCTCCCACGTTTTCATCCAAACAATGGCTGAACACACACACTGATATCTTGTGTGCTCTGCAAGCAGACGTGCTTGAGACGAAATATTTACAAACTAGGGACTACAAAACCAACCCAGTTATCAGAGTCATAACCAGTTCCTAGGGTTACACCTATGTGACCAACAGCAATGGACAGACCGTCCCTATTGTTTATAATTCTCAATTGTATTCCCTGGCTGACGCACATTTTGTGTTCCATCAAAAAAATCCTGATGGCTCTGAAAACATCTATTTTAAAACAACATCCTTTGGGGCAAGGAATACATATCATTACTATTTCTCCCATACCAGCACTACAGGCGGTGACAAAGATCCAATGCTTGTTCACTGTGCCCGAGATGGGTACAGTGGGCCTTTTCTTTCCTCTTCTTTAAGTGCAGTGGATGTAAAGTTTAAGTCTGATCCCTCTCTTTGTACATAAGCTTTTCTCCAATACAAACAGAATATTGTTCCAACTCCAGCCACTTCACCCGTTGAGTATTCCCAGAGTATCTTCTATACAGATGGCTCTGCCCAACCTGTGGTAGGAACAAAATATAAATTCTCCACAGTCTGCGTGGCAGTACAAGATGTAGTGAAGGATGGTGTATTCATCCTACAGTCGACATACACTAAATTCCTAGGTGACAGTACTGCACAGTATTCAGAATTATATGCACTGCTCTTGCATTACAGAATACTGATGCATCAGTTCACTTATCGTGTCAATTCATCCTTCTTTGTGCAAGGTTACAATGACAATTTGCAGCATTGGTGGTTGAATGAATTCACGGATTAAAAGGGAAAACCTATAAAGAATAAAAAGCTTTGGTGAAAGGTAGCTGTCTTACAAGACAAGCTTCCACTGGTCTATGTAAGGCATAGTTTGAGCCATCTGCATGATGGCATTCACACTAAAGGCAACTGAGCAGCCGAGACAGTGGTAAAGGCTGCACGTCAGACTGTCAGAGTAGCAGTCCTAACCAGATCTCAAACGAAGATCAACACAGATATTTTAACAGCCATAAATGCAACCAAGCAAGCTAGGAAAACTCCTGCAGGTTTTCCTCCCAATTACTCCTGCACCCTTAATTAAGATACCATTCCTGAGTTACGATACCAGATGTGGGAGACAGAATAATACCTAATAGTCTGTCTCAATTAGATTTAATCAAAGAAGCCCACGAGGGGTTGGCCGCTGCACATGCAGGATTTAACGCAACCGTAACCATGCTACAGCAGCGCTACGGGTGCCTAGTACCTGCTACTGTAAAAAGGCCCTCGCCAACTCCCTTCATAATCTCGGATGCTTAATTTGGACTACATCGGTCCCTTCCATTCAGCTAACCGATATAAGTGCATATTGGTAGCGATTGATTTATGTTCTTGATTCCTATGGGTTTGGCCACAGAGAAATGCAAGCACTTCAGTAGTCATAAACGATTTGCAGTGCCTAGTGTCAATAAGTGTAATTCATTCATTTCATTCAGATAACAGTTCTGCATTCACCTCTAAGGCTTATGGAGATTCAATGTGTGCTCTGTGAGTTTGTCTGCAATTCAGCAACTTGTTCAAAATGAATCGACCTGCGTGGTGGAGTATGTCATGATTAAACAAGCTTTAATGACTGGGGTGCTAAGTTCAGATCTTAGTTGGTACCATAACCTGTATGAAGTGCAGAGAGCATTAAATAACTTGCCTAGATGGGTATTAGGAAGATGCACTCCATACTAGGTTCTCTTTGGAGTTCTTATGTAAATGCCTGGCTTAGATAATTCTGAAAATGTGGCGGATTAAGATAAATTTGACTTGGAGAAACTTATGAATGTTTTACAGAGTATCCAAGAAGTCTAACACAAGCCACTCTGACGCCGCCACCTGTGAAGGAAAGGCTATCACTGCTGCAGATGGGTTGGTTCCCAAATTTGGGGACCTGGTTCGAGAACAAAACCACATCAAGCAAGCTTTTGAACCATCTTACAGACACCAGTCACTGTTCTCGACTGTCAATCGACAACATTAAAAAGCACTAGGTAGCCAGTCCTCTACAGCCGACCTCCGCAAACATAAAGAAGAATTCAGAGAAGTGCTTCCCAGCCTCTCCCTACTCTGAATACCCTACCCCCTGAATAAAGCAGTAATATTTCTAGCTCAAATTCCCAGCCAAGAAAATTTGAGTTTAGCAGTCTAAGCAGAACATTCAGACAGCTGATGCTTCCAAGATGGCAGTGGTTACTGTCCAATGCATTTCCATGGTTCACTATGAAATCCCACCTGACACTATATCATTCGAACTGGTACCCTTTTGAGAACCTTGAGAGACCATCGATATTGAAAATTACTCTGGATATTTCACAGTAGATTTTTCAACCCCTTCTACAATCATTCATCGCCAGAGACTACTTCATGATTGTCATTGGTTTAGTACAATTATTTGATTCCTCTGATGTCCTATGACTGCATCATTTTGGGAAGTTTTTTTTTCATCATGTGGTTGTCAATGAAACTTGTCATTATACTGCTACTGAATGGACATTCCATCCCTGCTAAGACATATGTCTCACCCATGGTTCTTGAACTTCAACCGCCTTCTTCATCCCACAGAGCCCAAAGAGGTCTCTACGCTGCAAACATTGCAGCTTATCCTGTGCCTGAGGGCAAGCCTGGGAAAAGATTAAGAGATCCACAGAGACATTGCAATTGCCTTATGTGATAAATGTTCCAATTAATGATATTGTAATACCCGGTTCTATTTCAAATTATTGGGACATTGAGACTGTTAAAAGAATGATGTCTGATTTACAAGCATGTGCTACTTTGAATAATGAAGATGACCCTGTGTACATTAGTGCAGCACTTTGCAGAAATCCCCTTGGACACTCCCTTCTGTGTGGAACCATGTCATTGCACTTAATGTGCAGCACTTTGAATCCAGGGTTAAGTTGTGTTTTCTCAGTTTCTCCCATTGCATCCATTGCCACACATCATGAAATTCTGAATAACAGTTCTCATTTATTTTTAGCAAATGTTACGTGCTGCGGGTAGGAACCCTGCCAGCCATACCTGATAATAATTTCAGAAACCATACATGGTTC
This sequence comes from Calotriton arnoldi, assembly GCA_963921515.1. NCBI lineage: Eukaryota > Metazoa > Chordata > Amphibia > Caudata > Salamandridae > Calotriton > Calotriton arnoldi. The sequence goes on from CAWUFW010007923.1 coordinate 820,967, forward strand.
TGGAAGGACCTTGTATCCTCCACCTTGAAATAGAATTGGGAACATCCCATGGACTAGTATAAGTTAGGGGTGGGAGTTACTCTTGGAATTTGTCTCTGCAGAGTTACACAAAAATTCTGTGAGATTTTGCAGAGTTCCGTCAAAGGGAAGATATAGGCACGTTGCACTGCTCACACTGTGATTTAGCTCTGAGAGTGCGTTCTGCGCTAAAAAATCAGCATGTACAGCAGCATGCGGCACACCAGAGGGAGAAGTTACTTGAGATGATTTTGCTGCAGCTCGAGTAGATTTTCTACGCTCGCTGCAGCCTTCTGCCTGCACTGTTGCCACCACCTGTGTTGTAAAGATCTTGCTGGATGTCTTTTTAGTGACCAGAAATCATGCTAGGGGATCCCAAATCTCGCTCACCAACTTACCTTACTGGAGCAATGTGTAAGACAAAATTCTCCCACGCAATTTGCCTGGAACTCTGCACCACTCTTGTCAAAAAAGGTGCCACAATTCCATCAATTTTTCAGGTGGAACAGAATATTTCGCCAACCCCTCGTATAAGTATGAAATTGATGTGTTTTGATGATTTAAACAAATTATCGTCTGTTCTGTTACAAAAAGAAATCCCTTTGACTTCAGCAGTTGAAGTTTATAATCTGCAGAAAGCCAGAACTGCTTCAGAAATTCAGAGGCTGGTGCACACGCAGTACCCAACACATTTTGGAGATATAGTACAAACGATATTTAATTCATCTGTGACAATTGGTGTTGTACAAGTTTTTAAGAACATTGGATCTGGTCTGATGTTTGGACTTAAAGCAGTATTTGGACTGATTCTGTAGTTTTTTCATTCTCTGTTCTCCAACCTTTTTGAAGGATTTCCAGTCATAATGCTAATCGGCTGTGGTATTATTATATTTCTCCTGTTCCAAAAAGGAAATCATCAAAATGGAGCACACATATCCAACTTAACAAAGATGCAGAGAGACTCTAGCACACTACATGGGACATACGTGGCTATCTGAACTCAGCGAGCACTGGATACTCCCATTTTGTAAAATGGGCTCTACAGAAGTAAAACCTGTGTTCTGGCGCATAAACTGTCCAGCTGTATTAATCTTGGACTTACATCTGAAACAGGCCCCAGTGACTAATATTAATATGGAAATGAATATTCCATCTCTACATGAGAACCATTAACAATGCTAAGTAATGCATCTGTCCCTTCTACAAGATGCTATATATGACAGAGCAATATCACCAGTGGCACTTTTTGATGCAGCTTTTGATGAGTAGCTTGATTTGCTGTTATCTTTCGATTCCCCTGGAGAGGAAACGCAATTACCCTCGAGCACCTCAGATGAGCAACCAGTTGCTGTTCCATCAAAAACACAGATTTTCCACTACGAACACGCTCTATATGGTTTTCAAAAAGATCGCCCACATGCTGGATGCACACCTGATGATGTCGACATGTCCTCTGATGAAGAATGAATTCAACCTGTAAGTCGACCAATGACAAGTATTCAATAAGTGTACCACAAAAGCCTGTATGAATTCTGGACTAAAGAAAACTTTTTCTTTTTACTACACTCTTTTTAAAAAAAAATGTTTTTTTATATACCACATATTTTTAATTTGGAAATATTCCATATCATCACTGGTATGTTTAATTGCTAACATGCATAAAATATTTTAGATAGAATATAAGTAGTGGTGGGCGGAACTTGCAGAATTTTACTCCACAGAACTCAACAGAGTTTAATAAAAACTCAGTGAGATTTTGCAGAGTTCCGCCAGCAGGCGCAATCAGCACATCGCTCTGCTCGCAAAATCAGCACGAAGTGCACCATGCAGTGCCCAAGAAGGTGCTGCTTTTTTGCTGTTGCTCAAGTAGATTTTCTACTTGAGCAGCTGCTTTCTCATAGTGAGCAGTTGCGACCAACCACAACCGCCCGCTTTGATAAAATCTCTCTATGGAACACCAATTCTTGCTCGCCGACTTACCGTTGGCAAGCCCCACATGAGAAAAAACTTCACCACATGGTGGTTGGTAAAGTTTTGCCAGAACTTTACCTTACAAATGTAATGTGGAGTGGGCAAAACTCTGCGAACTCCACCAGTGAAGCTGAATTTATTACCTCTAATTGTAAGATATTTATTGATTATTTGAAACAACGCAAGGCTTGAAAGTATTCGTGCATCAGTATACTTATTATATGTACTATTTTTATCATTTACACTTATGGTGTATTAATTGCCTTTGTTTTATATTTCATTTACATGATTGATATTAAATGCTTTCTATTATATTTTATAGACATAGTTTGATTAAGTGTATATTTTTCAATAGGTATTTTACATCTTAGGAATTAGAGAGCATGGATTTCCCTATACATTAGATGAATCCCAATTGGTTAAATACACCCCTTTGACATCACATCCAGATACACAAGCCGAGGATAATGTAAAGCTCCTAAACTTTGACTCCATCTTATGTCTCCTGACCTTATCTTTCTAAGAATTGCGAAAGCTTCAAGCCATTTGATAGATGAGACAGATAAAACAATTAATGCAACATTCATCTAGGTCAAATGTCTACTTTTCACCATGCCAAGGTTAAACAAGAACACATACAGACATATAACCAAAATAATGTAGTCTGAATGGATTTCCTTTTACCTTATATGTTCATAAGGAAACGTCTGGGACGCACACCTTGATGCGCATAATCTATGTAAGGCCATCCTAAACTTATATCAGAAATTCCAATTTAGTAGATGAGGACTACCACTTGTTCACTTGTCAGGAGAAGTCCTTTGCCCAGATTATTGCCCGAGATTCTGCCAGAGGCAGTCTCACCTACTGCCAGCACACTTCTCGCTTCGTAGATGCTACATCTCACCTGAAGCTGATAAAGCTAAGTCCCGGAGAAAGACCGACTGGATGCTACCCCAGAGTGTGTTGGCCCTTCAAGGTGAAAACTTTCTTCACAACCCCACTAAAAAAGACAGCATTTGCTGTCAACTAGGGGTGGGTGGAACTCATCGAGTTTCACTCTGCGGAGTTCCCTGGAGTTACCCAAAACCTCTGCGAGATTCCGTGGAGTTCTACGAGCCGTGGAGTTTTGGTACTTCACACTGCTTGCACTGGTTTTTAGCACTCAGAGCTTGTCCCTTACTGTAAAATCAGTGCAAAAACCACCATGGGTTGCACCAGAGAGAACTGCTTTTTTCTGCCGCTCAACTAGATTTTGTACTCATGCGGCATCTTTCACAAAATGAGTGGCAGCTTTCTCAATGCGAGCAGTAGCGACCTGCCGCGTCTGTCTGCATTTAGAAATTTTGCTGGGAGGCAGTCTAGCTCTTGATTTGCTCTCTCGTGCTTGCCAACTTACCATTGGTGAGCCATGCGTGTGAAGTGGAGCACAGCATGGGCAAAACTCTACAAACTCCGCCGAAGGAGTGGAGTTTACCACCCACCCCTACTGTCACCAAAGTATGCAGTGCATCTATACTCCCTAAGAAACTCTAGACAGCAAGTTGATCTGCCTTCCATTCTCTCTTAGTATAGCACATAGAAGTAAATGTTAGAGTGTTAGTTTCTAGATGACATTTTAAATGACATTTTAACGAAGTTAGAAATGTTCATTTGATTCTTGTTATTTATAATGTCTTCTTGCTGTTTTCATAATATTTTGTTTAGTTGTTTTAGACATACTGAGAAACAGATTATTCCTGTAGTAATAAATACTTTTTACTTAAAATTGTTCATTCTTCTTAGTACAGCGTGTGTTTGATACTGTGAATAACAAAATAAGGGTTGTTTCTGTTACCACTGTGCCCCTGAACCATTTATGGGATTGTTAGTAACCCAAAAACAACATCTCTATCTCAATTACGTATTGAATAGAGTTTTGCAAGGGTACAATAACCTGTCTTTCACATTCATCGCTGGTGAATTGAACCAAGTTCACTCATCTCACCCATGGGTGAGAATGCACACCTTGTACAATTACGCCAAAGTCATAACTTACGCAGTACTACCTGTTTCTGGCTAAATAGAAACCTCAAACGTGACATGTAGAGGCATTCTTCAGGAATAACTAACTCTCTGCTAGTGAGATTGGATAAGTGGGAGTTGGAAAGTAAACAAAAACAAATAGGTCTTCTTCAAAGTCCATGGGCTGTGAGACTTGAGCATGTCAGGAAAGAGAAAATATAAACATAATTGTAAGATATAACATTAATCATTAACTGAAGTGAGCAGTGAGGACTGCCAAATAGTGGACCTAAAAATCATAGTATTGTAAATAAATGCTAGGCACACAGTGTAGGTTATTCAAAAAAGAAGGGGGAGCTGAGAGGGAAATAAACCAATCATAAACAAACAAGCCCTTGATAGAAGCAACACATTCACTTCTTCGTCTATGGGACCTCCCAACCATCTATTTAGGGAAGATTCTGTTCTAGTTCCCATCTCGAGACAACCGGTATGAGCGTTGTGCATTAAAAAACAAGCCTAGTGCCCAGGAAACCTCACATCAATCTGCCATCAGAATGTGTGAAAAATTATAATAAAAATTATAGGATGTGCCTCACGTAATGAGATGGCAGTATCCCAGCATGGTTTCGTGAGTTACCAGAATAACAATCATGCCAGCCTTGTTGCTTGAATATGACTTTACCTTGATAAAATGAAAGACAAGAGGCATTTGGCAAAACAGAAACAGTTGGTTTAATTAAACGCAGCAGCCGGGAGAACAGGAAGCAGAGTGGGGGTCTCAAAACTGTCTCAAAGCACATTGGTTTCTGATGTCATTTTGTACATTACATGAAGTGTCATAAAGCAATTTGTAGATTCCTTTGGAGCTAGAAATCTGGGCCTAGTCACAGGGTCATAAATCTGGTCATTTGATAAGAAGCTCAGGTGGGTCTCACCCTTGCGTGGACTCAATGAGGGCAAGTGGATACATGTCCATTTGTCCGCCATGGGGAGTGTGTGATCACTGAGTGTAGTGTGCATGCTGTGGTCTCATTGGCTGGGTGTTCCTAATTTAGTGTGGCATCTGACTTTATGGTGTTTTGTGCACGTGCACCACTCTAGTCTAACGTGTTTTACTGGGGCCAATCTCCTAAGACAATTGTGGTGTTGCTGCCTATCTGTGGGATCAATCTGTGTTTTCCTGTCCACACATTTGTCTAAGGGTTACAGGTCACCTCACCTGTGATCTGTCAATCAGTTGCTTCAGACCTAAATTGCAGGGCCTGCCTGACCACGTATATCATGGCGTACATCGACATCATATTTAACAATATTAACAGCCAGATGATGATAGTGACAAAATGATATACTTTTTAGTGGGAAACTAGGTAAGTATGGTAAAAGTTAAAGTCAGTGTCTGAAACTTGCTGGTGTGCAATAAGAAACATGATTAACCCCTTGTGTGCTCATGACGAGCTGGACTCGTTATGGCACACAGTCACCGTGTGCTCATGACGAGTCCAGCTCGTCATGACACCCACCTACGGGGGAAGCGCTGGCGCTCCCCCCGTGGGCGGTCGATCCCAGTGTTTGTACCGGGGAAGGCAGGGGAAGACCTTCCCCTGCCTCCCCCCGCCCCACCCCTCCGCGTCATCAATGATGTCAGCGCGCGAGGCGCGCTGACGTCATTGGAGGTTTCCCTTTGTTCCCCGACGCGCAGGAAGCCATTTGCTTCCAGCGCGTCGGGGAACAAACAGGTAAGTTTTGGGGCTGGGGAGGGGGGATTTAAACTAAAGAGGCATCAGGGGAAAGGAAAGTGTTTTCCTTTCCCTCGATGCCTCTTTTGTGCATTCCTGCTGCACGATCGTGCGATCGTGCAGCAGGAATGCCCACTAGCGCCAGGGATTATTATTTTTTTTTAAACATTTGCCAGTGTTTTGTTGGTTGGGGGAGCGGCCCCTTAGGCAAGGGTCGCTCCCCCTTTTGGGGGCATCACTCTAGGCTTTGTCTGCCCCCCTGGGGGGGGGGGGCAGAATATTATTTTATATAAACTGGGCCAATGTAATAAATGCACTGGGGAGTGGACCCTTGGGTAAGGGTCACTCCCCTTTGGGGGCCATTTTAGTATGCCCATGATGTTAGGTTTTGTTTAGGGGAGCGGCCCCTTAGGCAATGGTCGCTCCCCTTTTGGGGGTATACATTTTGGCTTTGTCTGCCCCCTGGGGAGGGGGGCAGATTTAAATGTTCTTAAATAAAATTGGCCCACTGGGCCAATAGAATAAATGTACACTCGCCCCCAGTCAACTGATCTGGGTTTAATCCATCATCATGCTTTAGCTCACTCCACCAGCCCAGTTCAGACATGGCCATATGCAAATCAGTCTGACCCTGTGCCTCATGGGAACAGTCCATCCCGAACTGCCAAGCCATGTCTTCCCTGGCCCGGAAACAACCATCCTGGGACCGGTTTCTGGCTAATCAGCCGTCATCAGCCAGGCTAGCTTGAGTCCAGTGGCAAAGTGAGCAAGGGACCCATGTCTGGGCATATCCTGCCAACTTAGGGCGATCAAAGCGCACAGGGTCAGACTGACTTGCATATGGCCATGTCTGAACTGGGCTGGTGGAGTGAGCTAAAGAATGATGATGGAGTTGACTGGGGGTGAGTGTTAGATTTGCTCAAGCGCTCCGTCCATCATCCCTTTGGTATCACCCTAAGGGGCAGATCGCATGTTTTTTTTTTTTTTGTAGGGCAACTAGGCCACCAGGGTTTTTTTTTATGTTGGGGAGCGGCCCCTTGGACATGGGTCGCTCCCCTTTATGGGAGGATGATTGTGGCCATTTCTGCCCTCTTTGGGTGGCAGAGTAGCAGTATGTTTTTAGGCCCATCTGCCCCCAAGGGGGGCAGAAGCCACTAGACACCAGAGGTTTTTTAATTTTTGTTTTGGGGGTGGCCTCAAGGTCAAGGGTTGCTCCCCTTTTACGGGGGTGAATATTTAATTTATACTCTTAGGCCCACCTACCCCTTAGCTTGGCTGGTGGACTGTGTGTGGACTGGTGCATTATTTGCATATGTGATTGTAATGTTTTTTTCTCTTTTAATCTAGTGTAAAGCTTTTGATTCCTGTTTTGCGGTTTCGACAGTGGTTGTTCTGCAGTTTTGCGTAGTTGCATTTTTTTGGTAAGAAAAACATTTTTGTTGTATTTACTCCAAATGAGTAATATTGTAATGTATGAATGAATTTTTTGTAAGTGGTGTCATAATGGCAGCATATTCAGTTAGTGTTTTGAGCATGAAAATCTTTGTGATGTGTTTTGCATTGTCTTATTTGTAATTTTCTTTTCTCTTTCTTTTTTAGTGGGATATTGTTGATCCATACTGTGTCTGTGCAGAGTAGGTGGTGGTGAGTTTAGCTGCTTCTGGCAAGTGAGTGGTATCGTTTTGGAGTGTATAGATATTTCTGATAAAGGTGCCTTTTGTTTATTACTTATTTTACAAAGTGTTTGTTGTCTTTGACTTCTTTGACAAGTTACCTTTATTAGTAATCATTATGGCTAGCCGTAGAATGACTGCTCAGCAGGTGGTTGGTATGCTTCTTGAATCTTCCTCTGAGCCGGATTATGAGACTGACAGTGCGTCTGAGGGAGAGGAGGGAGGGGATGATTCTGGCAGTGAGTTTTCTCTCCACATGGAATCATCGGATGATGAAGGTACTCTCAGTGCGGATGAAGCTACTCTCGGTGTGGATGAAGCTACTCTCAGTGCGGATGAAGTGCCTGTTTTAGAGGAGCATACTGCTGTGCCGATGGTGCAAGAGGCATCTAGATTGCAGCCTGAGGCTGCTAGGCTTCCTACTGGAAGTGCTGGACTCTGGGTTGATCCAAACATGGTGCAGCCGGTGTTACTTGCCTTTAGCGATGATGCAGGGTGTAGAGTGGATTGTGAACATTATTTGCCTATACAGTTTTTTCAGTTGTTTATGGATGATGTATTTTTGGGTGAGATTGTTGAGCAGACTAATTTGTATGCTGAACAGTTTTTGAGGGACAACAGTGACAAACTTAGGCCCTACTCTAGAGCTACCCGGTGGACTCCCACAAATCTGGAAGAGATTAAGAAGTTTTTGGGTTTGACTTTATTGATGGGTTTGATAAGGAAGCCGAACCTGGCTTCATATTGGTCTACCAGCCCCTTGATGGCAACAGCCATATTTCCTGCAGTTATGACTCGTGATCGGTATTTACTTTTGCTACGTATGCTGCATTTTGTTGATAATTCTTTGGCGTTGCCACGTATTCACCCTGACTGTGACTGTCTTTTTAAGATTCGGCCTGTTCTTGATCACTTTGTAGATCGATTTTCAGAGATCTATACTCCAGGGAAAGAAATATCTATTGATGAGTCTTTGGTCTTGTTCAAGGGTCGTTTGGTTTTTAGGCAGTACATCCCTAGCAAGAGGGCACGCTATGGAATTAAGCTGTATATGTTGGCTGAGAGTAGGACAGGATATGTTTTTAATTTTCGTGTGTACACTGGTAGAGATTCCACTATTGACCCCCCAGGTTGTCCGTCCACTTTTGGAGTTTCAGAGAAAATTGTGTGGGATCTTGCTAGAAGACTGTTTAACAGAGGCCACCATTTGTACCTTGATAACTTCTACACTGCTGAGCAGTTATTTAAGGAATTGTTTAAAGTGGACACTTTTGCATGTGGCACAATCCGCTCTAACCGCAAAGGTTATCCGAAAGAGCTTGTTTGCAAAAAACTTCAGAGGGTTCAGTGCAGTTCCTTGCGTAGTGATGAACTACTAGCTGTGAAATTTGTGGACAGGAGGGATGTGTACATGCTGACTACCATCCATGATGAGAGTACTTCACCTGTGCCTGTTTGGGGTCAGGTTGCTGAAGTGCGCAAACCTGTGTGCATTCTAGACTACAATAAGCACATGGGTGGTGTTGACAGAGTAGATCAGAGGTTGGAACCTTACACTGCTATTCGGAAGGCTTATGTTTGGTATAAGAAGTTGGCCATCCATTTCTTCAACTTAGCAACTTTCAATGCTTTTATTGTGTTCAAGGAGTGTTCTCCTGCGTCAAAGTTGACATTTCTTCAGTTTCAGCACTCTGTGATAGCTAGCCTTGTTCTTGTGGAACAGGCAAGTGTTCCTAGATTTGGAGTGGTGGAGGATGTGGCTCGATTGAAAGATCGCCACTTTCCTGATTACATTCCTTCCACATCTTCAAAGACTTTCCCACTAGGAGATGTAGAGTCTGTTGGCGAAGAGGTTTGCGGAAGGAGACTCGTCTTTTCTGCCCCGGGTGTCCTTCTAACCCTGGGCTGTGTGTGCCTGCTTGTTTTAGAGCGTACCACACGCAAAAGAATTTTTGGGAGCATCCATGAGTGGTAAAGTGAACTGCCTGGTCTGTATTGTTTAAAAATTTGTATTCTGTTTCAAGGTTGGCATTAGTGCAATGTATTTAGTTTCAGATTTTGTGTTAGTAGATTTGTATCTATTTGCAATTTGTTTGTGTTTTTTTTGTATAAAAAATCCTAAATGTGATGGCGGTGTGCGTGGACTGGCGCTTGGCTGGCGGTGTGCGTGGACTGGCGTGCATGGACTGGCGCTTGGCTGGCGGTGTGCGTGGACTGGCGCTTGGCTGGCGGTGTGCGTGGACTGGCGCTTGGCTGGCAGTGTGCGTGGACTGGCGCTTGGCTGGCGGTGTGCGTTGACTGGTGCTTGGCTGGCGGTGTGCGTGGATTGGCGCTTGGCTGGTGTTGTGCGTGCAATGGAGCTTGGCTGGTGGTGTGCATGGACTGGCGCTTGGCTGGCAGTGTACGTGGACTGGCGCTTGGCTGGCGGTGTGCGTGGACTGGCGCTTGGCTGGCGGTGTGCATGGACTGGCGCTTGGCTGGCGTTGTGCGTGGAGTGATTTTTTCAGCTAAAATTGAGGTTTGCAAGGGATTCTGGGTAAGGAAACGTTGGGGGATCCACGCAAGCCATACTTCCTTGGAAGCCCCCGGGTGTCTAGTTTTCAGAAATGTGTGGGTTTGGTAGGTTTCCCTAGATGGCCGCCGAGCACGGGGCCAAAAACCCAGGTGACCCCCCTTGCAAAACCAGGTGGTTTTGAAATAGGCAATTTTGATGTCGCCTCACTACGTTTTGGGCCCTTGCCTGTCGCGGGTACTTGGGCCTCCCACACAAGTGAGGCACCATTTTTATCGGGAGACCTGGGGCAACGCTGGGTGGTAGGAAATTTGTGTGAGCCCGGTGATGCCACACTTTCCCACACAAAAATGTGTGAAAAAAGTGATTTTTTTCAGCTAAAATTGAGGTTTGCAGGGGATTCTGGGTAAGGAAACGTTGGGGTATCCACGCAAGCCATACCTCCCTGGAAGACCCTGGGTGTCTAGTTATCAAAAATGTATAGGTTTGCTAGGTTTCCTTAGGTGCCGGCAGAGCTAGGGTTCAAAAACTACAGCTAGCCACTTTGCCAAAAAAGGGTCATTTTTCACTGCGAAATTGAGGTGTGACCACGTTGCGTTTTGCGCCGTTTCCTGTTGCAGGCACTAGGCTGACCCACACAAGTGAGGTACCATTTTTCTCGTAAGACTTTGGGGAACGTGGGGTGGATGGAAATTTGTGGATCCACGCAGATTCCAGAACTTTCCACCACAGAAATGTGGGGAAAATGTGTTTTTTTGGACCATTTTTTAGGTTTGCAAGGGATTCTGGGTAACAGAACCTGGTGGGAGGCAGTCAAGTCACCCCATCCTGGATTCCCCTGGGTGTCTAGTTTTCAAAAATGTATATGTTTGCTAGGTTTCCCTAGGTGCCGGCAGAGGTAGGGTTCAAAAACTACAGCTAGGCACTTTGCAAAAAAAGGGTCATTTTTAACTGCGAAATTGAGGTGTGACCACATTGCGTTTTGCGCCGTTTCCTGTCGCGGACACTAGGCCGACCCACACAAGTGAGGTACCATTTTTCCCGGAAGACTTTGGGGAACGCGGGGTGTGTGGAAATTTGTGGATCCACGCAGATTCCAGAACTTTCCACCACAGAAATGTGGGGAAAATGTGGTTTTTTTGACAATTTTTTAGGTTTGCAAGGGATTCTGGGTAACAGAACCTGGTGGGAGGCAGTCAAGTCACCCCATCCTGTATTCCCCTGGGTGTCTAGTTTTCAAAAATGTATAGGTTTGCTAGGTTTCCCTAGGTGCCGGCAGAGCTAGGGTTAAAAAACTACACCTAGGCACTTTGCCAAAAAAGGGTCATTTTTCACTGCGAAATTGAAGTGTGCCGTTTCCTGTCGCAGGCACTAGGCCGACCCACACAAGTGAGGTACCATTTTTCTCATAAGACTTTGGGGAACGCGGGGTGGCTGGAAATTTGTGGATCCACGCAGATTCCAGAACTTTCCACCACAAAAATGTGGGGAAAATGTGTTTTTTTGGACAATTTTTTAAGTTTGCAAGGGATTCTGGGTAACAGAACCTGGTGGGAGGCAGTCAAGTCGACCCATCCTGGATTCCCCTGGATGTCTAGTTTTCAAAAATGTATAGGTTTTCTAGGTTTCCATAGGTGCCGGCAGAGCTAGGGTTCAAAAACTACAGCTAGGCACTTTGCCAACAAAGGGTCATTATTCACAGCAAAATTGAGGTGTGACCACGTTGCGTTTTGCGCCGTTTCCTGTCGCAGGCACTAGGCTGATCCACACAAGTGAGGTACCATTTTTCTCGTAAGACTTTGGGGAACGCAGGTTGAGTGGAAAATTGTGGATCCACGCAGATTCCAGAACTTTCCACCACAGAAATGTGGGGAAAATGTGTTTTTTTGACAATTTTTTAGGTTTGCAAGGGATTCTGGGTAACAGAACCTGGTGGGAGGCAGCCAAGTCACCCCATCCTGGATTCCCCTGCGTGTCTAGTTTTCAAAAATGTATAGGTTTGCTAGGTTTTCCTAGGTGCCAGCAGACCTATGGTTCAAAAACAACAGCTAGGCACTTTGCCAAAAATGGGTCATTTTTCACTGCAAAATTGAGGTGTGTCCACGTTGTGTTTTGTGCCGTTTCCTGTCGCGGGCACTAGGCCGACCCACACAAGTGAGGTACCATTTTTCTCGGAAGACTTTGGGAAACGCGGGGTGGGTGGAAATTTGTGGATCCACACAGATTCCAGAACTTTCCACCACAGAAATGTGGGGAACATTTTTTTTTTTTTAACCATTTTTTAGGTTTGCAAGGGATTCTGGGTAACAGAACCTGGTGGGAGGCAGTCAAGTCTCCCCATTCTGGATTCCCCTGGGTGTCTAGTGTTCAAGAATGTATAGGTTTGCTAGGTTTCCCTAGGTGCCGGCAGAGCTAGAGTTCAAAAACTACAGCTAGGCACTTTGCCAAAAAAGGGTCATTTTTCACTGCGAAATTGAGGTGTGACCACGTTGCGTTTTTTGCCGTTCCCTGTCGCAGGCACTAGGCCGACCCACACAAGTGAGGTACCATTTTTCTCGTAAGACTTTGGGGAACTCGGGGTGGGTGGAAAATTGTGGATCCACACAGATTCCAGAACTTTCCACCACAGAAATGTGGGGAAAATGTGTTTTTTTTGACAATTGTTTAGGTTTGCAAGGGATACTGGGTAACAGAACCTGGTGGGAGGCAGTCAAGTCACCCCATCCTGGATTCCCCTGGGTGTCTAGTTTTCAAAAATTTATAGGTTTGCTAGGTTTCCCTAGGTGCCGGTAGAACTAGGGTTCAAAAACTACAGCTAGGCACTTTGCAAAAAAAGGGTTATTTTTCACTGCGAAATTGAGGTGTGACCACATTGCGTTTTGCGCCGTTTCCTGTCGTGGGCACTAGGCCGACACACACAAGTGAGGTACCATTTTTCTCGTAAGACTTTGGGGAACGCGGGGTGGGTGGAAATTTGTGGATCCACGCAGATTCCAGGACTTTCCACCACAGAAATGTGGGGAAAATGTGGTTTTTTTGACAATTGTTTAGGTTTGCAAAGGATTTTGGGTAACAGAACCTGGTGGGAGGCAGTCAAGTCACCCCATCCTGGATTCCCCTGGGTGTCTAGTTTTCAAAAATGTATAGGTTTTCTAGGTTTCCCTAGGTGCCGGCAGAGCTAGGGTTCAAAAACTACAGCTAGGCACTTAGCCAAAAAAGGGTCATTTTTCACTGCGAAATTGAGGTGTGACCACGTTGCGTTTTGCGCCGTTTCCTGTCGCAGGCACTAGGCCGACCCACACAAGTGAGGTACCAATTTTCTCATAAGACTTTGGGGAACGCGGGGTGGGTGGAAATTTGTGGATCCACGCAGATTCCAGAACTTTCCACCACAGAAATGTGGGGAAAATGTGTTTTTTTTGACAATTGTTTAGGTTTGCGAGGGATTCTGGGTAACAGAACCTGGTGTGAGGCAGTCAAGTCACCCCATCCTGGATTCCCCTGGGTGTCTAGTTTTCAAAAATGTATAGGTTTGCTAGGTTTCCCTAGGTGCCGGCAGAGCTAGTGTTAAAAAACTACAGCTAGACACTTCGCAAAAAAAGGGTAAATTTTCATTGTGAAAATGTGGTGTGTTCACGTTGGGGTTTGAGCCATTTCCTGTCGTGGGCACTATGCCTACCCACACAAGTGAGGTACCATTTTTATCGGGAGACTTAGGGTAATTCAGATTTGTAAAGCAACTGTTATTACCTATTGATGTTTGATGCATTTCTGCCTTCCAAATGAAAGACATTGTGTAAAAAAGAAGTCATTTTGAAAAATGACCAATAATTCTCATGCTAGTATGAGTATTCCCAATTTCGAAAATGTGCAAATATGTGCTGTTTCTAAACTCTATAATTTGTTCCCATTTCAGAAATACATAGGTGTCTTTCATACCGATTTTTCCATGTATACATTTTCCCACAATAATTGCTATATACCCGGTACATAATAAAAAGCCATTGCAAATTGCTACTCAGTTTTTGACTCTGGGTTTGTCTGGTTCTTGGTGAACCTACAAGTCCTATATATCCCCACAACCAGGAAGGTCCAGCGGATGTAACGGTATATTGCTTTCAAAGAGCTGTCATAATTACAAGAAGTTACAGGTGAAAACGTTGACACAAAAGGCTGTTTTTTTCAACTAATTTTCAATTTTTCCTATATTTAACTGTTAGTTTCTATAAAGAAACCTTGATGGATCTACACAAATGACCCCTTGCTGAATTCAGAATTTTGTCTACTTTTCTAAAATGTATAGCTTTCTAGGATCCATTATTGCTTTCACACCCATTTCTACCATTAACTGGAAGGAGGTTGAAAGCACAAAAATAGCAAAAATAGGCTATGTCCCAGAAAAATGCCAAAACTGTGTAAAAAATGTTGGTTTTCTGACAAAAGTCTGTCATTCCCTAAAAGCTGGGAAAATGGTGATTTCAGCCCCACAAACCCTTTTTTTTTTTTTGTCAAAAATATTTTTATTATAAATTTCACAAAATAAAACATATGACATTGCCATCCAAGTTCCCACCTCTTTGGTAATACAGGATCAGTGCAGCTGAAATTTGGACTTAGCAATCAGACATGAGGATATCGCCCTCCACCCATACAGAACAAAGAGCAAAAGTAAGATACAGTGTCTAAAGTAGCCGGGTGATTGACAACCTCCCCCTGCCCTTACATTGCCTTGTCAAAAAAAAAACACGTCCCCTCCCTCTTCAGGAAGGCACTCTCTAGTGCCCCTCTTGTCAGAAGGCCGTGGAACATATTGTCTGCTATTGATATGAAACTGCCCCCAACAGTGGAGCAGGAAAACCAACATACAAAAAACCCCAAATCCCATCCCTTCCCTCCCCCTCCCTCCCTCCCAACATGGTGGTGGCGCCTAAGTGTGACTCCAATGGATCATCCAACAAGAAAGGGGGGTTGATGTTATATCTGGAAGAGGTGTAGCGCTCTAAGGGAAGCCGGGTATACTGCAGATGGAAGGCCCCGAGAGAGAAAGGAGACCAGCGGACCCCAGCGAAACTCGAAGTTTTGAAAAGCATCCCTAGACACATCCGACATTCGCTCCATACTAAGTAGGTTCCACAATCTGGAATGCCACATGGATATCGCCGGAGCCTCCGTCCTCTTCCATGCCGCCCCTAAAGTAACCTTCGCAGCTCCCATACAGAGCCACATGATCGCCTTGTCCGCCACGGTCTGGTGTTCTAAAGAGTGGTCACGCAAGCCCAATAGTACTCCTTCCATAGTGGTCGGGACAGGATAGCCTCACATCTCCTTAATCTGAGCCAGTATTTCCTCCCAGAACGGTCGAATGTGTGGACAATCCCACCAGATATGTCGGAAGTCGCCCAATAATCTGCATCCTCTCCAGCAACGGTCTGATGTATTAGGGAAAATCTGTTTTAGCCTCGAGGGGTGGAGATACCAGTCCATCATGGTCTTGAGATGCGCCTCCCGAAGCGCTATGGTGTGGTTAAATTTCCCTATGTCTGACCACAAATGAGACCATTCATCCTCTGTAATGTGTCGCTGCAGGAGCCCCTCCCACATTGCCATGTAGCGCGGGCGCGGGGAATGTATGGTGGTAAGCAAAAAGTGATAGAGAAAAAGAAATCGCCCCCCTCATTGTTGTGGTTTTAGTGAGAAAGGCTTCAAATTTTGTGAGAGGCCTAGTAGCAGCCTCCCGTACTTGTGGGGCCTGAGCCCAGTGCATCAGCTGAGTGTAACGAAATTGTTCTGTGTTTTGCAATCCGAAGTCTCTCTTGCAAGCATCAAATGTGAGGGGGTCGTAGTTATGAAAAAGATGTGTTAGGGCCAGACATCCTCCTTCCCGCCAGGCGTCAAACGGACCCGCCTGTAAACCAGGCGGAAAGGCCGAATTAAAATGTAAGGGCGTGAAAGGAGAGGGAAATGAAGTCCATCGCTCAATCCCTGGCCACGAGTCCCAGACCTGCAGTGTTGTGCGTGTAGGTGTGCTAATGTATGCGTTTACGGGTCTATCGCGCTTGGGTCGCCATATGAGGTCCCAGATAGTGCATCCAGTCACACTGCGATCCATGTGTAGCCAGTGTTTGTCGGAGTCATGTTTTACCCATTCGATCAACACCCGGAGTTGAGCAGCCTTGTAGTACAACTGAACATCAGGCAAACCCACCCCTCCCTCTGCCCTGGAGCAACGAAAAATGGAAAAGGAAAAGCGAGCCTTTCGCCCCTGCCACACAAAATTAAGAAGCATAGATTTGGAGCACTGAAAAAACCCCTTCTCTATTGTTATAGGAAGTGCTTGGAAGAGATAAAGTAGTTTGGGCAGGAGTGTCATTTTTTTCGCGTGAACGCGCCCCAACCAGGACAAAAAGAGGGGCTTCCACTTGGCAAGCTCACGTTGTATTTGGGTAAGTAAGGGTGGGAAGTTAGCCGCATACAGATTCTCCACTTTCGGTGTGATCTGGACCCCCAAATATGGAATGGAGGATGTGGCCCATTGGAGAGCCATGAGAGGCCGTAGTCTATCAACCTCCGCTCCAGGTAGAGTGAGGTTAAGGATCTGTGATTTATCCATATTAATCTTAAACCCCGCTACCGCCTCAAAACGCACTAATTCCTCTTGTAGGGGGGGGGGGCAGATATTTAGCTGGGTCTGTGAGTGATAACAGAACATCATCCGCGAAAAGCAAAATTTTATGTTGTTCCCCAGTGAAAGGAATCCCCTGAATTGCCGGATGGGCTCTAATCACGACGGCTAGTGGCTCAATGCTGAGAGCGAAGAGTAATGGCGAGAGAGGGCAGCCCTGCCTGGTACCCCTGGAATGTAAAAGAGAAGCGGAAGCTACGCCATTGACCACCACCCTAGATCGGGGTTGCCTATAATTGGCTCGAAGCATAGTAAGGAAATTAGGGGCGAAGCCAAAAGCCTCCAGGGTGCGGAAAAGAAAGGGCCAGTCCACCCTGTCGAACGCCTTTTCCGCATCCAACCCCACCAAGACCGCAGGAATTCGGCGCTTGTGAGGTTTTTCTATCAAATGGACAATGCGACGGGTGTTATCATGTGTTTGACGCCCTTTTATGAATCCGGACTGGTCCGGATGAATAAGATCTGGCAATATATCATTCAGCCGCCTAGCCAGGATTGAAGAATAGAGTTTTGCGTCTAGATTAAGCAGTGCTATGGGCCTATAAGAAGAGCAGGATTGAGGGTCCTTCCCCGGTTTGGGTATGACCGTGATCACCGCCTCTGCTAGAGAGCCGGTAGTCAGCCCCTCCGTCGCCATTTTATTAAAAAGCCGCGTCAAATGTGGGATAATGTCTGGTGCAAATGTCATATAAAAGAGGGCAGTAAGACCGTCCGGGCCCGGTGCTTTATGTGGCTTGAGCGCCTTTATGGCCGCGGTAACCTCATCGAGGGAAATGGGCGCCGACAAGTGTTCATTATCCTCTATTGAGACCTGCGGTAACTGGAGATTCCTGAGATAATCCCGCTGAGCGGCAGGATCTAAGCGCTCCCCCGAATACATTTTTGTATAAAAATCGCCAAAGATAGCCGCCTTATCCTCGTCGTTATGGGTGAGGTCACCCCGCGCGCCGCGTATCCCCCCTATATATTCCTTTACCCTCTTATCTTTAAGCTGTCGTGTCAGCTGTTTGCCAATTTTATTGCCTTGAGAGTAAGAAAGTTGGCGTAGCTTGAGCAGCGTGAATTCTGCCCGATTGGAGTATATAGAACGAAGTTTCCCCCGCAGTGCCGTTAGATTGCGCAGAGTCTGTTGTGTGGGGTGCGCTTTATGATCCTGCTCAACGGATGTTAATTCCGTCTCCAGCTTCACCCTTTCCTGTGCCCTTTTGGAATTCAATGCCGAATTGAGAGAGATGCATTGTCCACAAAAGACGGCCTTGAAGTCGTCCCAATTGGTATATTCAGATTTGTCATCAGGCTGATTGATAGTGAAAAAGTCCGTAATACTTTCCCTGAGCTTCGTACATGCCTCTCTATCCCTCGATAGAGCGGGTGGGAAATACCATCTGGGTGAAGTCATCCGGCCCACCCCCCACGCTAACGACACCGCCAAAAGGCTGTGATCGGAGACCGAAAGTGGAAAGATTTTCGCGTCCTGCAGGTCGCCTTGGAGTGATTGGCTCAAGAACACATAATCTAGTCGGGAGTAGGTCCGGTGTACGTGGGAGTAAAAAGTGTAGTCTCGCGAGGCGGGATATAGAGTGCGCCATGCGTCGAGAAGACCCATATCCTGAATTTTTTGCCGGGTTTCTGAGGAGAACGAGCCCGTCTCCGACCGATATTAGTGTGTGCTATCCAGGTCACTTTGCCAAGTTAAATTAAAGTCGCCCATAAAGACTAAAGGGCCTTCCGCAAAATCCACCAGCTTGACCAGGAGATGCTGTAAAAAGGTGGATTGACCCGTGTTAGGTGCATAAACCGCGACAAATGTGCTTAGTCGTCCCTGTAGTCGCCCCTTCACCATGACCCACCGTCCGTCCTTGTCGTGTTGTATATCTAGAGGCTGAAATCGTGTTGTTGAACGGAATAAGAGCGCTACCCCCCTGTGTTTTGTGGATGCCGAGGACCTATAAATCAGTGGGTAGTGCTTGTGCCGCAGCCGTGTGTCGTCTGTTCTGGTCAAATGGGTCTCCTGGAGGGCCACTATGTCTAGCGTGTGATCGATTATGTATTTCCAAACCCTCTGGCGCTTCTGTGGGGAGTTAAGGCCCTTTACATTCCAAGTGCCGATAATAATTGTCATGGCGACCCAGGGGAAGAGCAACTCGCAATGATTACCTCACCAGGCGGGACCACACTGCCCCTCGTCCAAGGGCCCTTCTTGACCTCCCCCCACCCCTCACACTGAGCAGCATTGCGCTGTTGTGGAAAACCTGCCCCCTTAAGAGTTAAAAAGCCACCACCATGTCCCACCCTTCCCCACCCTACAACCCCTCAAAAACAAAAACAACTAACTACAACCCATCCTATGATAGTAATGAACAATGACATTACCCCATCGGGGGGATACATACCCCACCTGAACTCGGGGAGGCGGTGGGGCCGAGGTCCCCGTCCGCCGCAACCCAGAGCAACATCATGTTAGATACATTAAGAGAGTACCTCCTAGGGTCCATAATAGTGCATCCCGGCAAGCCCCTCCCAGTCGGGGCTGAAGCCCTCCCTCAATACCCATCCATCCCATGTCCGCTGGGGTCGTTTGTATGGAGCAAGGTCCCACATCATGAACGTGTACGGATCCGTATTCCCCCCACTCATAGGTCAGTGGTCGCGGGGCATCTCCAATGCACCCCCCTCTGGGGAGTCCCGATGCTCGGGACATATCGAGAAAACCCTCCCCCACAAGCATACAGAAGGAACCACCCTGTATATCGCAGCACCAAGCATTTTTTGCCCCCCAGGGAGAGCATTGATCCCCAACAGATTGAAAAGGCACTGAGGGCCAACGTTAAGGTCTGCGACCGGCACTCCAGAGTCAGTTAGTAGAGAGTCACCGGCGTCCCCTACGGGGACCCATGGCCCAAGCAGATGTGCCCCTCTCCACTCCGCGAATGCCTGTCGATTTATCTGCGGGCGACTCTGCATGTCCAGGCCCGTCTGAAGATCAGTGACATGGCGTTGTTTATTGTTAAGTTCGAAGCTGAGTCCAAATGGATAGGTCCACCGGTACCTAATCTTGTCGCTGCGTAGCTTGGTAGTGATAGGTCTGAACATCTGCCTCCACGCTAATGTGGCCGGTGCAAGGTCCTGATAGATCGTACACGTGTGGTTTTGAAAGGAGACCACATCCTTTGTTCTGGCTGCTGTGAGTACTGCCTCCTTTACTCTGAAGGAGTGGAACTTGGCCAGGACATCCCGCGGCCTCCTCTTATCCCCCAGCGGTGAGGGCCCCACACGGTGCGCCCGGTCCAACTTGATCTTGAGGGGCTGAGGGCCCAGGATCTCAGCGAAGAGCCCTTCCAGGAATGCCCCCAGGTCCGGCCCCTCCGCACCTTCCTCCAGGTCTCGGATGCGGATGTTGTCCCTCCGTGCCCTATTTTCCAGGTCCTCCGTCTTGAGTTGAGATTGGAGAAGCCGGTCCTTAAGCATCCGCACGTCATCCTGTAACTCCGCCGTTTGCTTCTCCTGATCTTGTTGATGGGCCTCTAGATCCAGCACTCTGGTGCCCACCGAGTCCACATCGTGCTGAAGGGAGGTTAATTTCTCTGTTAGATCCGACTTCAATTGCTCCATAGAGGTCTTAATGTCCTGGCCCAAGTCTTTCCTCAACTCAGATTTGAAGTCTTTAAACATCGCCACTAGGTCAGCCTTTGTGATCGCCATGTCGGTAGATGTGTCCTCGGTGCCCCCCAGTGTGCGTTTATCCGAAGCCGCAAAGAAGTCCGATACTTTCGCAGGCGCTCTAGACGTCCCCTTCTTGGGAGGCATACGGTCCCGTCCCTGGATCTCTCCTGCCGCTGTGCTCTGCAGGATTCCCCTAGCGTAATATCAGTGCCGGGTCGCCGCGGCGCGGTACCGGTGAGCAGTGTTCCCGGGGAGGTCAGCCGTTCACTGCTCTTCACATCTGGTCTCCCCGCGGTTGCAGGACTCCCCGGGCTATCACTGTGGGACCCCCGTGCTCCTCTCAGTGTCTCCTGCTCGCCTTTGCAGCACCAACTCGCTCCGCTGGGGCCTGAAGGCGGACCTTCCCGTGAGCCGCACCAATCTCTCGAGCTCAGGTCTCTCGTGCTCTGGGATGGTGCCCCCCTGCAATGCGTATTACATCTGAGCTCATCGTCATGCCGGGGCAGCCCAGCCCTTCCCTCCCGGTGTCACGCAGTGGTAGTGATGGGCCTCAAATCATCCAGGCGGCAGGCGACCACGTCATAATTCCCCACTGGCTCTCCCCGCTCTAAGTCCAGACATATACTCCTCACGTGCGTCAAGCTGGGGGGGCTCTCATCTCGAGGGCACAGTGCAAAGGTCTCTGGCGTGCCAATACAGCCACAAAAGCGGTCATCAAGCGGGGCCCACTCCCTCAATCATCCAGCTTGCCTCGCCCAACGGTCCCGTGCAGCACCATGTCATCGCCCCTGCCCCGTCCACATTCGCGGCATCGAGTCCCCAGTAGGGACCCCCGAGACCAGGGGGCCGCCGAGTGCTTACAGTGCGATGCGCAGGATGTAGCCTACAATCCAGGTGTCTCCCGTGGTCCGGCAGTGGCCCACCTCAGCACGGGAACTGGGCCTCCCGGCATCCGCCCGTTAGTGCGCGCCTCTCACCGCCATGTTAAGATCAGGCACGACCCATCCAGCAGGCACGCCGCTCCGAGCCCAGCCAACACTCAGCATCCCGCCGCCTCATCTGCCCGCAGCCATGCCCTTCTCACCGATCTGTCTGTCTTTGTGCCGGGGGAGTCGGGCCTGAGGGTGCCGCTTCGTCAGTACACTGCAGCGGCTCCTCTCACTCGGCAGCCGCCATTTTGCCGGGCCGACCGCCGCTCATCCAAATTCCGTATTCTGCCTCCTCTGGACTGCTCTGTCCGTCAGAAGGGCTCCAGCCGGTCCCCACAACTTCCGCTGTGTGTACGAGTCCTTTTCAGCGCATGGGACCCCCGGAGATCGCAGCAAATCGCTCCGTTGTTGCGCGCGGACCGGGAGCCGAGACGGATTACGTCCGCTCGGCCATCTTGCCCGGCCACCCACAAACCCTTTTTTGATAACATTTGCAGGATAAAACCCAGACGCTTTCATTTGCAGCCCGTTTTTCCAAAAAAAAAAAAACTTTAGCTGTATTTTGGCTAATTTCTGGGACCCCTCCAGGGGAATCCACAAACCCTGGGTACCTTTAGAATCCCCATGATGTTGGAAGAAAAGGACGCAAATTTGGCGTGGATACCTTATGTGGTCAAAAAGTTACAGGGGCCTAAGCGCGCACTACCCCAAATAGCCAAAAAAAGGCTTAGCACAGGGGGGGAAAATGCCTAGCAGCGAAGAGGTTAACTCTCAAAGATAACTGTAACATGAAGGCCTAATAAGTGTTTTGGTGCCCTGAGATATGGGTAGAAATGGTTTACTTCATAATGAAAAGTGCATAATACTGGATGGGCATACAGACAATATCTGCACCCACCTTAATGTTTCCAGCACCAGTCAAAAATACCGCCTCACGAGGAGATGGTCGCAAAAGATTGGTAAACGTTATAAGAAATGTGAGACGCTCCTTGACCTAGTGCATCGTGATGTTGTGATGTGCACGCCATGTGTGTGTCCAAGGGGGTGTGTAGCCCTCTGAGAAAATGTTGCCTTATCTGTGGCAGAAAAGGTTGCGGGGGGACTTCTGCTCTTTATTACTATGAAGGCTCTGGGGATCACTATTCTTCAGTAAAAATGATATAAGATGAAACTAGAGGAACAGGCCTTGTCAACTAGTGTCTGACTAGTATGATATAAAATGTCACACAGAGATAACCAAACTGTTGTCTGGTTAAGATTTATCCAAAGCACCTACCAACGTCTAGTCTGTGCCAACATTGTAAAGGGGGGGGGTCACAATTAAATATTACCGAAAGATCCAGGGTGTTAAATTGCCACAACTAACTGTAAGAAAGTGGATTATTATTGGTGGTGGGTCATCACCCACCTCAAATAAATTAACCTGAGCTCAACTCCTTGGTAGTTATGGCACAGAGCAGACAAATGTAACCTAAGGTAATGTGTATTTATATAGTACCAAAACAGTAATAAAAGAAAGCCCTCAAACAATAAAAATCCCAAACCGAATTAGAAAAAAACAGATATAATGACAAAATGACATGAAAAAGACACAAATTCAATAAAAGGAACAGAAGATATCAATTTTTTAAGTTTTAAGTACAGAAAGCACCAAAAAGCACTAAGTGGAATTGCTAGTCAAGGGAAGTGGTACACTGGGACCCAGGCAGGATTTCAAGCCAGCTACAATGGAGTGCTGGTTGATACAGGTCAAAGGTTTTTACCTTGCAAGCCTGAAGGTGTATTCAAGGAATGTGCATCAAAATCAGGCCTTTTTGCTGAGAGGCCCCACTAAAATCTCATTTGGTCTTGAAATCTCAAAACTTTTCTAAGTCCCAAATTTTCAGATTTTTTGGAGCAGTGCCTCTGCTTCACTTTGAAGGTTCCTAAGGCTTCGGGGACACCACTTAGGTGCTGGGACTTACTCCAGGAAAGACTACTAGCAAGGTCCTGTCCAAGTTCAGTTGGTTCTGGTCAACTGATCATATCAGGAAAAAAAAAATTCAACTTGTTGTTCCTCTGTAGTGACAGAGGAGACTAGCCCACTACCCTTGAACTCACTTTGTTCTGTGTACAAGAGGGAGCATGTCTAGTCCTTCAGGGTTGCACCCAGGTCACAGTAAGCAGGATCTAGTCCTCTTGTGTTCTACCAAAGGTTCAGAAAGCGTTGTGAGGAGGGTCGCTTGGGGTGCCACATTTATGATTGGCATGAACTAGTGGGTGCGGATGACTTCTGACTCCTCCGTAACAAATGGGGGTGAAAGTTCCCGGGACAACCCTGCTCTCTTGCAACAGTTCCAGTTTGCCCTACTGCAGACAATGTCACAGTGTGCATTACTCCTAAAAAAAAGATAGAGAAACCTTTCCTCCATTTTGCAGAACCTGTGTTCCCACCTACAGTTGAGGCCATGTAAACGAGCATTCCCCTCCATTTTGGCAACTCAAAACCAGTTCTGGTGGTAGTTCCCCTCCCACTGGAGTTGGTGCCAGCACACTGGGAGGACAAATGCTTGCCTTATCCAGGTCTCATCGTACATTTAGTTGTAAAAAGGCAGGCCTCTTATTGAGTTAATAAAGTTCCTGGGTATACCCTAACTGGTCTTCATTCACGGGGAAGAAAAGCACCCCCCCCCAACACTCCAGGCCATTGTTCCTGCTCTGGGAGTAGTTTTCACACCTCATTAACATCAAGCACTTGCGGGGCAGCAGCTGGCAGGCTAATGTAAATCAGCATCTAGAAGCATCAGGCAGGGAAAAGGTGACTTTCTAAAAGTTAATTTCCCAAAATATGTATTAAAACTTTAACTTCACCAATAGATGTTACCATTAATCAATGTGAAAAATAGCATTTGAATAACCTTTTAGCTATTTCCTGTTAAGAGTTACAGATTAAAGTTTATAATATATACTTTGATATTTTCCAGGCTTCAGCTACAGCCCTCCCAGTGAAGATAGCTTTTGGGGCTTAGGCAACTGGAATAACATGTAAATTCTGCACATGTTTCACTTCTAAATATCAGTCATCCTACCAGGTGAGCAACAAGGTGTACTTAGGGGTAACTTAATATTTAAACATACGTTTTCACATGTCAAAAAGGGTCAGCAGGTTTCTAGACTGCGGCAGTCAGATGACACATGGTAGGCCCAATGCCATGTTTTACAAGAACACTCTGTGAAAAGCATACCATATACTATAAACTTATAGGCAAGTTAAATATTTTTAATTGGGATAAGCTAATTTAACATGTTTAAAAGGGCAGCACAGGCACTTTACTTCTGTTAGGCAGGGGTAACAGCCCACACAGTTTTAAGTCCAGATAAATAGGGTGCAGAAAAAGGCACAAAGTTAGGTTGACCATGAAGAAAAAGCGGGTTTTCTACACTACCCATTGTAGTATAAATCTTGTAAAGAAGTCCAACGTATGTCACCATTCAGACCCGTTACACGGGTTGCCAATTTGAAGACTCAATGCTGTTCTTTAATAAAATTAAAATGGGATCTCTCATGTGAAGGACATTAAAACCAAGTTTTATCAATTATAGTCCACCTAATGTCATCTTTGTGGTGTCCCAACTGAAAAAAATGGTGAGGTCATTTTTGTGGTAGAGCCTTTACATCTAATATAGCTCCTGTGTTTCAATATCCTTGTATCCATGTGCTGACATTCCTAATTGTCACACATATTATATTTTAAATCATAAGGTAGGTGAGTAGATGACTACCTCACTGTTACAGTGGGTAGATCTACACAGTTCCCGGGCTGCGGTCAGCCCTAGGTCATGCTGTTTCTTAGATTCTAACTTGCATACTATGCAGTGGACACATGAATAGTGGCCTGTGACTGGTTAAGTGTCATAATGATGTTTGGGGGTGTGAAGATATCTTCCTTGGTCTGGTGTAGTCTTTCAAGTTGTGACTCTGTTTGAAAGTAAACAGAGGTTTATGTTGGGACACTTTCTGGGGGTCAGAATGTACCAATTGTTGTTAATTGCCTTTGTGATATCATTAGAATATCTAGAAAACATGTTGACTCAGACAAGTGTATCAGATGCTGTTTTCATGTGTGTCTAGTATTGTTAATCTGTTATATGTAGCTCTTTTCCTTGCTCAGTCTATCAGTCTACGAGAATAGGCTCTTGTGTCAATTGTAGATGTAATAGTATTGAATGATTCCTAAAGGTGTCTACACTGGAATAATTTCTTCTGAGCCTCTGAGGCATAGACATTGAGCAACTTGTAAGCTATCTTTCCAGGCTTTCTGTAAATAACTGTCAAACAGAAGAAGACAGTAATAAGATTCTAATGTTCTGAGGGTTTCACCCTGAAGGATACAATTGTAGAGGGACTCAACATTTAGTTCTATCAAGAGTTCTCTAATGATATTAAATTCGATACTCTTCAATAGGTTCAAGACCATTCAGGTGGCTTGCAAGAGGTGATCTGATCAACAAGTGGTCTAAAAAATAAGTGAATTAGGATAGTAGTTCAAAATTAATCCAGGAATTGTGAAGTGCTTCTTCGATCAAATTGTTTATTTGTGACAGTAGCCTAGTGACTGGATTTTTGTCATAGGCATTCTCATCTGTAGTCACTGGTATGTAGAAGAAAAATCGCAGTGCCTTTGTCTTCAGGTTTAATCCTAATACCTAGATCGTTGCCAAGATTCTTAAGAGAAGGAGGTGCAAGAAAGATGATTGTGGTGCAAGGGTAAAATATGAAATGAGATGAATGAAGATGAAAGACAGACTACTGTACGTCAGGGATTTTACTTGTGACCTGGATTTCTTGCTTAAAATGAATTGCGGAAAATATTGTTAATGGAAAAATTCAAAACATCTTCATAAAACCACAAACCTTGTGATAAAGGATTTACATGTCAGTAATCCCCACGTGCAGGTTATGCACCCGAAAAGAGATCACATGTCTTTACTACCGAGGTTCATGTGTCAAATGTTAATTAGGTAAATAAGTAAGTAATTCTTTATTGATAGATTAATTAAAATCTTTTCAATATACATGGGCAAACAATCAATGAAAAATAAAATCATGTATAAAACGTTGAGAACTGGAGCCAGTCAAACACAACTATAACACTATACTAGGCGGTGAGGCATCAATACGCATCTATGGGCAAACAGTGGTTAGAAAATGTTAAACCTCATTACTTCCTCAATTGAGGACTGAAACCAAGGAAGTAAGATGCATGACGCTTTGTGCAATAGTGTGATGGCACCAACCAGACCAGATGTCAAATTGCATATGTCGGAAAACAATGATAATAAAAGTCAAAACCTTATTCGTTCCTCAATAGAGGACTAAAATCTGGAGGAGTAAGGGCCAGTAAGGAGAATAAAGTGCAGGGTGATTTATGCGTTAATGTAGTGGCGCCAACCAATCCAGAGAGTTGGCAGGATTGAAGCCTGGGTGTATGAGAGCCATTTCAAGGATGTAAAGTGCGTGGTACTTTGTGCATTAGTGAGGTGGTTGTCTCAAAGGCGGGTTGAGGTCAAGCAGAGTTGCTGCCAGATCGATGTTAGAGTTCTGCTGATGGGTCCTAGATGTATAAGAGCAAGACCGAGGGAGTAAAGTGCATGGTGCTTTGTGTGTTGGTGTGATGGCACCTGCTATTCCTGGAATTTTGCAGTGGCGTCTCAAAGACGGGTTCAGGCACAGCTGAGTTGCTGCCAGATCGATGTTAGCGTTCTGCTGATGTAGCCTGGATGTATGAGAGCAGGTTCAAGGGAGTAAAGTGCATTGTGCTTTGTGCATTAATGTAGTGACGCCCACCAGATCAGAAGATTTGGCAGTGCCATCTCAAAAGCAGGTTAAGACCCCTGAGTTGCTGCCAGAATGATGTTGACGATCTGCTGCTGGAGGCCCGTAAAGTGGCAGAGCAGTTTGGAGAAACACTTTGGGGCAGATTTACAAGAAACTGACACATCTGTATAGATGCGTCAGTTTCCCTGAACCTGCGTGAAGAACCCTTGCGCCACCATAGATGCGCCGTATCTACAATACGGCGCACTATGGGGCAAGGATTGACAGATGCTTCAGAAATTCTGACTCATCTGTTGGCGGAAAAGTCACGCATTGATGGAGTTGTGTCGCAAGCACAACGCAACTCCAGCAATGCATGGTGCGGCCTATTCCCAATACACTGCGTCACTCCTTACGTCTGCTTCAAGCAGGCGTAAGGTTTTGACGCAGTGGCGTCCTAAAAGTCACGCAGTGAAATCTTGTAGATTTCACTGCATCACTTTTACGAGGCTTTCCTGCATGGGAACGCCTACCCTGAATACATTATACCTGACGCTTGTATAATGTCACGCAGGGCTTCACAACGTGACACATCTCCCTAAATGCGTTACGTTGTAAATTTGCCGCATTTTTTATGCTGCCGTTGCGTCACAAAAGTGACGCAACTGCAGCACAAAAGTGTTGCAAGGGGCTTGTAAATCTGCCACTCAGTTTTAGGCGCTGTGCTCTGCCAGCATCTTAGGGGCTAACTTGAGAGTACTTTCAGCTTAGCATGGTGGATGCACCAGGGCCCCTCTTTGCAAAACTGTTGCTGCTGGGCGATGTTTGATTTATGCAGAAAAAGGCCCTCTGTGGCCGATTATAATTGTGCTAAAAGTGAGTCAGATCAGATGCTATGCTCCTCCAGCTTCTTGGAAGTGAGGTTGAGGAACCTCATGGCCTTGCATTAAAGTTGCACCAGGTCCCCTCTTAGTAAGGCTATTACAGCTGGACGGCATGACCTGACTTGCAAGGATCTTAGCAATAGATGCAAAGGTTATTGCCTGTGATTTAGCATGGCCCGGCACAATCATAGTCAGTGAAGCAGCGTTGTTGATGTATCCGCAAAGATGACACTGGGTGGTGGGCCAAAACTGCTTCCAGGATGGCACAAGGTCCTTAGATGGAATAACGCCAAGGCAGGATATCATCAGATCATGTTTCCTGGCCTCGGAGAAATGAGAAGACTGGTAGGACTGAGGACCCAGGCCTCCTACGATGGCATAACTGCCCAGGCGATTCATTGGTTCGCTAATACAGCCTTGTCTCTGATGTGTGATCAAAGCTTGGCTGCTTTGTTAGTGATTCGTTTGAAGGCAGCGTATTCCAAGGGGGCGTGCCAGGCTTCTTCTAAGTGCAGCACTGTGACTGACTTGTTTTACAGGAAACAGAGGCTTATTTTCATGGGCCTGCTTTTCTATTTCCAGCTAGCACTGATGTGAGAGTGAGTTCACTCCGGCTGACCTCAGCCTCCAGCAAAATTTGACTGAGGCCCCGTTCCTTGCTGGGCCCTGGTGGTGCAGGCCGAACTCGAGCCTGATTTGGGCTTGAGAGACGTGCTGTGGTATTGTGAATGTTTTTTGAAAAGGCTCGATTGTAGGGTATCTAAGGTCGCTACTTCTTTCCCTTTGAGAAGTTCTGAGCCGTAGGATATCGAAGGCATGAATTTGGCACCCACGACCTGAAGGAGATGGTGTGTTGAGGTGTTTTGTGTCTTTTGTTGTAGGGTTTTAAATGCGAATGCTAATTAGATTTGTCTGGGTCTTTGCATAATTATCCCAGGATGCACACTTCACTTTTAAAGGTAAAGCTCACAAGCCTTCTGTTTTCTGCACGCTACACTCCCACTAGTAGCACTTTAGTAGTCCCGGCAAGCAAAGAGAGTACTAGCTGTTGATCGCCACTTCTGTAGAGGAGGTGAGCAGCAGCTCTTTCATTGACAGTATGGAGAGCTGCTCCCCTTCAGATCCAAAGGGTATGGCATTTATAGGACCCAGCTTCAAAATAGGATTTCCTAATTTCACAAGAGTTTCCCAATGTTGCGGGACTTCAAATCATTAACATGTAGGGATGCGCTTATTATGTTCTTACATCTCGGGGCCAGGTGAAGTTGTTCCAGGGAAAGATTGTCCTGAAATATGGAATTGGTAAGAAAAGTAATATTTTAAGAACACCTGGCATACATTTTAGACGTTGCAACAAAATATGCTTCTTTGTCAAGAATGTCTTCTCTCTTTCTTGACAAACTTTACCTCAGACCTCTCCAGGAGAGACGTTTAGAAGGTGTAATCACTTTGGCAATTGCTGAGACCATAATTCCTGGATGCTGGGTTCTGACATGGAGAGACTGAGCAAGACATGTTGTCATGAAACAGTGTACCTAGTCACTGATTTCTCCTGCTAGCTCCTTTCATACTCTGAGTAGGGAAGGTCTATGTAAATGTATAACAATATCACAAAACTGTCAGATTGAAGGTTAATTGAAAATCCGCGTTTGTGTGCATCTCAATCCCAGATTGGCTGGGGCTGCTACTGTCACATTTGAGGTTTATAGATCTGTATGCGGAGCCTAACATATATCAGGATTGATGTACCTTAGCAAAAACGTTTTGTTAATGACAATCCAGAGAGAGCTCTCATGTCACATTCTATTAACCTGAAACATGCCTCACTAAAAAAATCCAGCTGCCTATTTTCAAATGCAAAGACTACACAGGCAGATTACTGTTATTTGTCATATTTTATTTGTGTGTCCCTCTTTTTCCCAGGTAGTCTCAATTTTTAATGTCTCTCTTCTCATAACTGTTTCTTTCTCTTTGGCATGATCTCCCTGCAACTCTCTACCTTGTTTCTGGCTTGATCTCTTGTTCTCTTCTCTTGCCCTTTGTGTATAAATACGGATTTCACACTGCAGCTGTCTAAACAAACCTAAAGTTTTCAATATCCATAGAGTGAAGCGTCTTTGGGTCTGCCCTTTTTAACCATTGCCTTTTTTGACCAACCTCTTTCAGCTATTGGCTTGAGACTTTGTTAATCACATTTTAGCTCAGCATAGAGAGGGATTTCTCTGTCACCTAATGTTATATATATGCCGTTTCATCTTCAATAGAAAGCATGCTTTACAATTCATGAATCCTTATTTTACATCTATCTCCCTGCTCCCCCCTATGTCAGTTCCTTTGAAGCACATGCACAAATACATGTCTGTATTTACATGAGTTAGCGTATTTAACTCAGACCTCTTGATTTGCCAGTGCATTTTCCTCAGTGGCACACTCCATCAATGGCATTATCTCCATCCCTGTGAATATTTCGTCATCAATAAAAGGAGTCCACTCAATGGTGCACATAGCAGGAAGAAGCTGGATCCTGGATATATCCTTGCTTTCTCAAAAAACCCTTTGCTTTGGCCCTGCTAAAAGCAAAGCATACAATCATAACACATGCAGCTGCGGCTAAATGTAAAGTTGGAGGCAATGTTAGTGAAGGAACAGAGGGCGTCCATGTTCACTTGTTGAACGTTTATTACACGAGACAGTAATATGAGATGGAGACAAATGCGGATGGTTACATGGGAACCTATGAGTACATACAAGCACATGTAAACCTGCAAGCCTTCCAAAAACCAGCTGCACATCCGCCTGCAGGTCCCACCAGCCCAGGCAGTTTGTAACACCTGCACAACCCGCTTGTGTGCATCGTGTGCTCCCCCAGTGGAACAACGAGGGTCGGTGCATTTCATACTTTTCAAATACGGTGGACCCCAGCTCCCAGAGGGGTTGTTGCCTGCGATTGAGAGAGCTTGGAACTTGTAGGTATAGACACAGACAAACCGGCAGGATTCAGATTCCAGAGTGCCCCATGTCACCTACCATAGATACGGAAACTGTAGTTAGAATTCATGTTTTTTTCACTCATGTCGTTTTAAAATTATGTCATACTGTGCTACTGGTATTTGCAAAGTGCCAGTCTGCCAATAAAATATGGAGAGGGGTGTAGGCAGAGGGCCCCAAACACATTGATTTGCAATTGGCCCTTTATTTTCAGCCAGCCCTGGAAACAGTCACCTGGTTTCTCTTATACAGGAAGTTGGAAGATACCACCTGTAGCGCGGCGGGGCCCGGGGATATGAGGGCCTTAGCAACGCAGTAAATAAGGCACGCCACACTCGTTAGTTAGACTAAGGCGGGAAGACCCCGAGCGGTCTTGCGCCGTTTATTTATCCCCTCGGGTCGAGCCCGCCCCGAGGGGTGTATGCGGTGTGTGTAAATGGCAACATTGTAGTGGAGAGCCCGGGCGGCTCTCTACATCCCTCCTTTCTTTTAGTGACGGACCATCAGGGTTTTCAGGTTCACGGGGATGTACACACAAAGTCTCTCAGCCTCTGGCTGGGTGCAGGGTTCGGCCAGAGACCATACTTCTGGCTCTGGGAGCTGGAACTGGAACTGGCCGCTGCAGCTGTCTGAGTGTTCGGGGGCGAAACAGTCACAACATCTTGGCTGAGCCTTCCGGCAGCAGGGGCATCCGCTTCGCTCTCTGCTTCCAAGTTTCTCGGTGGGGAGATCAGCGGCCCTGGCAAGCCGGGGAGGTGAGGCTCGGGGTATCCTCCAGTCCCTCTGACTCCTCCTGGTCAGTGTTTGGCTCATGGGTCTTCTTGAAGCTTGACACGTTCCTCGTGACGACATGCGGCCCTTGCTGAGCAGTGACCATGGTTCCTTGTACTTTAACAATGGTCCACTCTTCCGGTTCATAAGGTGTCCTAAACTTCCAGCTGGGGCGTCTGTCCTTGACCACTACGCGGTCCCCCACTTTCAGCTGCTGTTCTTTTGCCCTTCTGGCTGCACTTGCTTTCTGGTTGGTCGTTGTCCTTCTCGCTTGGATGGCGGTGTTGTCCCTTTCTGGGGGCTTCCACGCCGGATCCGTCAGGATGCTGTCCCGCGGGGCCCTCTTGAAGAGTAGATGAGATGGAGCACACCTAGTCATGCTGTGTGGGGTCTGCCTGTAGGCATCAAGGAAGTGGTTGAGTGCCGACTCCGCTTCTTCCCCGTGATCCACAGCAATGTGCAGGGCCCGGTTGAGGGTTCGCATGAGACGTTCCACCTCCCCATTGCCTTGAGGCCACAGAGGGGTGATCTTCCTGTGGTGAATCGCTTTTCCTTTCAGGTACTCTTGGAACTCACGGCCTTGGAACGGAGGTCCATTATCTGAACGAATTTCATCCGGCAGGCCCATGAGTGCAAATGTCTTGTCAAGGACTTTCCGGACATGCAAGAACGCCGTTGACGCCACCACCTCCACGACCGGGAACTTTGAGAAAGAGTCGACGAGCACCAACATGGTGCGACCATCCGGGAAGCTCCCAAAATCGAGACTCACCTTGGACCAAGGGAGTTCGCTTGGCTCTTCAGTGATGACCGGCGCTGGTGCCGGGTTTCCGTCGGTGATGGTGCACGCGTGACATTGCTTCACCATGTCTTCCACCATGGCATCCATGGCAGGGAACCAGACCTTGTTCCGCAGTTGGGCCTTGGTCTTCACCATCCCTTGGTGCCCGACATGCGCCAGCTGGATGATTCGGCGTTGCAGTGCCTTTGGGATTATGATTACATGTCCCCTCCCTGCTCTCCTTCGCTCAGCTCATGGCGTACCTGCCAGATCTGTTGCCGAGCGTGGCTATCTTCGGCATGGAGCGAGTGAACCCTGTCCAGGAAGTGTGCCCATCCGTTGCTCAGCAGGGTGGATTTCACTCTGGTTAGTGTCTCGTCAGCGGCCGTCGCTTGGCCAAGCTCCTCTAGCGTCATGGCTGTGGGGCATGCTTCGTATGAGACCATCTTCACGAACGCCTCTGAGTAGGCCACATCCGGAGGTGGACTTTGAGGGACCAGGGACTCGGGGTGTCTCGAGAGGTAGTCCGCTGGGTTGTGTGCTCCGGGGCGGAATACCACTTTGAAATTGTACGCCTGTAGCTGTACAGCCCATCTTTCTATTCTGGGGGGTGCAAGTCTCGCTGACCCTGCGAAGAGTGGGAGCAGCGGTTTGTGGTCGGTCACTACGTGGAACTCCTGTCCATACAAGTACAGGTGGAAATGCTGGCAGGCCCATTTTATTGCCAGCGCTTCCCTCTCCATTTGGGCGTATCTTGTCTCGCCCTGCTGGCGTGTGCCACTGGCCTCCAGGTCTCCTGATCATGCTCCTGCAGGAGGACTGCGCCGAGGCCTACTGGGCTAGCGTCGACGACCAACTCGATGCGCCGCCCCGGGTGGAAGTAGGCCATCACCGTCTTGTCCATGAGCGCAGCCTTGATGTTGTTGAAATCTGTGTTGGCAGCCACGGTCCATTCCCACTTGTGGTCACTGCGGGTGACGGTGCAGAGTGGTTCCGACAGGGAGGCCAGATTCGGAATGAACCTGCCACAGTAGGTGGCCATGCAGAGAAAACTGCGAACCTCTGTGGGAGTCTTCGGAACGCTTTCTGCTCGTATGGCCACGGCCTTCTTGGGGTCCACCTGTAGTCCTTCTCTGGTGAAGATGTACCCAAAGAAGTCGACCAACTCCTGGTAGAATGAACACTTTGCCTTGTGGAGGGTCAGTCCGCAGTCTTCAAGTCGCTGGAGGGTGGCCCGGAGGTGAGTGTGGTGTTCTTCCAGGGTGTTCGAGAACACGAGGATGTCGTCGCTCAGGTTGATGACACCCTGCAGACCCGACAGTGCTTCCCTGATGGCGTTCTGGAAGACTTCGGCTGCCGACGACACCCCGAAGCTCAGTCTCTTGTACCTCCTGAGGCCTACATGGGTTGAGAACGTGGTGATGTACTTGCTCTCTGGCTCGAGCTCCAGCTGGTGGTACCCCGCGTTTAAGTCCAACTTGGAGAACCATTTGGCTCCGTTCAGGTACGCCAAGATGTCGTCCATGGTGGGGGTAAGATGGCGTTCCCTCTTGACCGCCAGGTTCGGGAGCCTCATGTCCACGCAGAGCCGAATGGTTCCGGGCTGTTTTGGCTTGGGGGCCACGACCAGCGGGGACACCCACGGAGTTGGGCCTGACACCTTTTCGATGACATCGAGGTCTTCAAGTTTCTTCAACTCCTCCTCCACCTGCGGGCGGAGGTTGAACGGCACTCTCCAGTGCCTCAGGGCGGTAGACCTCACAGTGGTGTCTATGTGGAGCTTGAACCGTTTTCCCTTCAGCTTGCCGAGTCCTGTGAATAATGCAGGGAACTCTCTTAAGATAGTTTCGGCGTGTGAGTCATGGATCTGGTGAGCAAAGAAGACCAGGCCTAGGTCTTCTGCCGTGTGGCAGCTGAGAAGAGTGCCTTTCCTCCCTTCCGTGATGTGGAACCTAGTGTCATGACATATTTTCTGCTGGCGATTTCCGCCTCGATGACTCCTCGGAGGGGGAGTGGGTTTGTCCCCCTTTAGGTGTAGATTCAGGCATTGGTGGGTGCAAGTGGGGGCCGTGGCGACATACGGTCATACTGCTCCAAATCCATGACGTTAACTGATGTGCCTGTGTCGATGAGCGCCTGGACAGCAGACCCTTCCACTAGGACAGAACACATCGGTGGCGGTCTTTGGTGTTTGTCTGACCTGCTGACAAAGGACACCACAAACACGTCGTCATCATCGTCCTCGAGGGCGAGGCAGCGCCCCTGTGGCGGGTCATCTTCTTGGGACTGTGGGTCTTCGAGCGACACCTGTCGTAGGCTTTGTGACATTCCACATGGCCTTGGAGGGGCCTGTCGGGACCGGCTCCTTCGACACACCCTGGCGAAATGGTTTATCTTCCTGCAGCGGGAGCACGTCTTCCCCCTTGCTCCACACACTGCCGTGGTTGGGTGGTCCTCGCCACAGTTGCCGCACGCCCCGCCCGTGGTCGTCCTCGGTGTCTGGCGAGCCGTGTTTGGGCGCCGTTGTATCACCTCAACCCTTTCTTCTTTGATGGGTGCATATCTAGGCGCATGTGGTGCAACGACGATCCTGTGCAAGGCAGCCTCCATTTCACCCGCTTGGGCATCTGAGGGTTCATGAGACCGGGCTAGGATGAGGATCTCATCCAGAGAGATCCCTGGTTGTCGCAGAGTCAATTTCCGTACAGTGCGGAGCGGCACCCCTGGATGACTTGGCCGCGTATTTCTTCTCTTTGGTCCAAGAAGGCGCACGTGCTGGATAATCTTCGTAGCCGCGCGTAGAACTTGTCTACAGACTCCGTGTATGACTGTGACGCCTGTATGAACTTGAACCGTTCGAAATCAGGGTTAAGTTGAGGGTCGAAGTGCCTGTTGAGCGCGGCGACCGCCGCCTCATAGTTGTCATCGTCTCCTGTGTTGGGCAGTGTCTCAAAGAGATCGTAGTAGATGAGCAGTGACCTTTTCACGGTACCATCTGTCTCTCTGGTACCCTTGAAGTAGTGGTTCAAGCGACCAATCCATGCTTTCCATCGTGGGGCCGCCGTGGCAGGGTCAGTGGTTTCGATGAAGTGCAGCAGTGGGGAGACGACCGTGTGACTGTGTCCTGGGGTGGTGCTTTGGCATCCCTGTGTGGATTGTCAACTTCGGCCTGTTGGCCGGCTGTGCCTGCTGTGGCCGGCGTGCTCATGGCGTGGGCGTGCTTGGATGCGGTTGCGGTGGCGCAGTGTTGGCGCTGGGGGTCCTGGATGCCGGGCGTGGGCCGGCACATGGCCACGTGTCTGTGTCGGGCCTGGGGAGGTGCGATGCGCTGGTCCTGCTCCCCTGGGTGAGGTGGCTCTGTCCATCAGTGGGCTGTGTGGCCGATGGCACGCTCCCGTGTGGTGTGGTGTGGCGTTGGGTAGTGGTGGCACTCAGCCCTTGCGGTTTGTGCAGGGCCTGCTGGACCTCCCTCTGATGCGGGCTGCTGATCTGATGGGTCTCTGTGGCCACTTGAGGCCTGCTGGCTTGGCTGGGTCCCTATGCTGCAGAGGGGAAGGCACGGGCCACGTGGGGACTTTCTCCGCTCTTATCAGCCACTTAAGGCCTGCAGTACCGCTGCGCGCCACTACGGGAGTTCCCCCTTTGACTGTAGGACTCACCGGTGATGATGTCTCGCTCCAGCGCGCACTGCCGATTGAGCACGCTCCCGTTGGTCCAGGGAAGCGTGCCGGCGGGTGCGGGATGCGTCAGAGGCAGGGCGTGACGCTGGCAGGAGTCACAGTGCTGGGGTGAGGTGAGAGGCACAGCAGAGGCGGCAGCGCACGGCACAGGAATCACAGCCCAGGCCATGGATGGCAGCGCATCTGAGCGAACCACAGTTTCTGGGATGACGGAACATCGCGGGTGGGCTCCGCGTGCTCCGTGCCGGGCAGAGTCGGTGCACCGGGGTACAACCGGCCTTGTCGCCAATGTAGCGCGGCGGGGCCCGGGGATATGAGGGCCTTAGCAGTGCAGTTTATTTATCCCCTCGGTCGAGCCCGCCCCGAGGGGTGTATGCGGTGTGTGTAAATGGCAACATTGTAGTGGAGAGCCCGGGCGGCTCTCTACACCACCGACAGACTGAGTGGATAGAGCCTTTCACTTCTAGGGGGCCTTCAAGAGGGTGCTGCTGCCAGAGTCATATGGTTGTGACACATATATTGACCGAGATTGCTTCAGGAATCAGTATTTTTATATCTTTGAATGTGCACTGACCTCGTGGTACTACATAGCATTATTCTCTCCACTCACGTTGGTGTTTGCTAACTGTATTGTACCCTGATTAGGTGACAAACGTAGGACTGACAGCTGGAATAGCAGAGAATGACTGCATCGCAGGGCCGGACTGGGACCCGAAACCGGCCCTGGCAAACTGCTCGGCCGGCCCCCCTGGGGTGAGGGGGGGAGTGCGGCCGAGCAGTTTGTTAGGGCCGGTTTTGGCCGCCTTTGTTACAGGGGGCTGATGTTGCCGGCTCCTGGTAACAAAAATGGCCCCCCACGGGCACAAAACCAGCCCCCCCTCCCGGAAAACCCCGGTGCCCGCTACGGCCAGTCCGGCCCTGCTGCATCGTTCATGAAAGGCAGAGGCAGCAGCAGCAGGACAGGCAGCAAAATGAAGTGATAACAAAATCCAAGAGTGACAGTGGGAGAACCAGCAGGATACTATGGTTTTAGGAACTAAGTGCATATACACACCAGAACATAGTGACAGTGACACGCCTGCATGGAATGACAAGAACAGCTGTTCCAGCAGTGGCAGTAAACTCAGGAGTGGCCGAGACAGGACTTGAGGATATGACCGAAGCATCTTGAAGAGCAGAGCAACTGAAACAAGTGAAAGAGTGGCAACAGGTGTGCAGCCAGGAAACGCCACATGATTGAAAGTGTCTGCAGCATTTACACATTCGTTTATTCATCCATCCGTATTCACATTGCAGTGGATTAAGCACCAGACATCTGTGAGTAACTCACATTGCACCGACGGCTGAGCTGCTTGTGTTTAGTGATTAATGGCAGCTTTGACTGCTGCTGTTCCGTGGTGAATGGATCTATTTTGTGAGGAAGGGAAGCTTAGCTTGCTGCTTCCTCTTCTGTGAGGGGGAAGCTTGCCCTGCAGCTACCAGGTTATACATATTCTACGAAGAGGGAAGCGTGCCTTACTACTTAGGTGTGCCTTCTCCATCAGGGAGGAAAGCTTGAACTGTTGCTGCTTTGCTTTATCTGTTCAATAGAGAGGCTGAGCTGGTTCAGTTGATGCTTGCCGCGTAGGTGTTTTGTGGGAGAGGTAAGGTTGCACTGTTGTGTTATTCCTAGTCTGTGTATTGAGACCTTGCGTTGTTCATGCCTGTTCTGTACCTATAGTTTGTGCTAGTGAGGCTTGCAATTCTGCCAGCCGTGCGGTATCTATATTGTAAGCTTGATATAACAAATTTCATTAAACAAATGGCAAAACGATTGGCATTTCAAATGCGTGTTTTAAAGCATGGTGCCAAAGGTGAAGTGTCGCAAAACAAGTTTGATGTTGAGTTTGCATTTCAAACAAGTAGTCACAGTTTTCAATTTCAAAATGCACTACAACATATTAAAAAAACTTTAACTGCCAAGTGGCTCCATGCCATGTACAACATCTTCAGCCAGTCCTGGCTTTTTAACCAACATCCCTTTGCATGTGACACTATAATGATGTGTTAAACGCAAAACAACAAGCCCCACAGTACATGAGGCTGTTGGCTGAAAAGTACGAAGTGGCTGGAGGTATCTCACATGACTTGGAGCCCGCTGGCAACAGTATAAGAAGCAAATTAAAATGAATTTTATTTCATACCTTTTTTTAGCGTTAATCCCCAACTGAATGATATTCATACATTATGTTTGGGTCGAACTTTTTTCACATTTTGTTTTGTGCAGTGAACATTGTACATGATAATAGCCCCCAGATACTGTCTCCCAACTAGTCCTGTTTTCCTGCTTTGACTATTGCCCAGACCCCCTGCTCTAGCAGGATTCCAGTGGTTCTGACAGGGACTTACCAAAGCCACCTACAGCCCCTACGGAGCAGGAGGACCCAGCCCTTCAGGGGCCCTCCAACACTGCAGGGGGCCACTATTCTGCAAGGCCAATGAATATCTATGAGATATGGGCGACTCGGGGCCCCTCATCATATTTTGGGGTGGGGCTCAATCATTTTGAAGTGTAGGTGTTCACATCTCACTGCTAATGGGCGAAAAATAACTCCCCTCAAAAGAAAGTCAGGTGTCCACAGTACCCAGAAAAATAGCCTACTGGGATGGGCATTTGGACACAGCACCACCTGCAAACCCCACCCTTCCTCTGATTAGGCAGTGTAGCAGCAGCCAAAACGTGACTGAAGAGACACGTGAAACTAATATCCATGCACAAGACAGCCTTTCCTAGCCTCCAGCTTTAAAAATAGTGAGGGGGACTGCGTCCACCTCCGACTTGTAGCCTGTTTAGCTGTGTACAGGATGGCGTGAACGTGACTGTGAACGTTGCTATGACTTTATGGTGCTTGTGGCGTTAGTTACACATTACTGAAAGAATTCAGTGCTTAATGTTACTTGGTTTTATTGATGCCAATGGGATTTAAAATACTGAAAGCTGCTCTCTATGCTAATGAGATTTGAGGTGGGAAACATTTTCCTGAGAGGCAAGAAGTGCAGGGAGAAGGCGGGATAGATACTGGAATGTGTGGATGTGTAGATAAAGCATTTACCAAGGCAGATCTGAAACCAAAGAATTCATGCAGTTTAAGCCATAACATTTAGATGTTAGTGAGGGTGCGTTTTAATAAAATCGAGAAAATAAAATAGGTATAATAAAACACGCAGAATTAACGTGCAAGCTTTAATAAAAATAAAATGCGTTCAAAATACATAAATTGTAGTAGGCAACCATATTTACTCGTACTAATCCGCAAATGGCTGAAGCAACATTGCTTAAAAAGCTGATCTGACTAGAAATGTTTAAACACGCATAAAATGTTTATTTCTTGACCTCTCCATGAATATGGCTTTTCTTAATAAATAATAGTTGCATAAATGTTTTCATCTAAACTCTGCAAAATGTTTCTATATACACGAAACTCACTATTAACTCATGATTAGTTTTTGTCATTTAATGATGAGGTGATGAAGAAGTTCACTTATGAAGGTGCAACATTTTTAAAGAATATGAATGGTTGCTGTGCTAAATGTTTTATTTTTGTTAATACTGACGTTTCAACTTCTACATAGACCATTTTTAGCAGTTGATTAAACTTGGTATAGTAGAAGGTTAGAGATGTAGTTTAAACATGGGAAAGTAGACTTGAATGAGAAAATGACCCACATGAACTTAGAAATAATACAACTTAGTTGCAAACCTAACATTGCTGTCTGTGGACTATTGTATTCTGTTGAGAAGAAGAGTGTTCCTGTTCTCAGGAAAGCATCGAAAGCTGATTGGCTGACTGGAGACAAAAGAAGCAACATGTTGGAAAAGCTTCAGAATGTGTTGTCTATAATAGTGCATGTTCCTAGAGTAGATTACCACTTTTTCCAGACCATTCTTTCATGCCACTTACCCTGCCCAACGCTCACACTGTTTTGACACTCTACTTATTGTCTTGAACCTCTCTTTATGGGAAGTTCTGCTTTGATCGATTTTTGATTTATTGAATTGTTTCAGTGGCGGGATATTTTTGTGGCAGGCGAAGGGATCTTTGTTCCCTACTGACTTCTTTGGTGCCAGGGGACTCCATCCTGCATGTTTACCAGTGCCAGAAAGCGCACCTGAAGTGTTGGCCCAGTAGGGGGTGGGGCCTCCTCCCGACGCACTAAAAGCACTTACATCAATCCTGCAATGTGGGATATTTTTGTGGCAGGCGAAGGGGTCTTTGGCCCCCATGGACTTCTCCAGTGCCAGGGGACTCCATCCCCCATCTTTACCAGCACCAGAAAGTGCGCCATCAGTGTTGGCCCAGGAGGGGGTGGGGCCTTCTCCCCACATGCTAAAAGCACCTACAGCAATTCCCGCAGTGCAGGATATTTTAGTGGCAGGCGACGGGGTCTTTGGCCCCCACGGACTTCTCCAGTGCCAGGGGACTCCATCCCCCATCTTTCCCAGCACCAGAAAGCGCACCTGCAGTGTTGGCCCAGGAAGGGGCAGGGCTGCCTCCCGATACACTAAAAGCACCTACAGCAATCCTGCAGTACGGGATATTTTTGTGGCAGGCGAAGGGGTCTTTGCCCCCCATGGACTTCTCCAGCGCCAGGGGACATCCCCTATCTTTACCAGCACCAGGAAGCACGCCTGCAGTGTTGGCCCAGGAGGGGGTGGGGCCTTCTCCTGACATGCTAAAAGCGCCTACAGCAATTCCCGCAGTCCAGGATATTTTAGTGGCAGGCAAAGGGATCTTTGGCCCCCGCTGACTTCTCCAGTGCCAGGGGACTCCATCCCCCATCTTTACCAATGCCAGGAAGTGCATCTGCAGTGTTGGCCCAGGAGGGGTGGGGACTCCTTCTGACATGCTTAAGGCACCTACAGCAATCCCGCAGTGCAGGACGCCTGCAGAACATGCTGGGCAAAGCCTGGGCCAATGGCGGGCCTATCTGCGCCCATCAGCGACAGGAAGAGGCAGGGCAGGCCCACGACCCTTGGCCCTCGTTCTAATGCCTAAAACCTTCACTACATGCTGGGTAAAACATTTATTAAGCCTGGGCGGAGTTTGCGTAGCGGTGCTACGTGGAACTCTGCGAAGCGGTTAAAAAACTCCACTGTGCTATGCGGAGGTCCGCAAGCGGGCAGAGTAGCTTGTCTCACCCATTCGCATGATGATTCCCACCATGTGGCAACGCGATTGCGTGTTCGGGATGAAATATCGTGCGAACTGCACCACGCGGTCACGCATGGGCGCGGCCATCTTGTTTTGTTCTCTCTTATGGTCCTGGGGCCTACTTTTCAATCCTGCCTTACTCTCTTCAATCCTTCTTTCACAAAACTTTTTTTCTGATCTTTTTTATGTATTATCTTTCCCTCGGTCTTCTTAAGTGCATATTTTGTGTTTCTTTCTATATTTTGTGTGTTTTTTGTTAGTGAGATTTGTACTGTTTTTCTATATAACTTGCTTTGTCATTTTTTTTACTTCCTTTCTTGTTCTCTCTTAATTTTTTACTTTTTACATTTTCTTTTCCGCCCCGTCCCCCCAGCATCAAGGCAGAGAGTGTGACCTGAGCAAAGGTGAGCCGCCTTCCTTGCGGAAGGCAGCGCCCGGAAGGGGTGCAGCCCCGGGCCTTGTTTTCTGAGTTGGAGGTGGCAGCGCTTGTTTTTATGTACAGCGCCACCTCCCCTCCACCCTGGCAGCCAGAGGCCGGCCTGGGTCCAGGTACAGGCCCAGGGAGAGGCAGCAGCAGTGGGCAAGGGTGTTCTGGGCAGTGTATCGCTGCTCTGGGGTCCAGCGCACCAAAAACCAGCTGACACACCGGTGGTCCGACATCCTGGACCAAGAGTAGGACCTGCTGGACCTGCTAGGGATTGAGGTCGCTGAGCTTGGTGAGTAGCTAATTATTATTATTACTGTGTGTTCTATGTTATTGCTAATATTTTTTTCCCAAATAGCAAGCATGCTGCTGCTCACATAAGTTACGTTTAAAAATCTTATATCATGTGATCATTGTTCTAGACAGGTGCTCGGCGCTACCTAATCGTACTTGTTTGCAACTTAGTTTGCACTTGCTTGGGCTGATTATGTAAGAGAACTTAAGTTGGGTAATGCAGGATAGAGACACTCCTTTCCTTTGTCCTGTCACTAAGATAGTGGTAGTTAGTTAGTTACTTAGTATTAGTAATTTAGCGTCACTTAAGTCTTTAGTAGAACCTTTTTTGTAGTTTGTATAGTGAGTGACTAGCAACCAACCAATTTGGTGTATGTAATATGCATGCGTCCACCTATGCATTTTAAAGACTAAATGCAGACTTAATGAATTGGCCCATCAAAGGGGGTTGAGATGATTGCGAATGAGATCAGAAGTAACTTAGGGGCCCATTACGATACCCGGCGTAAATAAATCCGCCAGGCATGGAAGCGGCAAAAATCCGCCCGCACACACCGCCTGAACACCGACCACGCCATTACGATTTCACAAACCGAAA
This sequence comes from Calotriton arnoldi, assembly GCA_963921515.1. Classification (NCBI taxonomy): domain Eukaryota; kingdom Metazoa; phylum Chordata; class Amphibia; order Caudata; family Salamandridae; genus Calotriton; species Calotriton arnoldi. The sequence goes on from CAWUFW010007923.1 coordinate 863,567, forward strand.
ACCGCCATCGGCGGAAAAAGCACACAAAATACCGCCCGCCAACGTCCGAGTCGGAGTCAAACCGCCCGCCACGGACGGAAACACGCACGACAACACAAAACCGCCCGCCCTCACGGCCGACACACCGCACGTGACATTACGATCGCACCGACATGAGCGCGGAAAACCACAAATATACCGCCCGCCAGCGCAAACAACGCCGATGAGAATCGACACGGCAGAAGCCATGGCGCCAACGTACCTGCACAGAAACCATCCGCACACAAAACCAATAGCACACAACATGGCCAACAAGTCCACACAGCAAGGCACGCACAAATACACAAGCACAGTACACATCCCGAAAACACCCCCGGACAAACAAAAAATACAAAGGCCAGAACCCCAGACACAACACACCTGAAAACAACAGACCATGAGGACACACCCACATAGGTGAGTACAAAAGCAGCACTCCCACAGACCACAACCCCTTGCTACATTGCAAACCAGAGAGGAGAGGAGAGGACACAGTGACACAGCAAGGACAGCAGCACACCACAGAAACGCACACATCACTACCACCACCACCACCACCACCACCACCAAACACCGGCACCACAAACCCCTGCACATTACCCAACACACACCGCACCAGCACCACAAACACCATGGCACCACAAAGAATGCCCAAGTTCACGCCCATGGAGCTGACGGTCATGGTCGACGAGATCATCAAGGTGTACCCACAAATCTATGGGAACATGGTCCAGCACACACCACTAGCCACCAGAAACAGAATGTGGAACCGGATCGTAGACCAGGTCAATGCAGTCGGGACCCTGCCCAGGAACAGAGTCGAAATTAACAAACGTTGGAATGACGTCAAGAGCCTGGTCAAGAAGAAGGAGGGCAAAAACAGAGAGCTGGCTGCGGTCACTGGCGGAGGGAATCCCGCGCTCTTTAAGACCTTCAAAGCGTGGGAGGAGAAGGTGCGAGTCGTAATACATCCGGAGATCCTCGCCGGATTAGCAGGGGAGTGGAGGCTGGTAAGTACAAACTAATGTATACCAGCACACCGCTATGTACTCACATGCGCAACTACCATGCCACAGCTCCCAGGGACAAACACCCCCATGTCCAGCACACAATACACAACACATCACACACACATGCAACAGACACTACCACACACAGCCCAAACCGAACAACTGTAAGATGCGTGGGGACATGTGTACACTAAGCCAGCCACGTAACCACCAACAGGTCCCCAAATATGCCAGAAGCGCCACAACGAGCACCCACCACACCCATGTGTCCGCCACAGCTGCACTAACCGACAAGTAACAGGTAAGTGGCAGGAACACAAAGTGCAGTGGGTGGGACGGTGGACAGCCCAAGTACAACACACACCAGGCCCCAGTCCCACAGCACAGCAAGGAGGAGCATCCCCCACACCCCACAGCCACGTGTCAGCCACCGCAGTGCACAACGACAGCCGAAAGGCAGACATCACGGTCCACAGCAATCGGTGTCAGTGGGTGTCCAGCCACCCCCACGACCCACAACACCCCCCACCCCCACAGACCTGCAACATGGAGCACCCCCGCTTAGAGCCATGTGGCATTCAGTACAGTGCACGCACGAACAACTTGCAGGTGGGAAACTGGACAGGGCTGGATTACTGGAGGCATGAGGACCATAACACGACCAACACATGGGACATGTCACGTAGCAGACGAACACGCAGCACCGCCCACCGTCACGAACAAGTGAACAATGTGCACACGGACATGAACAACAGACTCACACCCCACATGACCCATCACAGACATAGCAACACCCAAGGAGCCACGTCTGCATGCACAAGCCACACTGAATATAGTACCACACGGCAGCCACTGTGCAACTCATCACACACAACCGAAACACCATTGAAGTCCTGTCCATGTAGCCCCTACTGCCTGTCAACCACACACCCCACAACTACGCCTATGTAAGACAAACAACACTAGACGCAACAGAGCGGAACAACATAAATGCACACGAACACCACTGAACCCATCAAACACACAGACACACCATGCACATACAACATACCATCCATCCCATCCGTCAGCCCCAGTCTCATGAAAGGCATGTCATCCGCACAGCTGCCACACATACAGCAGTCACGCTAAGATACATGCCCATGACCAACCATGTGCCAGAAGTCAATGAAGCGCACGACACACTGTGAGCAACAACACACAACATGGGCCACACCCCCCGAGCACTGCAGTGATGCACATGGCACAGGGCAGCACGCACACCAAGGAGATGGGACAACTGCAATACGTTGGCTGGCACACAACCATCACTCACTCATAACGATGCGTCCAATGCCATGTCCAGTAATCACAACAGACAGCAAATATGCAGGCCATGTCAAGCATGCACACACCTCAAACCATGCACTGTCATGCTGCCACAACACATGTCACGTTCGGCACCCATGGCTCACAGCATGTACCCCAAAAGCATATTCCCTCCCAAATGCGAATCTGGGGCATGGCCCCCATGTTGCCATATGCGTTCCTAAGCGTTCCATTTGAACCCCAAAAGCATATGCCCTCCCAAATGCGAATCTGGGGCATGGCCCCCATGTTGCCATATGCGTTCCTAAGCGTTCCATTTGAACCCCAAAAGCATATCCCCTCCCAAATGCGAATCTGGGGCATGGCCCCCATGTTGCCATATGCGTTCCTAAGCGTTCCATTTGAACCCCAAAAGCATATTCCCTCCCAAATGCGAATCTGGGGCATGGCCCCCATGTTGCCATATGCGTTCCTAAGCGTCCCATCTGAACACCAAAAGCAAAGTACAAACCAGACCCAGGACGGGCCAGGAGCCCGCATACACCAGAGTCACAATAAGTAGGGGCACAGCAACACACCCATCGGCATGGCCAATCCGTCCCATGCCACATGTGCACAGCACACAGTCCCATTGCCAAGCACACACAACTACAGATGCTACAGCCACACACACGCCTCCGGGAAACCCATGTACGAAATTGCACGAACTGTCAATGTCAGACGACAAATACATACTTCGCCAGGTGCAACACAATAACAAATCTCATTCTCTCCACAGGTGACGAACTGCTGGATGCTGGGGATGGAGACAGCAGCCAGCACAGCCAGCCTACAAGCCCCCAACGAGGACACACGGATCTGGAGGATCTGTCCTCCTCTTCGGACACGGACCACCAAGCAGGCCCATCTGGTGTGGCAGGGCCCAGCTGCTCCCCAGGACCCCTCCTACCCACCAACCCATCATCCAGGGCTGCTGAACATTCCCAGCCCCCTGCTGCCACTGTCGTTGCGGCCACACCCACGGTCATTGTGGCCACTACCACTGCCGCAACCGCCACCATCGCCGCACCGACCACCACCGCCGCCACCACCGCCACGTCTTCGCTGGCACCAGCCCCAGCGCAGGTGGTGGCCCGGACGACTGGATCCACCCTGGGAGCCACAGCGAGGACCGTGGTGAGCAATGTGGCTAGTGGGCAGGCCGGTGGCAGCAGGACTGGTAGGAGGAGCAGGGTCAGGGAAACGCCAGCCTCCCCTGGGAGCCATGCCCTGCCTCACATGGCCAGAGTCCTTGGGGCCTATGAAGAGGCCCAAGGACAATGGGTCCGGTCTGCTTCAGACACGCGTGAGGTGCTGGGGGTGCTGAGGTCCATGGACGCCCGTATGGGCCAAATCGTGGACCTCATGGGACAACTGGTGGTGGCGGTGAGGTCACAGCCAGGGACAGCAGCTCCCCCTCCGCCACCACCTGCCGGGGCGCAGGGTGGAGCAGCAGTGTCCAGTTCCCCTGCGTCCACAGCCAGTGATCACACCTCAACCACCAGCATGTCGCAAGCAGGCACCCCCCTCGCAAACGTGGAAGGGGCCGTCCGAAGTGGAAACAGATCTCCCGGGAGGACTTCGCACGCTCCAAATGCAAGTGAGGCAGCCAGCCAGCCTTCCGCCAGCCTTCCTTGACCAGCCACTGCATTGACTTGGACTACGATCCCACTCCACACAGCCATCTGGATGGCATGTGTCTGTTGGACCATGGACATAGAACCAGTGGGTACACCCTGAACATCACGCAGCCATGACCGACAGCTCATTGTCACTGCACGCACCACTTTTGTCATCACCTTACACACAATCACATGTCACAGTTTGAAATAAATGCACCTCTTACACAAACTGCTGTTTGTGCCCTGTGTTTTATTTGTACGGAATACAACGGCCACCTTGGGCGGAAAGGCACCTGATGCGTGGCATGGCAATGGAACCGGAGGGCCTGTAGGGACCTAGGGGTGGGAGACAGAACAGGAGCACATTCAATGAGTGTGTCACACACCCATCACACAGTACATGTCAACAACTACAAGCAATGTACACACATCGCACATAGCAATAGGGCACAATGCCACAGCCACCAACAGTGGCATACTACCCTGGCCATGGAGCGTTGACACACAGCACGCAGTGAACAAACGGCCACCCTGACACAGCACACACACACCTGCACAGATACAGCCACATCAGCCGTCGTACATGGACACTCACCGTCAAGTGAAGTAGCGGGCGATGAGCTGCTGCCGCACATTCCCAGCTTCCTCCTCTCCGCTGTCCTCCTCACTCGAGCTGTCCTGGTCTGCGGGCTGGGGCCCTGGTTGATCTCCGTCATCCACGATGAGGGGGATCTGCTTCCGAATGGCCAGATTGTGCAGCATGCAGCACGCCACCACTATCTGGCACACCTTCTGTGGGGAGTACGCCAGCGCACTCCCGGTGCGGTCCAGGCACCTGAACCTGGACTTGAGGAGGCCAAAGGTACGCTCGACCACACGTCTGGTCCTCCCATGTGCCTCATTGTAGCGATCGTCTGCTGGGGTGCGAGGATTCCTCAATGGACTGAGCAGCCATGCCCCATTCGGGTACGCAGAGTCACCTGGGTGTGAGGGACACAGAGAACCGTTGCTATTCCAACTGGACAGGGGACAGCATCGCACAACCAGCACGCTACACCACTCCACATACTCACCGACAATACAGCCACGATCCTGTTGCAGATTGGCCATCAGTCGTGGCAAGATGCTGTTGCGCATTATGTGTGCGTCATGGGCCGAGCCTGGGAACTTTGCACACACGTGGGTGATCACCATGTCCGCAAGGCACACCACTTGCACATTCAGGGAGTGCGTGTGCTTCCTGTTGCGGTACAGGTGCTCAGTGGCCTGTGGTGGAACAAGGCCAACATGTGTGCAGTCAATGGCTCCAACGACGTGTGGGATTCTGCCAAGGGCATAGAATGCACCCTTCACTGCCGCCAATTCACGAGCCCTGGGGAAGCGGATGTACCTGTTTCGGTACAGCATCATGGCTGCCAGTACATCCCTCAGCACCTTGCTGAACATGGGCTGGGACATCCCTCCTCCACTGCCCACTGTGTGCTGGAATGACCCAGTGGCGAAGAAATGCATGGCGGCCATCACCTTAGCCGTGGGGGTGACAGCTGTCGGATACACCCTGCGGGGACGGAGATGGGGTTCCAACATGGCACACAGTCGATGCAGGGTTGGCCTGTCCAGCCGAAACTTCCTAATGACCTCTGTATCGTCCATGTCCGCCAGCAAATGGTATGGGCGGTCAATGTTCGGTCTCCGCCTAGGGAAAATGGCAGTGGACACATGTCAAAGCAACACAACACATAGCAATTTCGCATACACATCACTGACATGACTGAGCAAGCACATGAGCCACAGCCCAGCTGTCAAGCTGGGACGGCACGGCCACACTACACTTACACAGGTCTCCCAACAATGGCAATGGCTAGTGAGACATACCACTGCCATGTGCATGCACATGGGGATCTAGGCCCCAATGACTTGCGGGGCGTGCTGATGGGGACTGACTGCATATTCGTCAAGCGGCAACGCCACGGCAACATGAATGTCTGCTGAGCATGGAACTGCTTCCGAGGCTGGATGAGTATGGCACACGACGACGACGATGTGGGCACAGGCTGAGCGGCCAAAACAAGTGGGACCTGTGGCACGAGGGGATATGAGACAGTAGTAGGTGTCAGCACTGCACCCTATGTACAGCACTGTACGGATCACACCTCCCGAAACATTGACAGGTGTCCACATTGACAGCCCCATGCCAAGACGGCTGTGTGCTTGCAGTCACACGTCACAGGTGAGAGGTTACATTGCACGTGCCAGGTGGCAGACGTACATAGTGGGAGCTGGCATGTGTGTGCATGTGTCTCCTGTTCAGGATCCACCAGATGGGCGCTGACTCTGTACTGACCATTGGACACAGCATGTTCCGTGGAAGGCTTGTGTGTGTGGGATGGTGGCACTGGAAGTGCCTCCGTTGGGTGGGGGGCCATGCACTGGGCGGGTACGTCGATGATTGCGCATTGTTGGTCACGGTGGGTGCACCCACTAAGATGTGTTGCCCTGTGTTCAATTCCTATGTCCGCATGATGATGGACTGTAGATGTGGGCAGACTACACATTGGTCGATGTGCTGTCTATATGCATGTGCCTTCACACCAGGCACAGCTGCCCCTGCACATGTGACCCCTGCTGGACTCGCTGCTGGGTCTGTGGAGCTGATGCACCTTCTGTGCGTGGGGCGGACAGCTCTCCTCACTTCCCTCATTGCGCATGTCATGACTTTGCCGCAGGTGACATGGATCATGGAGGGCCCACATGTACGCGTGGGTAGGCTACACATGATTGTTCACTGGTCGCCACCCCCAGTCAGTGTTTCGAATGGGAAGGTTGTCGTGCTGGTGGTATATTCGATGTGGCGGATGGGCGGGCCTAGGTGCGGGCTTACATTCCGGACATGGGGGGTAGTTGGATTGGCGACTAGTTGCAGTACACACGGGACACGTCTCTTCCTTTCCACATCTGGGTCATCCCTTGTACTGACTGACAGTGATACAGTCATCTTCGCCCCAGCCCTCATGTCCTCCCCTCGCTCCCCCAATATGCATGCTCACCTGCGAGGCTAGCGCTTGCACAGGCAGCCCCAAGCTCGCACCAGAGAGGGCAAGGAGTGTATGTGTGGGTCCAGTTGCACGAGTGGGCTGTCTCAGGGTATGATGTGTTGCGGGACGCCGTCCACCTGCGTGGTGCCCCAAATGGAGACCCGGCCTGCATGGACTATGCATCACAGTCTTCGCCTTCCGGATCCGCCACCTGCGACACCCAGTGGCTGTGGCTGCCCTTGCGGCCATGCCACGTCCGTCTGTGACTGATGGCCCACACATTCACTCTTTGGCCTCTCTGGGGAGGGCTCGGGGGTGGTGGCGCACGCGCTTGCACTTAGTCGCAATGGCATGTGGCGTGGTTGGTATGATGGGCAATGGATGGGATGGTGCGAGCCACCTCCCGTGACGTCAGTGCTGCTCGTGCTGTGGTGCGTCCCCCTACACTTCCATGTGACTTGTGCCATGCTAGACGTTGAGGTTCTATTGCCTGCGTGATATGACCAGGAGGAGCGCGAGGAGACCTCTCACACACCATGCTCCACTGCCATCCCATGCCCTGTATCGCCTGTGCGGATTGACTATGTTGGGGTTACACCTGGTCGACTGGGGCTGTGTGTGCCTTGTCAAGGGGCATGGCGGGCGCACAACAGGATCCAGCTTGTCCACAGAGGGTGGGCTGAGGTGCGCCTGGTACCGCTTTGTACGTGTGCCCGGCTGCTGTGCACACACGTGTTCACTCCCCCGACAGGTGTCCTCTCACAATGCCCAGGGAAGCGGTGGTGTACTGTTCATGACCCCTCCCAACACGGCGTGCTCCAACTTGGCATGTGCGCATCTACCCGTCGCACCCACCCACCTGAGCACTGCGTCCATACGACTTCACACGACACATGTGTGTCTTCCACAGTAGTGCTACTCATTTGCGTTGACATCCAATACCAGTGGACTACATGGTCATGTCACGACTGCCGTGTACTTCACATACTCTCATCCTCTCTCATTCGTACTTGTGAAATGAGTCAGCGGAGACAGTTTTGGTTTCAAACATTATATTGTGTCTTCTGTCCTCTGTGATGCAGTATAGTGGACACTACTGGCAGCGGAATACATGTTGAGGATATACTGAGCATGATTGCAAATGGGATAGGGTGTGGGGTTACATGTGATTGGCTGTTGCATGTGGGATGTGGGCTTCAGAGTGACATCTGCTTGGCCAAGGCTGTGCTAATGTACATTTACGTATAGCTGCGGAGCTGCGGACTTTGACACAGACGGTATACATGTAGCCTACCAGACCGCTTGGCATCATGGGCACAGTCCATCTCAGTTCCATGTGACAGGTTTGCTGCGGTTGTTCCTCATGCACGCGTGCATGTGAGATGACATCAGGGCATGTGCTTGCGTGCATGCAGCGGCGTGCCACTTGTTGTTGCACTGTGGTGGTTACTGGACATGTCACAGTCACTGGGGTCGTGTTGTTGTTGTATGCACTTGTCGTCCATGCAAAGGTCCTGGTATGGGATTCCCGGGGCGGGGGTGGGAGGGGTGCAGCACCCACAGACTCCAGGCGACCTATTCATGTCCACTGAGCGGTGTGTGTGTCCATGTGCGCTGGATCCATGTCGTGTCCTGGTTGTTCGTGCAGTTCCGTCCATGTGGGTGCGATACACAGAGCCCATGCCACTGCCTCCCACGATGCATGCGGTGTTCCTGGATGTGATGGGGAACAGTGTGCATGTCCCGGTCATATCCGATGTAATGGCGATGTCGTTGATGGTGTGGTTACAGTTGCCGGTCGTTTGGTATGGCTGTTGTGGTGGTGACTGGCCAGTCCGTGCGGAAGCTAAGCATGGGTGCGGGGTTGGACATCATAGGTCACTCGGGGAACCTGCGTTGTGGTCCGACGAATTTACAGGTTGTCAGGTATGCGATGCCGTCCAGCAGGGCTTCCATGTCATTGGTGGTGTACATGTTTGCCAGCCAATGTAGCGGATGGTGGCTGTCAAGGTGTTGTTCGTAAGTTGTCCCTTGGAGGACCATGATGGGGCATGCTGGGTGACATTCGATGTAGCTGTTCTCGATGATCCGTCGTGTGGAGGCACAGTGGTCCCATTTCAGTGCGGGTGCGATGTTGGCCACATACGCCATGCCCCCATAGGCAGAGCAGGCCCTGTCGTGTGCGTCCAGAGGGAGGAGTAGTGGTAGCAGGTCCGCCTTCAGACATGCCGGGTTGGAGAGGCATATCTCGACGGGATGCTGGTAGGGACACCTCCGACAGTAGAAGACGGGCATGACGCAGCTGAACAATGTGATGCGGTAAGTCAGTCGGTAACTTACGTTCAGCAGGGACAGGAGATCGCATCCCAATGTATGTAACAGGTTGGTTTTGTACAGCTTGAGCTGTTCGGCGTAGTTGGGTAGGTGTGTTGCGGTTGCCATTTCGCAGCGGTTCGTTGAGGTGGCGTGCTCCGGCTGTGTGTGCAGTCTGCAATGTGCACGCTCCGGGGTTGCTGTGAGCTCTGTGTAGTCGTAGGGAGACAGGACTTGTGTTCTGTTGGCTTGTTTGGAGGACACGGGCCCTCTTCCCACATGCTTCTCAGACAGTTCAAGGTCAGTGATGTGTGACTCCTTCCAATTAACTTGCATGTGGCCGACATGGGGGAGTGTTTTCTTCTTTCTTCCCCGTCCGTTGTGTGCTTCTGTGATATGCGCTATCTGCCCTGTGGTCGGTCTCCTCGGCATGCCTGTGTTGGTCTATTCTTGGACAATGGCTGTATTCACCGGCTTCTGTCGTAGGGCTGTGGTTTCGGAGTTGGAATGGAAGGTCATTCAGTGCTGTCTGCTCTCCCTTGTGTGGGCGGCAGGCTGCCTTTCCGCTCTGCGTTGGGCCTTGTGTGTGAATGTTATTCTTGGGCCACCTGTTGTCGGTCCCCGGGCTCTTTGGTGTTCCGTTTCATATGTCTTGTTCATATGTGCAGGGTGGTATGGGTGTTTCTGTGTGGTACTGGCGTTCCTCTTCCCGAAGGGGCCCTGCTTCTCCTAGTTGGTGTTGCCGCCGCTGTGTGCTACGCCATGTTTGTTACACTGGGGTGTGTCCTGCTGTTGCGTGTCTTCACTGACATGTGTGCGTCGGTTGTGTGGCGTTGGGTGTTGTCCGTGAATTGGGCATTGGGGACATGTCTGTGGCCGGCCTGTCACGTGTCATGTGCATTCGGGGTGGGGCTGATGTGTGTGCTGCTTGGTTGTGTCCCTGTGTCTGTGTGCGACGCATGCATGGCGCTGCGGTTGGCCTCTGCGTTGTGCGCATGTGTGGCGGCGTCATCGGCGCTTTGGGGCCGTGACGAGGTGGTTGGTTCCTAGTCCCAGGTGGTGTGTACACATGTGTTCTGCGATGTTACGATTTGGCCTGTGTGTCATATGTGGATGCGATGGTGGATGTGTAGTGTACACGCGCTGGTGGGGGGTTGTCCGCTTTTTCCGCCCTTGCACTGTGTGCGCTGTTTGCGTGCACTTGTTCTGTGTGTGCCTACCTGCGTCTCCGCGGTACGTTGCGTCCTTGGTGGTGCATCAGCAGAAGCATGGGGAGTGCCTGCAGTGCTGGATTCATGCTCGGGGAGCCGCTTCTTCGTTGTCCATGCTCGGCATCCGTGTTACCGCTTCGGTTTGTCGTACGGTATCTCTTGGCCATGGGAGCCATTTGTCTGCGGCATCGTAATTTATGCGCCGGGCGGGACGTGTTTCGTCCGGACGGTGTGTGTCAGTTAGCTGCGCCGCTACATGTACGGGCGCACTTTGATGGCGGACGGTGTTGCTGGCTTGCCGGCGGTGTTTGGCCTACTTTTCGCATCGTAATTGGACGGGCGTGTGGACTGCTGCGTGCCGGCGGTAACTGGTGGTTTTTGCATCCGCCAGCACGGCGGTGGTGCTTCCGCCCGCCATCGTAATGTGCCCCTTAGTAACTTAGAACTTGAAGCAAATATAATTTTTTTGCAATTCATTCCAAAGTCTTTGGACTAGGCGGGCTAGGTAGGTTTAGGTTTCAGGAATCAGATTGGAACTGTGGAATAATAACGATGGCCCATGGACCAGGAGCACTCGTTGTGAGCTCCTGAGGGCGAGGATCACTATCTGTGTAAATCCCCTACATGCCCTGGCCATCCATTCTTCAAAACCACCCGAACGTATTCAGAAGAATCATGTGGTAAAGGGAGCGGTGTTACCTTGACCAGAGACCTCTCATTTTTTACTTAACCATCGATGAGTGACTTCAGCAGCCTTATTGCCCTGGTTGTGCAGTTCAGGTGGGTTGCAGAAACGACCAGCCGCCACTGATCCTAACGGATCGGGTGGCTCCAATGCCTCAGAGTTTCCAGCTGCCAGGATCGGCTACTACCATCCCACTGATCTAACTCCGCAGAGCAGCTGACGAGTACAGGAGCCCGAGTGCTGTTACAGTGGATCCATCACTGAACCAAAGTCCAGGCTGGGTCCGTAGCTGGAGTGATGGTGAAGGGGCTGTGTGCAATCACAGCGGCCATCAGTGACCGATTCGGGGTCATCGTCCCATCCTGAGCCCACAGACCCCCGTCGAGCACCTGATGCTGCAAGATTTGCAGCTGCTGGAGTGCACTGCTACTGGCCTTGGGCTGTAGCTAGAGAGACGGTGAAGGGGCTGAGTGCAAAGGCGGGCATTCATCGACCGCTTCGGGCCATGGTCCCATCCTGAGCCCACGGAATCACGTCCAGCTGCCATCGAGCGCCTGATGCCACAGGGTTTGAAGCAGCCAGATTACGCTGCTGCTGGCCTGCTGGCCCAACTCCTGTGTTGGAGCTGTGGTCCCCTGCTCCTGACACCGCATTAACCCAACCCCGCAGAGATGACCCCATGCGTCAGGGATACTGCAGCAAGATGGGTCCAGACTCTGCATGGCGGTGAGCCAGGGGTACCCTCAAGTGGCCCACCTCCCCCTGGATTGAAGATGCAGGTTTCTGAGCCTTGCACCTAGCTCCAAACCTCAGCAAGCGTCTTTGCCTGGGGCTCAAGGGAGAAGCTACACGGCACATCAGAAGAGGCAGAGATCCAATTTAGTAACAGGTGAGTCAGAGACTTGCATGGTCGGAGCCTCCTTCTGGGGCTTACATACCCAGCCCTAGCTAACTACTTTTCAAACCATTGCACACTGACCATTGGGGTTGCCAGGTTTCCATTTTGTGGACACCCCCAAGATTGGCATCCATCTTTGTGCTCCCTCTTCAGGTTGGAAACTATAGAAATAGTAGAGGTCCATCTTCGTTTTGCCCCTCTTCGCCCTAAATCTATTTTAGTGCCCCAGCTCCTTACAACTAATCTAATAGAAATAGAAAGAGGAAGGGAGTAAGCTCCCTGAGCAGCGGCCATCTTGGATTGGTCGAGTACTCATCATTAACCTCACTGTTCTACTCAAACTGCACCTTTGCATCCCTCAACACAGAAGCAATCAAGAAGACACCTTTCTGCCTCTCCATCAGGAGAGCAGCCACCTTTAAAGAGTCAAATTGTTAATCACTGTTAGGAATGTGGAAGCCACCTTCTCTACCTCACCCTTAGTGTTAGAACTGGGGGTCTCTAGTTGGCAATGGTATACACCTTTGACCAAATAGGGACCCTTACTTCTAGTCAGGGTAAGGGGGATACACTACTAAAATAACCCCTGCTCACCCCCTTGGTAGCTTGGCACGAGCAGACAGGCTTATCTCAGAGGCAGTGTGTTAAGCATTTGTGAACACATACAGTAATACAGTGAAAACACTACAGATGGACACCACACAGGTTTTATAAAAATAAGTATTTTTTATATAGACTTATCACAAGACCACAAATGACAAAAATCCACAATACTGTAATCAAAAATAATACTTCAAGATGGTAGAAATAACTCAAAAATAGGTTATTCACTTAAAAGCAGTCTTTAGCAACAGATAACCCCAACTGGAGTTATCACGACGTCGAGGTCAAAGAAATCCCAAAGTACGGTGCCGACTGCGAGGTGCGCGGCGTCGAGCCCGGAGTCAAAACAGACCCACAAAGAACAGTACCTTGGGAAAAGCGAAAACAAAGACAGCTCACGGCGTCGGGGAGATGCGGCGTAGTTGGGGCTGTGCGGCGTCGGTTCCTTGCTTCGGGGGAGGCGATGCGTCGGGTCCTCAATGCTTGCGCAAAGCAGGGGATGCGTCTGTTCCTTACTGGAGAGGAGGTGACGTCACGATGGCGCCGATACCACGGTTCCGTACGATGTCACGATGTCGATGGATTCTTGACCACCTACGTCGACGATCGGCTCCGCGATGATGTCGGCTTCGGAGTAGATGCAGCACAGCAGCAGGCGTCGGGCCGGCGTCGCAAGTCGGAGCAGCGCTCACGGCTATGGCAGGCTTATGATGTCGATGGATTCTTGACCACCTACCTCGACGATCGGCTCCGCGATGATGTCGGCTTCGGAGTCGATGTGGCACGGCGGCCGGCGTCGGGTCTACGTTGCAAGTCGGAGCAGCGCTTACGGCTTCGTTGCAGATTACGGCGTCGCTCGCCGGCGTCGGTGTTGCAGATTCCTTCTGTAGCACCAGAACAGCAAGTTCCAGATGCAGGCAAACAGAAAGAGTGAAGTCTGGTATCCCTGAGACTTCGGTCAGGAGGCAAGCTCAAATCAAGCCCTTGGAGTAATATTCTGCAAGATGATGAAAGTTCTTTGAAAGTTCCTTCTCCTCTCCTTGGCACTGAAGACATCACTGTAGGCCAACCCAGCAACACAGCACACTGGCAGGGGGGCAGTCCAACTCCTACAGCTTCCTTTGGTTCTTCTCCTTGGCAGAGGTTCGCCTTGTTGTTCCAGAAGTGATCTAAAGTTCTGGGGTTTGGGTCCCCTCTTTTATACTCATTTTCCCTTTGTTCTCTGAAGGCAGAGAGGCCTTTGCCTAGTCCAAACCAGTTCTGGTCAGTCCTGGAGCACTTTGTTTACAGGACTCCTTCTTTCCTTTGACAGTGTAGGCCAGGGACATCAGACGCACCACAGGAGGTGGAGCCAGCATTGTGGAGGGAAGGCACATCCCTATTCAGGGCCCAGGTGCAACTCCTCCCACCCATCTACATGAAGATCTCTCTATTCAGCCCTGTTCTGACTCACCCTGTCTCCTGGAATCCCCCAGCCCCTGTCACTCACCAACCAGACAGAGAATACACAACCTAGCAGAGGCAGGCTGGATGGTTTAGGCAAGAAAACACCTACTTTCTAAAAGTGGTATTTTCAAACACAGAATGTTAAAACCAACTTCACTAAAAGATGTATTTTATCATTCTGAGTTCAGGCATACTAAATTCGTTTTTCTACATGTTCCCTGGGTCAGTTAGGATTATAGGATGTTATAATCAAACTGCCCCATCTGGCCTATGGGGAACAGGTAGCCTTGCAATAGTGGAAAACGAAAATGGCTGTAATAATTCACTATTAGAACATGCCACACACACCAGGGCATGTCCTACCTTATACTTACAATGCACCCTGCCCTTGGGCCTACCTTAGGGGTGTCTGATATGAAGATAAGAGAAGGTTTAGGGACTGGCAAGTGGGTGCACTTGCCAAGTCGACATGGCAGTCACAGACTGCACACAGGCTCTGCAATGGCAGGCATGAGGCACACTTTACAAGCTGCTTCTGTGGGTGGCACAACCAGTGCTGCAATCCCACCAGCAGCATTTGATTTACAGGCCCTGGGCACACTTGGTGCACTTTACTAGGGTCTGACAAGTAAATCAAATGATCCAATCATGGAGTCACTAATCAATACATCAATTTACAATAGGGAGAGCATGTGCACTTTAGCACTGATCAGCAGTGGTAAAGTGCCCAGAGTCATAAACCCAACAAAAACAGGTCAGAGAAAATACAGGAGGGAGGCAAAAAGTTCAGGGATGACCTTGCAAAAAGGGCCAAGTCCAACACTTAGGAAAACAGCCCCCATAAAAGAGTTCGAGCCACTTGACACATCTGGCATTCTAAGAGTCCCTTGTGGCTTTACAGCAGGGGTCACCTTGGACTAGCTGATTTCCAATCTCTGCTCCACTCCTTTTTTTCTTGCGTGCTCTGTACACATGCCTTTTCTATGAATCAGTTCACCAGGGTTTTTCATCTTTCTGAATCATAATGACAGATAGTAGTCGCTAACCTGATCTTCACCTCAAGAAGCTCTGTCTACATCCTGATCCGCGCTCAAGCAACCTCGCTGTGTACATCCCCAACATGACACCAACTAATGCTTACTCTATGGCTAACCTGTTATCGCAAGTAGGGCAGAACGCTTCTAAGATCATCTACCCCCAAACCTTTCTAAGAAAGCTGCAAAAAGTTTCAAACATAATCTACTCAAAAGCTTCTCTGAAACACTAGTATTGGACACCTATTTCTGCGAGTCTAAGGAGGTGGTGATTAATTACCTCATCCTCTTCAGTAGCACAATGGAGAAATGTCTTAACCTCAAATGTTTCATACTAAACCAATGAAGGAAACTCCTCATGGATACCGGGTTATCTTAATACCCTTCAATGCAAAGCTTACCATATCCCTATAAAAAATGGAATCATCCTCATTCAAGCATCTGACAGAAATCTCGATCAGTTTGACAATGTCTTTATGAGGATTATAAATATTTTGTATAATATTGAGCAAGTTAGTCCTCCGAATCAAAGTCCTCGCACAGCTCTGATGCTGCCTGCCACATCATCTAACTATACTGCAGCAATCATCGCTCCCCCATCTCATCAGACTTCGAACACACACCCTTCTGAAAACTACGAGCTCAACAATGATAAAGATCCCAGATTTACTATATCCAACATTATCTGTCTAAACATGAATTGAGGGGATTTGCCCACCCCCTTTACTCTCATGAGTCTGAATCACAAGGTGTTTCTGCCTCAAGTCGGGACATATAATAATAGGGGAAGCTGCAGCTCTAACAACTACTCGACACCGACCCTTGCCTCGCCCCCACATAGTTCCCACCCCTCCACAGTACCCCCGGCGTCCTCTTCCTCTCACCCCAATTATCAGGCAGTGACAGTTAACAGGTTAACTATTCCTATCCATCACCCATGCTCTTCCCCCAGAACACCTTCCTTGAGCCCGCAACTGCACAGTCTCAATTACACGTGCCTCCTCGCTTATGGGGACTCCAACCCCCCCCACTACACCGTTACAGAGGGGCCGCTTCTACTATCTACCCCTAGTCCGACCTCCATAGAAGATAAGTTGGCTGACCTCAAGCAGGATCTTCAACTAGTTAAAGATAGCCTGCAGAACCTATTACACTTTTCAGTGAAGATGGAAACATTTTTGATGATTAATTCAATCCCTGAGATTAATCTTCCTAGCATTTCTGCCACAGGCAAGCATTGCATGAGAATAACTTCGTCCAGGAAAAAGCTGCTAATTTTTCTAGGGAAAACTCAACCCTATCCTAATCACCACTCCAGACCCCATAGGACTACCAACCATCTGTCCGAGGATGTCATCCACTCCCTCCTTCTGTCATATAATGGCCCTCACAGTGTCTCTCAACCCTCGGCACAGAATATTCAACCTATACCTTCCAACCCATTTAGAGAAACCACTGTCAAGCACAGATCCATGAACAAGAATAACCTAGTCCATGTCCCCACATCACACCCAGAAACTGTAGCAACTAAATCGAACAACAAATCGATGCTTCTTAATTGCAGGTCAGTGGTCAAACACGCTGCTGATATTGCCGACATTATTTTTACACATGATCTAGACATCATGATATTAACGGAAACATGGCTTAACGACTCCTCCTCGCCAAATCTTGACATCTTAGTTCCTCCCGAATATAACATCATCAGACTGGATAGACCTGTTAAAATGGGTGGTGGTATTGCATACATTTATCGCTCCAGTCTCACCCTCAGACTCTTACAAATGGTGCCGATGTCCTCTCACGAACACCTGAGCGTTCAAATCTGGAACAACAACAAGATTTCTGTTTGCTCCACATGATCTACCAACCTCCTGGAGACAATCTTATCTTCATCGAACAAAGGATGGAAATCATAGCCTCTAACTCTGACTTACCCTTCAACCATATTTTCCTTGGGGATTTCAACCTGCATTGGAACAATACAACCGATCCCGCACTGTTTACCTTCAAGGCTTTTCTTTCAGACCTCAACCTCACCCAGGTTTGCAATGAACCCACCCAAAACAAGGGCTCCACTCTCGATTTAATCATAGCTAAGGATAACATGATACAACTGGAAAGCATTTCACTGTGTGACTGGTCGGATCACTACATAATATCTCTTTTTGTATACTAGAAAAGGAAATGTCTAGACGAGGTCAACTGCATAAGAACAAACAGTGGCCTAGGAATCTAAGTGACATTCATGCAATGGAGCTAACCTCTGTTAGTAACAACCTACTCCCTCCAAACCCTAACATGACCAATTTAGATGACCACACTGAACACTATATACAGACCATGACTAAAATACTCAACACAGTTGCTCTGAAGCAACTCAAGAGGATACCGGTCAAACAGTCCAATCCCTGGTTCAACGGCTCCCTCAATAAGGAGCGTCGCAAGCTAAGGCTCTCGGAGAGATTATGGAGCAACTCTCCATCCGTAACTAACCTCAAACAGTTAAGGAGAGCAAGACGTTCTTACAATAAACATATCCGCAGCACGAAAGCCGAACACTTTAGATCTCAACTAGACAATGCTATAAACAGAACTAAAAACTATTTGAAATCATGAAACAACAAGCTAATCATTCAATCGCCCTACAATCTGCTCCCAAGATATCTCTCTCCCCAGTGAAGAGGTCTTCTCCGCATATTTTATCGAAAAGTCCAGAAAGATTGAACTAGAATTTCAACATGCATCACATAATAGGCTTCATCGGGCTCAACCCCTTATATCGACCTGCCTAACCTCAGAGAGTGCTCTGTCCTACAATATAGGCCTTATTCCCAAAAATAATGCATCATGGAACAATTTCAGACTTCCTGACAATACCGAGCTTCAAAACATCTTAATGTCACTGAAACCCTCTAATCATTTCCATGATCCCTTGCCGGCCAAATTCTTCAAGGACTTTAAATCTGCCATCCTCCCTCTCTGGTCCTTGATTATCAATGAATCGCTCGTACCGGTAAGATTCCTGACTGCCTAAAGATAGGACGTCACACCCATTCCAAAAAAGCCTAATGTAGACTTATCTGATCCCAAAAATGTCCGTCCAATTTCCAACAACATGACTTCAGCAACTCTGCAATCACATCGAAGAGTTTCAGCTGCTTGACCAATACTAATCTGGTTTTAGAGCGGGACAAAGTATTGAAACGGCCCTAACCCACATTGTTGATGATGCCTTGAGTCTACTTGACCAAAATGTGCCATGTCTACTTATCCTTCTTGGTCTATCCTCAGCATTTTACTCGGCCAAACACGAAAACCTGATTGATATTCTGGAAAAAAGGATGGGGTTATCGGGCCCGGACCTAAATTGGTTTGACTCGTTCCTACAGAACAGAATGCAAAGAATAAAAGTAAATCATTCCCTCGCTAAGAGTACACCAGGTTCAATTGGAGTGCCTCAAGGTTCCACACTCTCTCCAACACTCTTCAACTTGTTCATGGAACCCCTCACAGAAATCCTGAAACGTTCAAACATACAATACCACATTTATGCTGATGATACACAACTTTATATGAAAATGGCCTCTCTGGAAGACATCAAAACTCTGAACTGTGTTCTTCTGATAACTCAACAATGACTAACTCACAATCACCTTTTGCTTAATACTCTCAAGACTGAATTCCTCCTGATTGCCCCGCCCACCCACTCCATACCCATTCAAGACTGGCTCATACAACTTACGGCCCTTAACTGCGAACCTCATGTTGTTGATTCCACTAGATCCTTAGGCATCACGCTAGACAAACACCTGAATATGCAAGACCACATCAGCGCAACAACTAGGGGAGCCAACTACCATCTCAACACTGTTAGAAAAATCAAGCCGTTACTACCTCCTGTGGACCTGCAACTTGCAGTCCAGTCCCTAGTGTGGAATATGCAATTGTGACCTTGGTTGTGTTGCCCAAAGCTTTACTGACCCCCCCTAAGGGCCACTTTGAACTCTGCTGCCAGACTCATCACGGGCTCTCGAAAACATGATCACATCACACCTGACCTAATTCAGCTCAACTGGCTATCGCTCGAAGATCGGATTAGGTTCAAGATTGCCTGCCTGATGCGCAAAGCGCTCCATCATAATACTCCCACTTACTTGGCAAAAAAGCTCGAACTTTCTGGTATGTCTCGGTCCCTAAGCAGTTCCAGCACTGTCCTGCTGAAACCTCACAAATTCAAAAAGAAAAGAGCATACAACCGCGCCTTCTCGGGTCTGGCTCCAAGAATTTGGTACGCTCTTCCGCCCGATATCCGTTCCAATCCTTTGAACTCCTCATTCAAAATACAAGTCAAAGGACTTCTCCTGAATAACCAGCTGCAACAACCATCCTGAAGACAATATAACTAGCTTTTTTACCCTAGAGAAAGCACAGCAATCTCATTTGTTTGAGACATTTTCAGGATGCAACTTATGTTTTCGCTATATGCTCCTCATGTCTGGTTTCGCTCTTATTGTATTGGGGTTGGTTCACTACAAATGTTTAGGATGTTTACTTTCTTAGTGACTAATCGTATCCTTTTTCTGATGTACAGGGCTCTGATACCCTTTTCGGGTCATGTTCGCACTTCATAAAACTTTACAAATAAATAAATAAAATAAATAGAACGGTCGACGACGGCAATACTAGTCTACTTGATTTAGGAAAGGTTGATGTTATTGCAACTGCCGTTTCCTGTCAAAAAAACTTTTTGGAGCGATTATTTAATATTTATTTAACACCAATAATTTTTTGTCTCTTTAATTATGTCTTACATAATCATCAGCATCCAGGGGCAAGACGAGGTCATCCGAGGTGGGTGCTGGAGCTGGAGGTGCCTCCCAAGAACGAACCTCATCTGATGGCTCTGCTGGCCCCAGTAAGTCCTCCTGTTGTTAATATAAATATATATTTCCCTAACTTTTACTGCTCTTTATTTTGAACTATTATTTCCGTTTCCTAATTTTTTTTTTCCAAATCCTCTTCGATCTATCTGTTTCAAATTTCTTGTTATCCCTGCATTATCCTATTTACTAACTGAGTTATTTATATTTCTAGTGTCTGTATTAGTTTTTTTACCTCAAACTGCTTCTGTCTGACTCTGTATAAATCTGTCTCTACTGTAGCTTGCTGTCTTCTGGTTTTTCAGTCAGCTTTCCCTCTCCCCTTATATATTTTGTGGACTGCCTAGTGGTGGTACTGTAAGACTCAGAGAACCCATTGGCCCTAACTACAACTAGTTCTAGTACTACTACTACTCTGCTGTGCAGATTACATGCCTGAGTAAGGTATTCTACTCATGTTTGTTGAGATGAGAAGGCTTTCTTTTACTTTCTCATGCTCCAATCGGTAAATGATTGTCACGTTGGACACCCCAAAGTTGTGTCTTCTTCTCATCTAGGCCTAGTATTATTATTAGCAGCAGTTGATGGTGAACTGATTACCGTGCACCATGGCTGGAAGGAAGTATGAGGAGGAGGAGGACGGCACCATTACATTTTCCAACCAAGAAGTCCTTATGTACGATTGTCCGCCCAGTTGGCCACTCTTTTTCTTTTCAAAAACTCAGATTCACCAATAGCTCTAGCCACCGAGTCCAGTCCTTTACATGTTGTCTTCTTGAGAGGCTTTTCAAAAATTGCCCCCAACAAAATGCCCAACCGGATATTTTATTATTTTTGAAAAGAAATACTGTCTGTACCCGAATTGTAGTGATGTGTTTGGTGTATGCATTTTTAATGTTGCTAGAAAAAAAAATAGCGGGAGGCGTATATGGCATCTAAAAAATGTGTAATGTTTTTTCTAGCCGTACCAACCACCAGTGCTGGTGCAAGCGGGGACGGCGATGCCAGCCAGCGGGGAGCAGATGCGGCAGCTGCAGGGGGTGAGCCAGCAGCAATGGCGGGCGGTTATAAGTCATATTGCTTGCTTATTGACAATTCAATTTATACACTCACTGCAAGGGTGTACACTGTACAGTTGAGACTAAGGGCCCGATTACGATGCCGTTAGGAAGGGCTCCGGATGGGATTCGGTATCGCCGAATCAGATTCGGAACCCTTGTTTCCTACCGAATCATACAGTTTTCCCAACGACCGATTACGATGTCCGGAAACCGTACAGACAGTCCGAATCGGTTCCGAAAGGCATTGGATCAGTCCGAGTCTTTTGGAGCTGAATTGTTCAGCTCATTGGGCACGGTTTCCGGGAAGGCGATGACGATGACCGATTCGGACAGCCGTTCCGACTCGGTTTGCCCAAAACGAAACGGCTTTTGGAATCGGTCTTTGGGGGCCCTTTGTGGCCCTCCTTCACCTGGAGGCATCCCAATGTGGCCTGTGGGGGTACCCAAGGGACCCCTCTTCCCAACCATGCACAATGTGGCAGGCACCATGGGGTGCCCGCCACAGGGTACAAGGTTTTGCCCAATCACTCCTTTTTCCAATGGGAGCCTGTGCTCTTGTTCAGAACACAGGCTCCCATTGAAATGAATGTGAGTCCGACCGAATGATATTGGGAAGCATCATAATAGGTCATCCGGACTAGCAGGACCCGATTCGGTAGGAATCGAGTCCGGAACCGATGCGTTCGGGACAGTTTCCTAACGACATCGTAATCAGGCCCTAAGTTGTGAACAGTTAAAGACAACCTTTACTTAGCATTAGCATATACAGTGGGAGTTGAGCAACTAATGGCCTCTTCTATCTTCAACTCAGCAGAGAAAGTTTTATGGAGAAGATTCAGACCTTGATGGGTTGATGGAAAAGGGAAAGAAGGATGGAAGGAGGAAGGACGGGTGAAATCAAATGTAATATGACTGGCAGAGAAGGAGGCGTGGGTGAAGACCCGGGATGCATATATAGGTGGCTGATAAGATGCATGGGTGGTTGAAGGATGGGTGAAAAGTGAAAGAAAGGATGCTTGTCTGGTTGGGTGAAAGTGCATGGGTAAAAGGAATCCTCCGGGGGGTTTGATGGGTCAAAGGCAAGCAAGGACATACGATTGGTTAAATGACAAATGTATGGTGGTGAAAGATTTGTTGAGAATGATAGCCATGTTTGGGATGGATGGATGGTATTCAATCATAGGTGAAGAGTAAGACTGGATGAAGAGAATGTAAAAGAAACTTAAACCATGCCTGAGCAGCAAAGCCAAGGGTGAAGAATAAAAATAATGCTAGAAGAACAATGCAATGATAAATGGAAAAATCTCTGGGAAGAAGAATAAACAAGGAATGTTTTTGATCAAGGTTTTTGATTTAAAGGTTTACGTTGTATTTCAGACTACTCCCTTGACTCACAGTAGTTTTCAAGCACAACATATATATTATGTACCCACCCATCATCAATAGCCTCCCTCCGAGGCCCACTCCCTACCCATGGCATTTCGACAGTGTCAGCCATGGGTGACCTATCGGCTCACGTGACGTTGTGCTGTATATCATCATTCGTATTAGTAACAATTCATGTATTCATCTGCCTTGTTATATTCAGGGTGAAGGTGAAATTAAGCATTTGCCTTTTAACAGAACATGGCCATAATAGAAAAAGAGATAATTGTGTAGTACAGCTGCCCCACCAGCAGACAGTAGTAAAGTAACGCGAGTTTGCGACACAAGTATGTCTGTCTAGGGTGCAAGCTAAGCTGGCATGCCTACAAGATTAATTTAGCTAAACAAGAGAGAGAAGAAGAATACTTCTCTACTCCATAGTGCCTAATGCCTAAAACTCTAATCACATCCAAATCTTAGGGGCCGAGGGGTCGAGGATACCACAAATGTTATGTACTGCTAGTTCTACTTTGCCAATATATAATTTTATGTGTTACTGTTTTGCTAAGAGTATTGGTTACAATTTTCTTTTTTCTTTCGTGATATAGCTACTCCTTACCAACCCACCAGGCACGAGATAGCAGCCAAGACCCGGCAACGGAAGTTGGATGCCATCAGGGCAGAATATTGGCAGCTGGTGGGCTTGGAGGAGGAGGAGGCAGCAGCAGCTGCAGCCTCCAATGCCCCGCGCTCCAGCCAGGCCCCCCCAGTGCCCCCGGTGGTATGGCGCAGTGGTCCGGCAGGCGCACGCTGCCATTTTTCAACCAGTGCTGCTCCCCTCTGTACACGTCAAACCTTTCAGTGCTGCATGCTCCTCAGGATGGTGCGTTTGAGGCCAGGATGGAGGAGGGGAGCATTGAAGAGGAATATCAAAGTGCGAGCCTACCACTAGATAGACCTCTCTTGCCCCTTTTTCAATCATTTGTTTGGTGGATGGGACTTGTTGGGGAGAGGGTGGAAATGTGGAAGTTGGGGAAAACTTGGGTGTATAGTAGTTTTTTTTATGGACATTTGATTTATATGGACAATTTTAATTTTGGACTTGCTTTACTGGACATTGGGGTTAGGGAGAGGAGTGGGTCCGGTGCTGTGGGTTTCTTTCCTTCTAGTTTATATTTGTTAGGGCAATAAAATTATAGTTTTACATATGATGTAAATCTTTTTGAGGGAGTTACTCTTTCACTTCGCACTGTTTCCTTTACTGCAAGGCCGCAGCCAGTTTTTGAAATCTGCCGATAGTGTAACACACCTACAGATAGATGTGGTACCCTCACTTATCCTACTACTGTCAGTCTCTCCTCCTAGACTATGCAGTCTGCAACTATATTAACCCCTATGGACTCAGAGTCGGAAGGGGTGTGGGTGGGTGTGTGAATTAATTTCCATAGTATATAGATTATTGCATTTATAATGAGTCCCCCACAGTTCTTCACTTACCTGTGATTAGGTGAAGCGATAGCTGCACGGTGATGGTTTCCCAAGGTGCCATGGTGGTGGTAGTAGTAGACAGTAGCAGCATGCTAGCAGACTAGTCGAATACTAGTGAAAGCACCAGATTCTGCAGCGAGATTCCACTTCCTACTAGCCGAACTCAAACTGTAGGCTAAGGAATATTCATTGCAGGGAACTAATTAAATTGACAAACTGAGTTAATGATGTTTTATATGCAAGCTTTGCAAAAAAAATGAGACAGTCACTTGAGGGAGACTAGAGTATGACTAGTAGTAGTACACAAAAAGAAGACAGCCAAACGAGAAAACATGATAAGCAATGCTAAAGTAAAATAAAAAATAATCAAAATGGCAGGCTAGTACAAGTTACAAACTGAAGTCGACCCAAGCTATGAAGTTGAGTGGACAAGCATAACCTTTAGTGCTGGAAGGATGATGATGCTGGCAAGTATGATGGATTATGTTCCTCAGAAAAAAAATTGAATATCGAATACTGTGCATGGGTGGGCAATCTAATATATATAATATTGCCAGTGTGGGCTATACTTAGAGCAGAAGAAGATCCTCGCCCTGCCTTGAGTTGGTGTTGCTTTCACCACATCTGCCCCACCAAGTGTGTGATCAATTAATGGTGTAAAATTAATTGAGTCACACCTCAATAAATCACACAGCTCTGGGGAGAGGGTTAGGGGTTCGATGAATGAATGGGACGGGGGATTTGAGGGAAAGGTTTGACAAAGACAAACACTACTACACAAGGACAATACATTCATCTTGGTGGCCGACCATCATAAATCTGTTATGGGAGAAAAAGGAAATGCATGCATGATGATGAGTAAGGTGGGTCAGAGTTCGGGTAGTGGTGCTACGCGGATTTCCAGGAAGATGTAAAAAAACTCTGCGAGCTACATGGAGTCCTGCGAGCATGCCGAGTTGCTTGCTCTGCCTGTTCGCGATGCGTTTTTGATGTTCAGGAACACGCATTCCTTGTTCGGGAATGCGTATTGCATGCTCGGGGGGAAATATCGCGCAAATTAAACCATGCGGTCGTCCTTGGGCGCAGCCATCTTGTTTTTCATGTTTGCTATGGTTCTGGGCCTGTTTTTCTATGCTCCCTATATCTTTTCAATCCTTTGTTTCTAAAACCTTTTTTCTGATCTTTTTTATTTATTATCAATCCCTTTCTATTCCTGAGTGTATATTTTGCGTTTTTTCTACTTTTTGTGGTTTTTTGTGCGTTTTTGACTGTTTTTCTTTTACTTTCTGTTTATTTTTTTTACTTCCTTTCTTTACTTTCTACATTTTCTTTTCCGCCCCCATGCCCCCCAGAACCCTGGCTAAGAACTTGAAGATGACTAGTAAGCAGGGGAAGAGGAGGGGCGAGAGCCGCTGCCGCCTTCCTTGTGGAAGGCGTCGCCCAGAAGGGGTGTAGGCCCGGGCCTTATTTTCCGAGGTCAAGGTGGCTGCACTATTTTTTTTGTAAACGCCACCTCCCCTTAACCCTGGCAGCAGGCGGCAGGCCTGGGTCCGGGTCTGGGCTCCGGGAGTATCACCGGCAGTGGGAGAGGGTGCTCCGGGCAGTGTTTCGCTGCTCTGGGGTCCGGCACACCCAAAACCAACTGACACACCGGTGGTCCGACATCCTGGACCGGGAGCAGGACCTGCTGGACCTGCTAGGTGTTGAGGTCCCGGGGCTTGGTGAGAAGCTAATTATATTACTATTGTGTTCTGGTCTGTGTTATTGCGAATAGCATTTTTTCCCCAAATAGCAAGAATGCTGCTGCTGCTTACATGCAGGTAAGCTACGTTTAAAAATCCTATATTATGTGATTGTTATATGTTATTCTTCTAGACAGGTGCTCAGCACTACTAATCGTACTTGTTTACAACTTTGCGCTCGCTTAGGCTGGTTATGTAAGAGAGGTTAG
The DNA here is from genome assembly GCA_963921515.1 of Calotriton arnoldi. Lineage (NCBI taxonomy): Eukaryota > Metazoa > Chordata > Amphibia > Caudata > Salamandridae > Calotriton > Calotriton arnoldi. Next base: position 889,537 of record CAWUFW010007923.1, read on the forward strand.
AGAATTTAAGTTAAGTAATGCAGATAGGAAAGATTCCAGTCCATTCCTTTGTCCTGTCAGGCTGTCCTGACACTAAGATAGTGGTAATAGTTAGTTAGTTAGTTACTTAGTATTATTTGGTAATTTAGCGGCCTGCGTGACGGTACCTCTCACGTGACTTCAGTCCTAGTAAAATGTAAATAAATGTAAATGTCCAGTATTTGTAAAGCGCACAGCTACCTCCGGAGAGGTGTCCCGGCACTGGGGGCCGTTGGGAAGATTAAGCGAGCTATTGCCCAGAGTCACATGGTGCTGGATTGATCTGCCGCTGGTGCCGGGGATCGAACCGTGAGCCCCAGGTTCCGGAGTCAGTCGCCCTGGCCGCTGCGCCACACCTCTTCCCACCTTTTGTAGTTCGTATAGTGAGTGAATAGCAACCAACCAATTTGGTGTATGCAAGATGCATGCATCCATCTATGCATTTAAGAAGACTAAATAAATGCAGACTTAGGGGCATATTATCAAGGGCAGTATCGCCACTTTAGCGGCACTTTTTGCAGAAAAAGCGGCAATATTTTTATCTCCCTATTAGCAAGCTGTCGCTAACAGCTGTTAGCAACAGCTTAATGGCGATAGCGGCCGTTTTGTTGCCGCTTTGCATGTCAGCGATAATTATCGCTAATGACATGCAAAGTAGGTGCTCCCAACTAAAAGCAACTGCAAACAGTCGCAAACACAACTTCCCCCTATTATCAATGCCCGAGAAGCGATAAAAAAAGTCGCGCTAACCGCGATTATCGCTGGAATTTAACACCTGCTAAAAACTTGACTTTCCTATTTTCTCAATGGGAGGTGGATTGTGAGGCTACGTCCACCATGGCCTATCATCAAGGATTCCCCTATCGCTGGATTTCCTGTGATATTCTCGCATTTCGCCGCTATCGCTGGATTTTTTATCGCCTTGGTGATAAGCGTTGCTAATAACGCGCTATCTCGGCGATGAAATCCAGCGATAGCCGGCGATAAAAAAAACAGCGCTAAGCGCGCTTTGCGATAATTATGCCCCTGAGTGAATTGGCCCGTCAGTTGAGACTGAGAGATGATTGCGAATGAGATCAGAACTTAGAAGCAAACATCTTTTTTTGCAATTCATTCCAAAGTCTTTGGAATAGGCGGGCTAGGTAGGTTTAGGATTCAGGAATCGGAATGGAACTGTGGAATAATAAAGATAGGACGGTCCGCGACGGCGATACTAGTCTACTACTAGTCGATCTGATTTAGGATAGGTCAATGTTATTGCAATTGCCGTTTCCTGTCTAACAATCTTTTTGGAGCGATTATTTAATATTTATTTATTTAACACCAATCATTTTTTGTCTCTTTAATTATGTCTTACATGATCAGCATCCAGGAGCAAGAACAAGAAAAAGACTGGGTCTGCGGAGGCGAGTGCGGGAGCCGGAGGGGCCTCCCAGGGTTAGGAAGCGGCCTCAGATGCAGATGGCTCTGCTGGCCCCAGTAAGTCCTCCTGGTGTTAATATTGATATATATTTCACTAACTTTTACCGCTCTATTATTTCCCATTCTTAATTTAAATTTTCCCAAATCATCTTCGATCTATCTGTTTCTAAATTCTTGTTATTGCTCCATTACCTACTAACATTGTTATTTATATTTCTAGTGTCTGTTATTTTATCTTTTACATCAAATCAAACTGCCTCTGACTCTGTTTTAGTCTGTCTGTAGCTTGCTTTCTTCTGGTTTTCCACTCAGCTCTCCCTCTCCCCTTATACATTTTGTGGTTTGCCTGGTGGTGGTACTGTAAGACTCAGAGAACCCATTGGTCCTACTACTAGTACTAGTAGTAGGCAGGACTCCATACTACTACTAGTAGTAGTAGTACTAATCTGCTGTGCAGATTGCATACCCAAGTAAGGTATTCTACGCATGTTTGTTGAGATGAGAAGGCTTTCTTTTACTGTCTCATGCTCAATCAGTAAATGATGGTCACTCACGTTGGACACCCCAAAGTGGTGTATTTTACTTTTTCTCGTCTAGTACTTTTTTATTAGCAGCAGTTGATGGTGAACACTGAACAACTGAACCATGGCTGGAAGGAAGTATGAGGAGGAGGATGGCAACATCATTTTCCAACCAAGAGAGACCTCATGTCCGATTGTCCACCCAGTTGGCCATTCTTTTTCTTCTTTTCAAAAAATCAGATGCACCAATAGCTCTAGCCACTGAGTCCAGTCCTTTGGGTTGTCCTCTTCTTGAGAGGCTTTTCAAAAAGTGCCACCAACAAAATGCCCAACCGGATATTTTGTTATTTTTGATAGGACATACTGTCTACTCTACTCTAGTACCCGAATTGTAGTGATGTGTGTGGTGTATGTATTATTATGTATTTTCAATCTTGCTAATGAAAAAATAAAATAGGGGAGGCGTATATGGCATCTAAAAAATTTGAAATGTTTTTTCCAGGCGTACCGACCACCAACGGTGAAGGCCACTCCACTCCGGAGGGAGCGGATGCCGCAGCTGCAGAGGTGAGCCAGCAGCAGTGGCAGGCGGTGGTAAGTCATATTCCTTACTTATTGAGAATGATGAATACACTCGCTGCAAGGGTGCACACTCAGTACATTGTACTGCTGCTGAGACTACGTAGTTATGAACAGTTGAAGAAGACACCCTTTACTTAACATTAGCATTAGTGGGAGTTGAGTTACTAATGGCCTCTTCTATTCTATCACTAGAAATGAACGACAGCAGTGGTTATCTCAACAGAATAGTCAGCACCTCTGTTATAGTTTGCAAAAAGTCAAATATAATATGTCTTGGTGTGCTCTATGTCAACACTGTGCCATCTCCAGTGCTACTCAGTGCAGTGAGGAAAATTCCCTCAATGCACTTCACATTAAACCAAAACGAAGACAGAGCACAAACCAATAGTAAAGACTGACCACAAACAGTCAGTAGTGTTTTTTAATAGAAAAAGAATATAATATGCACAAGAACAATCAAATTAGCAAGAGCATAAAAGTGCTTAATCATATTTTACAATGTTGCCACGTAGTTGTCGTAAGATAACAGCCGACACGTATTTCGTCGCAGATCGACTTTCTCAAGTTAGTACGTCTAACTTGTTACGGGAGATGGACCTTTCACGCATGTAGGTGTTGGGGTGGGTCGGAGAATAAACGGTGGAATGCTGAACAGGGGGTTAGATATTCCGTCTAACATAACGGAGATCCCACAACATTGACCACGTCCAGTTTTAACGAATGAAGGGGGAGCACTAAGAACAGATACAGATTTGTGTGCGACTGTTGCGTCGATTTTGAAGAAATAAAGACGGACTTTTGCGACCTTTTGACCTACCCGATACTTTGTAGAGGTCTCGGTATTTATGGACATGCGGCAAATTTATTATATTTTGAAGTACGTTGTTTGAGCCCTCTTTCCTGTTGGATTTCAGGACTATATGATTGAAAATTTTAAGCCTTGAGAAAGTCGATCTGCGACGAAACACGTGTCGGCTGTTATCTTACGACAACTACGTGGCAACATTGTAAAATATGATTAAGCACTTTTATGCTCTTGCTAATTTGATTGTTCTTGTGCATATTATACTCTTCTATTCTATCTTCAACTCAGCGGAGAAAGTTTTATGATGAAGACAAAGAGTCAGACGACATGTAATATATGACTGGCAGAGAAGGATACTTGGGTGAAGGAAGGGCCCCCGGGATGCATGTAGGTGGCTGATAGGATGCATGGGTGGTTGAAGGATGGGTGAAAGGTGAAAGAAAGGATGCCTGCCTGGGTGGGTGAAACTTTATGGGTGAAAGGAATCCTCTGGGGGATTTGATGGGTCAAACTCAAAGGCAAGCAAGGATGCAAGGGTGGTTGTTAAATGACAAATGTATGTTGTTGGTGAAAGGTTTGTTGAGATTGAGAATGATAGCCATGGTTGGATAGATGGATTCCAGGATGGTATCATATTAGGTGAAGAGTCAGACTGGATGAAGAGAATGTAAAGAAAATTAATCTGTGCCAGAGTAGCAAAGCCAAGGGTGAAGAATAGAATAATGCTAGAAGAGCAATGCAATGATAAATAAAAAAACCCTGGGAAGAATAAACAAGGACTGTTTTTTTTCAAGGTTTTTGATTCAAAGGTTTGAGGTTGTATTTCAGAATACTCCCTTGACTCACAGTAGTTTGCAAGCACAACATATATATTGTGTATGACTATGTACCCACCCATCATCAATCGCCTCCCTCAGACTCTGAGGCCCACTCCCGCTCCCTATCCATGTCATTTCGACCGTGTCAGCCATGGGTGGCCTATCGGCTGCATGGTTAACTTACAATCAAACAATAGTAGTAGTCAGGGTGAAAGTGAAAATGAGCATTTGCCATTGATTTAACAGATTATGGCTGTAATGGAAAAATAGTTAATTGTGTAGTACAGCTGCCCCACCTGCCGACAGTAGTAAAGTAACGTGAGTCTGCGACATGAGTATGTCTGTCTAGGGCACAAGCTGACTGAACTGGCATGCCTACAAGATTAATTGAGCTAAACAAGAGAGAGAAGAAGAATACTTGTCTACTCCATAGTGTAGTGCCTAATGCCTGAAAGTCTAATCATCATGACATCCAAATCTTAGGGGCTGAGGAAGTGAGGATACCACAAATGTTATGTACTGCTAGTGCTACTGTGCCACTATAATTTTATGTGTATAATTTTGTGTTACTGTTTTGCTAAGAGTATTGGGTACAATTGTCTTTTTTCTTTCTTGATATAGCTACTCCTTCCCAACCTGCCACCAGGCAGGAGTTAGAAGCCAGGACGCAGCAACGGAAGCTGGAGGCCATCTGGGCCGAATATCGCCGGCTAGTTGTCCTGGCGGAGGAGGAAGAGGAGGCGGCAGCAGCAGGTTCCTCCAATGCCCCAGGCCTTAGCCAGGCACCCCGTGCCTCCGGTGGTACGGGCCGTATTCTGGCAGCCGCCCGCAGCAACTCATCCTCAAACACTACTGTCCACCCCTGTTGTTCCTGCAGGAACTTTCGGCGCTGCATGCTCCTCCGGATGGCACACCTAGAGGCCAGGTTGGAGGAGGTCCTGGAGCGCACTAGCCAGCACGCCCGCATCTAGACCACAGACTTCTAGACCCTTGCCCCTTTTTTAATCTTTTTTTGGTGGGGGGATGTGTTGGGGAGAGGGTGAGAATGTTGGGAGTTGGGGAAAATTTGGGTGTTGTTCTTTTTTTTTATGGACATTTGGAGTGGACATGGACATTTACTGGACATTGGTTGGGGTTAGGGAGAGGGGTGGGTCAAGTGTTGTGGGTTTCTTCTAGTTTATTTGTTAGGGTAATCAATTATTTATAGTTTTACAATACATATGATGTAAATCTTTTCTGGGGGTTACTCTTTTACTTCGCCTTGCCTTCCTTTGCTGCCGGGCCGCAGCCAGTTTTTGAAATCTGCTGATAGTGTAACACACCAACAGTTAGATGAGGTACCCTCAATTGTCCTATTACTGCAAGTCTCTCCTCCTAGTCTATGCAGTCTGTAACTAAAACCCCTATCTACTCGGAAGGATGTGGATGTGTGAATTAATTAATTTCCTTAGTATATACATTATTGCCTCCCCCACACTTCTTGTCTAACCTGTGATTGATGTTTAGGCAAAGCGATGGCTGCATGGTGATGGTTTTGTTTCCCAAGGTGCCATGGTGATGGTAGTCAGTCACCTGAGGGAGACTAGGGAACGAGTAGTAGAAGTACAGTACACAAAAAGAAGACTTCCAAACAATAAACCATGATGATGATAAGCAATGCTAATGTAAAGTAAAACATAATGGTGGCAGGAATAGCCTAGTACAAATTACAAACTGAAGTTGACTTGACCTACGAAGTGGAGAAGTGTAACCTTTTGTGCTGGAAGGATGATGAATCGATGCCGGCAATTAATTATGATGGATTATGTGTGAGAAGTTGGCCTGGCATATGCTGTCCACTAATTATAGTGGGCACCTTGCACCAGTCCAAACAACCCCTTATTGGAGATAGGTTAAAGACAACCTTATTGAAAGCTATCCTAGTGGTAGCTATGGAGAGCAGCCTTCAGGCTAAGTCTTGAAGGAATGTAAAGCAGCTTGTTTTACCAGTCTATAATCTCTTGAGTGATCAAATGAAAGAGCACCACACCAGGTATATATTCAAAATATATGTATTTATTGCTAAACACATCCCTCTAGTCTCTTTATGAGGCTAGAGTTCGAAGTACATAAGTTAGAAGTTATTTAAACACAGTAAAAGCACAAATACACGTTTGGGCCCTAGGGGCGTACCAAACCATATACCAATAAAGTGGTATAAGAACCACGACTGAACTAGACACTAGGCCTAGAGCCTCTAGAAGTGCTTGGACCACAAGGAACCACCCAAGGTAGTGACACAGGGGACCCACGGGAGACGCGTGCAGTGTAAATACACAACCGCGATACGCCGTTGACTTTTATGGAGAAAGTCGTGATCGGGAATTTAGAGAAAAGGGACACTTAAAAGAGGACTTGGACCAAACCCTTTGAGATCTAGGACTTTGAAGAGTCTCTACCCACGGGAGCACCGGAGTACTCGTGTTACCTCACCCAGGGAAGCCGGGTGCATAGGTGCCTTTCGGGGTCGGGTTTCGTCGTCGATTTGAATGGCGATCTGCTGCAAAGTGCTGCTGGCGACCAAGTGGAAAGTGTCCGGGTGGATCCAAGAGTGGATCGGAGTTCTGAAGAACCTGAAAGCAGAGGGGACAGAGTCTGGGTCACTAGCCAGTGACCAGGAAGGCGATGGACAGATGCCCACCGATGTCGAGTGCTTCAGGTGCATTGACAGTCGTCTTGTCTCTTCAGCCACGAGGTCCAGGAGGCGTTGTCGGTGACCAGGAGCAGGATTCGGGCTGGAACACGATGTCTGTCGAGTGCAGAGGTGTCGGCGACCGGATTGGACCCAACAAGCCTTAGCAACGGCAAGTCTCGATGCAGAGGAAGATCGTCGATGGTGCAGACCAGCAAGGTCTGGGGAACTCACCCAGCAAGGGTAAGTGAGGGCAGGCCTGGAGCAACCAGGATGCCAAGTTAGAAAAAGATTGACCTTCGTTAAGGGCTACTAGCCAACGGGCTAGCGACCGCGAAGGAGCCTCGTGACGCCGCACGTGGATCTGGCTTACAGGACACTCGTGAAGTGGGGGCCAGTGATCTTCGGTGCAGGTGGTGCTGGAGGCTAGGGCTACTCGGAGCCCAAAGCACGACTTCTTGGGAGACCCAGAAGAGGATGCACTTGCAAATGTGCTCGGTGTTCAGGGGTCACGGTCTCAAGTCACCCACGATAGCCACGGGCCTCAGCTTTGCTGGGGACTCAGGGTAGCCTCGGGGAAGTCTGAGAATCCACCTCTGGTGATGCGATGACTTCGGCGTCCGACGGGAGCTTCAGAAATGTGAACCGGACAGATGCTTCTTTGGTGCCTGCCAAGCAGGGGAGTCACTCCTTGACCCCAAGGGAGATTCTTCTGTCCTCTAATCGTGAGTAGAGCGTCGAAGGTCCAGGATTCAGTTTCAGAGTTTCGTCCAGGGATAATCTAAAGTCCTAAGGACTGGGTTCCTATACTTATACTAAGGATAGGGGTTGGACTACTCTGTGGCCCCACCTATGGGTGGGTCAGGGCAGAGGGGTGGCTACACCCCTTCCCCTTTGTCCAGTTCGCACCAAAGCAGGGGCTGCAAGCCCCTGATCCGGTTTGAACTGGGGTATGCACAGGGACACCAAATGTGCCCCCAGTGCAGGACTTCAAAGCACCCGAAAGTGCTCCCGCCCAGCCCCAATACACATTATCCTGTCTGGGGAGGTGGTCACACCTCCCTGGGACAGGAAACCTATTGTCCAGGCCTCCCTGCCGGAGTTTCGTCCAGAAGTAGGAGGCCAGACTCGTGTCTGTGGCAGCAGCATCCATTTTGTGATGCCAGGCTTTAGAAAGAAGTTACCGGCCAGGCCAGGGTTAACATGTCTCTCCCTCTAGAAGGGTGGAATGCTACCCCCGCCGCCAGAATTGGCGGGGGGTAGTATTCCAAGATGTTTGACACCAAACACGACATGTTTAGGTGCAGCCATTCCAAAGTTAGCATTTAACGCGAGGTTATAATGCGCTTAAGAGTATATGGTCAGGCTGCACTACAAACAGCATCAGAGAAGGGTCTCCGACCACTGCAGAGGGGCCCTGCTCATGCAGGGGCACCCTCTCACATAGGAACCACGCACTCTGCCTTCAGGATTGATAAGGCCTGCCTTAGGAGTGACTTATAGGTTTATATGTGTGTATGTATTTAGTGATATAGGTAACCTATATCACAGTAAGGGGTGCATGCACCACCTTACCCAGGCTGCAGTAGCAGACCTGTGGTGTCAGTTTGGATGGCCTTCCAGGGGTGGCATAATACATGCTGCAGCCCCTGGTAGGCCTCTGAGGTACCTATGCCCTTGGTACATAGTATACCATATACTAGGGACGTATAAGGGCACTCCAGATTCCAATCAGAGATGTGCCTAAGGCACATGGAAACCTTTTTACAGAGAAAGCAGATAGACTGGGGCCCTGAATAGCAGGATCCCAGTCCAACTAAGTCATAAACCAGCAAAACACCATAAAAAAAGTGGGGGCAACCATATAGTCAGATTCCACCTTCCTACATAATGTTCCTCTGGAAAACACTTTTTATATTGAATACTGAGCATGGGTGGGCATCTAATCTATATGTTGCCAGTGTGGGCTATATATATATATATATAGAAGGATCCTGCAGCACAGGAGAGCAATAAGTAACAAGGATCGCAGCTACCTTGTGGCCAGACACTTTGAAAAGGAACACCAAAGTGACCCAGCACTGATGCGCCATAGCTGTATTGCAGAGGTGCCTAAAAGAAGGAGGGGTGGCAATACAGAAAAGGAATTAAGGAAACTAGAAACCTATTATATCCTGGAACTAGATAGCAAAGAGCCCAATGGATTGAATGTGGACGAGGATTTGTTCACATGTTTATATTAAATAAGCTGTAGGATCTGCACACTCAAGAAAGCCAGTTTAGAATTAATTGTTTTCAATTTTGAAGGAGGATATAAGCACTAGCACTTTATAGAAAAAAGCACTTTATATTAGAAATAGGAATAAGCACTAGCACTTCATGAAAAAGTATAAAACAAAATAATGAAAAGAAAGTTAGCACTAGCACTTTAGGTAAAAGAGGCAGAAATTGTGGGTTACACCTAGGAGAACTGGGGGTAAATGTGGCAGCCAGAGAACAACAAGCACTAATGCACTTTATATGAAATTAGGAACTTTCCTTTTTAGTGCAATACACGTTTTTTACTCCTGAAATTAACTAGAACTGACTAGAGTGAATATATTAGAAAGAGGCGATAAGTTAATGGGAAATTTTTACAATATGTGCAATATAATATGTTCCCAAAGGAAGCATTAATGCACTTTATAGAAATTGGGAACTTTTCCGTTTCTATTTTTTTTTTTTTTTTTAATGTGCCCTATTTATTGTTGTCTCATCTATGGATTATCCATTTTTTCTATGAATTGAACTGAAATTGGTCTGTGTAAATGGTTCTTTAAGGAGATTTAATGTGAATGCATTGAAATATATAAGGAGCGCTATGTGCAATATTGTATGTTCTAAGATGACGCCTAAATAACTAGCAATATGCCTCATTTTGTATTGGGTAATGTCCTCTGTCTATGTCAACCTTGTTTGAAAAGGCACGTGTATTTAAGTGTGAAAATAATGTGACTCTGTATCGTGACCAAGGCTGCGGGCGGCAGCTGAAACGCGTAGATACCATCACTTTGTGACCCAAAGAAAATAAAAAAGCCCTATACCTACAGCCTTGAGTACGTGCCTTCTTCTTTGTTGGAGCAGGATGGAGCTTTGTTATTATTCAGCGTCTGCGGTTGATGCTGTACACGTAACACCAGTCGATTCTGGGCTCTCCCTTTTGACCGCCATTTTTGAGAAGGTGCATGGGAGTGCTGTGTGGAGAGCCTCCAGGGAGTTTGCCGGGAGGAGGATTGAGGATGACAGCAGATGGGATTCAAGGATCCCGGAGTGGGGCGATCTGCCGACTGCCAGCACGAGGTCTGCGTTTCCCCCGTCTAGAAATGCCTTGCTCTGCATACTGGCGCCCTTTGGTGACTGGGCACCGTGACTGCCTACGCGGAAGCGGTGAGGTCTGTTTGGCATACTAATTTTTATTTAATGGTCTCCTCCGACCCCGTGTTTATGCCCACCACATTGTTACACTTTGTGCTACAGGAGTTACGAGACATTGGGGCATTTTTCCCTTTAAGAGGTTTGACTTTGGACTCACTGTTCCATCCGGAATGGCTTCTACTAATTACCGGCACAGAGAAGTTAGGGAACATTGGTGTTTCCTGTTCAACAGTGAAGCACTTACTTCTGTGCACATTCGGGACATGCCATAGGAGAACACAGACCATTTTATATAGGCCTTGTGTTATAATGTTGTGGTTATTCTAATAAGGGGCCCGCGGACTCTAATATCTGCACGTTTACAATAGGAGGCATTTTGGGACTTGTAGTCCCTTCGGGGCTACTAGTGAGCTCTATGAGGCTGACATTAATGTTTGGATATAGCACACACTTTGTGCTCTTTAGCCCCGTAGCTTTGTTTTAGCCTTTTTGCCGTTTGTTATTTATGCGTGTATTCTGATAAGATTCAAAGCGGGCTCACTTTAATATGGTTCCCGTTGCATGGTATTAACGAGGGTTTTAGGTGAAGCCCGATAAAATAGTCAACCTCTGATGTTATTAAATATGGGTCGATGTATCTCGTTGTAATTTTGTTGTAATGTTCTAATTGACACTGACAGCACTTTTTTTATTTCATGTATATTTCATGATTTTTTTGGGGCAGTATTTCCTGAGGGTGTTGGCGCCATGTTATTGAAATAAGCACACTTTGGCTTTTTTAGCATCACATTCCCGTAACACAGGCTGATGACATAATTGTTTTCATGTGCATTCCTTGAGGTTTTAAATGTATTCTCCATGGTTATGTCAACTGATTACGCACTATGCCGTTATTTGCATCTTTAAATTTGCTGCATTATGCTGTTACTTTTATCACAGTGACATCAACTGATTACGCACTATGCCGTTATTTGCATTTTTAAATTTGCTGCATTATGCTGTGACTTTTATCACAGTGACGTTATGCTTTATTAGCCAAGGATTTTGGTTGTCATGGTATCATTTAAAGCACAGAAATAGGTGTGTATCTTTACACTGTGAGAATGTTTTTACTATGTCTATTCATGCCAGATGGTGGGAATGGCTATAAATATTCACATGCACATGGTGCCAATCAGATTGAAAAGGCTGCTGCGCAGCCGAAACACGTCTCTCTAGCCGTAGGGTCGAGGGAGACCCAAAGAAAATAAAAAAGCCCTATACCTACAGCCTTGAGTACGTGCCTTCTTCTTTGTTGGAGCAGGATGGAGCTTTGATATATATACATATATATATTCACTGAAAAAACCATAGGTTTCAGGGGCGTTATAGTTAGTTGGACATTTCACTCGTACAAAACCATAGAAATTCCCCCGTTATAGCTCGCGCGCCCGCAATGCACTGCTGATGACGTCACATATTACATCACTCATGACATGGTCAGTGACATCACTCATGACATCACTGATGACATCTCAAATGACATCACTGATGACATCACTGATGACATCATCCTTGTGGTAGAGTGGCAGACCTCCTCTCACCCTAATATAACCTTTGATACACACACTCAAAAATACAAACTAACATTTTCAAAACAATGGACATACCAATACCAGTTACAACACACCTATTCAGTAATTCCAAGATCTACACACACATCCACTCATTCACCAACAGTCCCTATACAGTCACTCATACATGTACTCACTCATCATATGTACTCATACACCTATACATCCTGTTAGACACCGCCACTCATCCATAGAGTTACTCACACACATAGTCACACATGCAAACAAAGTATCAAACATCCATTTACTTGCATATACAGTTATACACACACTACCACACTTACTTCTACAGAAACTTACACATACTTACTCTCTTAAACAATCACTTATAGAAACACCTACTTATTTGTACAGGAACTCTTCCAATCTCTCACTCTCACATATACTCACTTATATACACCAGTACTCACATATACTAGTTTAAAACATATGTAGTTACTCATAAAGACACTATTGAGACAGTCATTCACTCACTAACACACCCATACACATACTCATCCACCTATACAGTCCTGCACACATGCTGTCTTCAACACATACAAACAGTGAGTCACTCATTCATGCATCTATGCACTAAGTAATACCCCCCACCGAACCATACAGACACTCAGACACTCATACTGATACTCAAAAACTAACTAATAACCCATATAGACACTCATGTAGCTACTCACCAACCCATGCAGCCACTGATACAGATATTTTCATATTTAAACATTACTCACTAACCCATGTATTCACTAAGATACACTTAGTCAGTTATACAATCAATTTTACAAAAGAAATCATCCATTTAGACACTTATATACCCATTTATTCTTCCATCGACCTTGAGATATACATATATAAAACATATTTAATTTTCAGAAAAACACACATTCACTGGATGATGTCATCAGTGATGTCATTTGAGATGTCATCAGTGATGTCATGAGTGATGTCACTGACTATGTCATGAGTGATGTAATATGTGACGTCATCAGCAGTGCATTATGGTAGCATGCGAGTTATAGTTAGCTGAGCTAACTATAACGGGGGAATTTCTATGGTTTTGTACGAGTGAAATGTCCAACTAACTATAACGCCCTGAAACCTATGGTTTTTTCTGTGAATTTCTAAGGTTTTTTAAATGCTAATTTCTAACTATAACGTGCCTGAAACCTATGGTTTTTTCAGTGAATTTCTAAGGTTTTTTAAATGCTAATTTCTAACTATAACGTGCCTGAAACCTATGGTTTTTTCAGTGAATATATATATATTTATTATACTATGTATACATGTGAAAATGTCTCGGTCCCCTGTTTGCCTCGGTGGCATGGAAAAAATGGGTGGAACTGATGTCAGCATGCCGACGAGGTCCTCTTGTGGCTCCGATGACGTCATACGGTGTTGCGAGCGGAGCCGTGCTCGTTGACGTGGGAGAGCTAGGAAAGAATTTCCGTGGAATGCTGGTGCAGGGGATATTCACCTAAGTGTTCAGGCTAGTCCTTTGGGAGCAACTGTTTATGTTGCCACTCCAGAAACTGAAACCAGTGATCCGAGGGCAGAGGCCCTGCAGATGGCACATTAGGTGTGGTGCCCAGTCGTGTGCACCGGCGGGGCAGCGAAGTGATAAGCACCACAACCCACAAAAAAGGTAACGAGGGCACTGAATAACACAGGATCTTCTCTTTGTATCTGACAGGAACAACGAAGTTAAAATGCCCTAGTACCAAAATGTAGAATTAGTGCTACAACGGTCTTCAAGAGGACCTGCGATGCCGCTTCTGCCTCCCGTACCCTGAAGGCGGCACATGGGTCATGCGGTACGGTCATACTGCGGTGGGACGCACACTCGTTGACCTCTCATGTCACTGCTCCACACTTCAGGGAGGACGCTTTCCATTAGCTATGTTTTCTGATGACATGTCGCGCCGGCCCCGTCCAACAACAGAACTCCTTTAGATCCAAACAGACTCTTCCACTCTCTCACCGGAAGTGAAACCAGGCCATGCGGACACTTTCACAATACAACAGCCGGGAATGCACTTTTCGGTAAAAAAACACATTCCTTCCTCCTAATTAATCAAATAAACGTCTCACTGAAGAACAGGGACCAGCTTCGATCGGTAAACAGCCGTTACAACGACTTTTTACTTTGCGATACCATTACAACGCATGCATTACCACGCATGCGTCGTACATCACAAAGTCATTACTACGCATTTTTAGAACGCATGGTCATTTACCACGCATGCCTTTACAACGAATTTTGTTGTAAAGGTATGTATGGTAAATGACCATGCGTTCGAAAAAACATGCAGACGATCCATTTCGTTGTAAGGAAACAGAGGCTGTTCCATTTCCTCACAATGACAAGCACCGCCCCTCAGAGATGACGTGAAGCAGGAACCACGAGGAGAGAGGAACCATGAGGAGTGAGAGGTAAGGGGGATTGGGCATGGGGTGGGGGTTTCTTTTCTGGGGTTTAGGGTAGTGCAGTGGTGTTTGGGTGGTGTAGGGGGTCGTGCTGGGGGTAGTGTTTTAGGGTTTAGGGTAGTGCAGTGGTGTTTGGGTAGTGTAGGGGGTCGTGCTGGGGGTAGTGTTTTAGGGTTTAGGGTAGTGCAGTAGTGTAGGGGGTCGTGCTGGGGGTAGTGTTTTAGGGTTTAGGGTAGTGCAGTGGTGTATGGGTAGTGTAGGGGGTCATGCTGGGGTAGTGTTTTAGGGTTTAGGGTAGTGCAGTGGTGTTTGAGTAGTGTAGGGGGTCATGCTGGTGGTAGTGTTTTAGGGTTTAGGGTAGTGCAGTGGTGTTTGTGTAGTGTAGGGGGTCATGCTGGGGGTAGTGTTTTATGGTTTAGGGTAGTGCAGTGGTGTTTGGGTAGTGTAGGGGGTCGTGCTGGGGGTAGATTTAGGGTTTAGGGTAGTACAGTGGTGTTTGGGTAGTGTAGGGAGTCGTGCTGGAGGTAATGTTTTAGGGTTTAGGGTAGTGCAGTGGTGTTTGTGTAGTGTAGGGGGTTGTACTGGGGGTAGTGTTTTAGGGTTTATGTTAGTGCAGTGGTGTTTGGGTAGTGTAGGGGGTAGTGCTGGGGTAGTGTTTTAGGGTTTAGGGCAGTGCAGTGGTGTTTGTGTAGTGAAGGGGGTCATGCTGTGGGTAGTGTTTTAGGGTTTAGGGTAGTGCAGTCGTGTTTGTGTAGTGTAGGGGGTCGTGTTTTAGGGTATAGGGTAGTGCAGTGGTGTTTGGGTAGTGTAGGGGGTCATGCTGGGGTTAGTGTTTTAGGGTTTAGGGTAGTACAGTGGTGTTTGGGTAGTGTAGGGGGTCATGCTGGGGGTAGTGTTTTAGGGTTTAGGGTAGTGCAGTGGTGTTTGTTTAGTGTGGGAGGTCATGCTGGGGGTATATTTAGGGTTTAGTGTAGTGCAGTGGTGTTTGGGTAGTGTATGGAGTCATGCTGGGGGTAGTGTTTTAGGGTTTAGGGTAGTGCAGTGGTGTTTGGGTAGTGTAGGGAGTCGTGCTGGGGGTAGTGTTTTAGGGTTTAGGGTAGTGCAGTTATGTTTGGGTAGTGTAGGGTGTCGTGCTGGGGGTAGTGTTTTAGGGTTTAGGGTAGTGCGCCCAACCAGCCACAATATCCGTGGACAAAGGGGATCCTGACTCTTTGGAACGCTCCGTCAATTGAATAATTTGGGTCAAGGGCCCTACCACGTCCAAGACCTACCAATTCCTTTCTTGGGATCCCTCATATACTTGGAGAAAAAGGTACACAGTTTCTCATCAATTTCAGGCGTGTGTGCCACCTTCCCCTTCAGTGAGGGCCTGGGGCATTCTCCCCTCATCCGATTCCTGACCTCCCTTTCAAGGGGTTGATGGATTTTCCCCACCACATACTCTGCCACTTTGGCATCAGGTGTCCACTCTGCCGACCTAGGATGGTAAATTTGGGTAGGCTCGAACATGTCCGAGTGGACCCCGTCCCCAACCGGGGACTGAGAGGAGTGGGACTCTGGATGCCAGGGACGCCCGAGTCCTTATCCTCATCAGAGGAGAAATCGTCCTCCGATACACCCTCTCCCTCTAAGGGAAACCCGCCGTCGGGGTCTACAATAGTGGTGACAGTGTCGCAATTTTCTCCGGGCCTCTCCTCCTCCCGGCAGGGTGCATGTTTCAGCGTTCGCGCACTCTTGAGGAAGGTCTCCGTAAGTTTATCAAATCCTTCCAAGTGCCCCGCGTTATGCTTAACGGCCCTTTTATTCCCCATCTGGGAGCTACTTGGACCCGCCACCACCAGATCTGGGTCACTGAACACCCCAGGGATGCTTTTCGCCAGCTTATCAACCTGATCCCTAAGAGGAGCCAGCGCCCTAGAAATAGCCAGAGAGAGGGCTTGGTCCACTGCTGGAGGGAGAAGTTGGGGGCCATTCCTCCTCCACTTCCTGGTAGGAGGAGTAAAAATGGTCTTCTGGAGAAGACATGATAGCAGAGGGTGTGAGCACAGAACAAATGCCCTTAAAATCCTTAAGACAGCCCCCTCGCCGGTGCTCCAACAGCTGGGCTTTCCCGAAGCTGTTATAAGAATAGGCTGAGGCGCAATACCAATTACCACCACCAGGTGGCGCTGGTCACTAACGTGGCCGTGTGGAGAAATCACCGCGTAGCGGTGTCAAAATTAGGCGAGGGTTGGTCGGGAATCAAGCGGACACTAAAGGAGTGACCGGATTCCCAAACGCGCGTAAAGACCAGCGGGAGCGCTCGACGGAGCTGCCTCGCTCGGACCAGACGCGCCTGACAGGATCTCACCGCGCGCAGAGCACACAGCGGGAGAAACTGCGAGGGGGAGAACGCGCTCGGGCAAGAGCCTGCTGCGCAGGGAATATGAAACAATACCAAGGCAATAATGCTAATAACGTGCACAAGAAACCCCTATACAAACAGCAACAACGTCAGATTAAGCCAAGAATGTAAGGAATGCACTTAACTGACGAGCAGTGAAGAAAGAGGAAGCGGAAGGGACGTCACGATATTATATACGATGGACTGTGATATGATTGGACTATAGTTGCCTTGGAGACTACCCCCCTAATGGTTCATGGGTTGTGTAGTCTTTTGTTTAATGATTGTTGTGTTACGTTTTCTTTGAACTGCTATGCAAATAAAGTGAGGAAAGATATGCATAATCCTCGCCTCCGTCCTGCCATAGAATTCATTAAACTTTATTTGATCTGATTTAGAAACATAGATCATAAAAGTGTACATAAAAACAGTAAATCCTCTTTCCTAATACAATACAGTGAGAATTAATTAAAACCAGTAGGTAAAAACGGGTGTTACAAAGCCCGGTTCAGAGCAACTTCAGGTTAACAGAATCGTAAAGTTCAATGTTTCGCAAGATCAATCTCATGTACTTCGTGCAAAATACGCAATAAGGGGTCCAAGTAAGATGTAACGCTCCAATACCTGATCAGTTTGCACTATATAAAACTGCAGAAAAACTAAAAATAAAAAGTGTTTTGCACACTTCTGTCATTGGGCTATATGTGGGCTACATCTGGGTGATATTTGTGCTACATTTGGGCTCTTTTTTCTCTGGTGGCCATCTTGGGAGACTTATTTGTTATGAAGTTTCCTAATTTCGTCATTTACTGCAGTCTCCTCAGTAGGAAATGCTTTCAGTTTTTTACTTTGATTCCATCAAGAAGGCATTCAGATGTGTCACACATTTGCCATAAATTCAGAATGTTAGCACTCTAGTTGTTCATTAGATCACTGTAGTAAAGCTACTGCTCACCAGGGAGTTAACTGGAAGTCTACTGCTGGTATTGAAAGTGATTGTTTCAGTCTGCATGTCAGAATTTTCTAATGAAATAGAAGAGGATTTGAGATCTCACTTAAAACATGCCCTAAATTTTCTTTCTACAGCACTAACCAGAATTTCTATGACAAAATGAACCCCCTCATTTTGTTCCTTTTTAAATTAAATGTTTTAAGAGTTACCAGCTTATTCCAACCAAGATGGCTTCAGGTGTGCCATAATTTTGTCATAAGTAAGACTGTTAGCGCTCTAGTTGTTCTTTAAAACACTCTGGGAAGCTGCAGTAGAACACAAAGGCATCAACTGACAGGCTGCTCCTGTTGAAATATAACAGGAAGATATTTGAGATCACACTTGAAACATGTCCTAATTTTTCTTTCTACAGCACTAACCATAATTTCTATGACAAAATGAACCCCATCATTTTGTTCCTTTTTAAATTAAATGTTTTAAGTGTTACCAGTTTATTCCAATCAAGATGGCTTCAGGTGTGCCATACTTTTGTCATAAGTAAGGCTGTTAGCACTCTAGTTGTTCTTTAGAACACTCTGGGAAGCTGCAGTAGAACACAAAGGAATCAACTGACAGTCTCTGCCCTTGTTGGATGTACATGTTTTACTGAGAATGTCAGACTTCATTCTCACATGACTGAGAAAGATAATGTGAATTTACAGAAAATATGCTCTCATTTTAGCTTCTGGAGCACCTTCCAAAACTGTATGGGACAAGCATGTGAAAATAGTTTTCTCTCAAACATGATTCATGATATCCCAGCAGAAGGTTTTTCACAGGGTAAAATCACCTTAGAACACACCACAATTCCTGAAATTAGTATGGTACCATCAACAAATGAATTCTAATGTAACTAAAGTCTGTTATCACCCTTTATAGTTCTCCTTTTGGTAACCCTCAAAATCTTCGATTCACTACAATGCATTTCAATGGGGTACTATCATTTATATTGGTCCCAAGATGGCAGCCAGCAATTCCAGGATGAAGTGCTGACAGCCAATCAGATCTCACGATGACATGTGTGGTTAGGCTCCGCCCAGATATATATGTGTTTTCTTTTTCAAATTTCTCAGGAACTACTGAACGGATTTACACCATTTAACCAAAAGGCACAACTCTGAACCAAGAGCTACCTTTTTGCCAAATTTGGTGTAATTCCGTTCAGCAGTTCGGGCTGTAGCTGCAACTAAAGGTTCCTATGGAAAATTGCATGGGGAAAACACGTTTAGGGACCCCCCTTTTTTCTCGGCCCCCACTTGATGAATCACCCCGAGACTTTCAGGATAGGAGCGGACCGGAGCGCCCCACGAGTTTTGAAAATTTCGCGAAGATTCATCAACCGGCGCCAAAGTTATTGGTAATAGAATGTTGTGAATTTCCTATGGAACATAGGTCCTAACTATAACTACCTACTGGCGACCGCCAGTAGGTAATATATATATATATATATATATATATATATATATATATATATATATATATATATATCAAATCCAATACCCCCTCACAATAGAAAGGGGCCGACACAGCTAGGGTAATTCACGTGTGGTTTAATCTCACCAGGATCAAACAGCAAAGTCCATGGGGCTGTGAAACATATGGGCAGATGCATTTTAGCTTGGTTTAGCTTTCCTCAGTGCCAGTTCCACAATGAGTTGTTCTCGCCTGGGGTCCTCTTAAGTATTACTGCCGCCACTCCCACTGAAGAGATGATTCGGCCCCATCCCGCTCTTAAGGGTACACTGCCATTAACTCCACTGGACGCAATGCTTTGGACTGCTGCAGTGCGGTACGCCACCAACGGGAGGAAGGCCAACTAAGTAATTAGCTTTTCGACACACAGTGGCGTCCCAACTTTACGTCGGCTCTCGGGCAGCACACCCTTCACGGCAGCCGATTCCAAGATGAAATCACACAACCCGGGGGAAAAGGGCTAGGGTTTGATGAATGGTTGGGAATGGGTATTTGAAGGAAAGGTTTGACAAAGACAAACACTACACATGGACAACACATTCATCTTGGCAGCTGACCATCATAAATCTGTTGAGGGAGAAAAAGGAAACGCATGCATGATGAGTAGTAGTACTAGACTAGTTCAGGGCAGTATGTTAATTATGCAATTGCCTGTCTGCCCCCGGAGACACCCAAGTTACATACATACATTATGTTCGGTTGTACCGGGCTTCCTTTGAAAGATAGCAAATAAAGGTAAAATATTTATAGGAGTAAAATATAAGCAAACAAACAACACGCACAGCCGTAATGATTGAAGAGAAAAAAAAAAAATGACTCAAATGAAGAAGATACTGTTACTGTATTATATTTTTGCCAAATTTGGAGTTGCATCTCCGCATTCCTCTTGGTCCTTCCTTGGATTGTCCGTCCGTCAATTTTGGGTGGCTGGCGGATGCGGTTTGGTAAGTTAAGTGTGAGTTGTTTTTCCCAGTATGGCGCAGGGTAAAGGGCCTGTAAATGGAAAAACAAAAAGGATATTGAAAAATCATGGCGAAAAGTTAAACTACATAATTAAGGAGGAGTGCAACAAGAAGACTTTCAGAGGCAACATGGCTAAAACATGTCTGTTTCCGGCAGTTAGTTACCTCCAACAACAGGAACAGGCCCCCCACCCAACCTCCACTTAACTCCGAATTGGAGCTAGACAGCAGTAGCACTGACCACACACACACACACACACACACAACATAGCATTTGCCAAATTAAGTAAACAAATCAATGCACCACTGTCAGTCCCACCCTCACCACTAAACAGGCATGTGGGTCTGGTCTGGTGTTGTTGTTTACCTTTAGGCCACCTCACGCCCTGAGTTATTTGTTCAATCAATCATCTCTGATCCTCTTGACTCTGACTGCGAGTATGGTATGGTGTCCAACTCTGTATCAACAGTGTCCCTACTCCCGAGTGAGTCTTCCAGACTCCAAACTCGTCCCGACTCAAAAATGCAAGGAATGGCCTGCAGTAGTACAATTTTGTTATTGAACAACAAGAAGGGAAAGATTGACTTGAGTCACTTTCTTTGTGTGTAGATTCAGAATAGTAGACATCATGCACAACAAACAACAATCACTCAGCGTGCAATGCATGTCATCATTTACCTGTACTTCCGGGGCAGTCCCTCTAGGCTCAGAAAGGATATATATAGTCAGGGCCCAGGTTTGGAGGCAGGCACACATTTCACATTTGTTTTATTATCCATCCAATGTCTGGCGTGACTAAAAAGGCTTTAGGGAGAGTCAGGAGTGGACTAGCAGTTACTTCTTCACTGACTGCAGTTGCAACTCCAATTCAGCAATAAAAGAGTAAGATGGTCGGGATGGATTTGTGAACCAGAAAGACAGTGACACACACAAATAATAAAGTAAATGATGTTCCTCAGCTATATGTTTTTTTTGTGCTTCAAAAAGGTAGAAAGAAAGTAACTTGAGTCGACTCGAAAGCCTAGTTGTCAGGGAAGTAGAGCTCGTCCTCAAACTCTGGTGGATCACCCAGAAGTAGGTCACCTAACACACTACTTTCATGACCTGAGTCGCCGTCATCCTCTTCCTCCTGTGCTACTTCAGGTATGGTGTAATCCGGTGGTATAAAGTGCTGATTCATTTTGATCATGGTTAACCTCTCCACATTTTGGTGCGAGAGACTGGTCCTTCTCACTGTAGGAACGGCACCAGCAGCACTGAAAACACGCTCAGAAGACACACTTGCGACAGGGCAAGCCAGATAGTTTATCACCAGCCTGCTGAGCACTGGCCATTGGCGCCTTTTCCCATACCAATACAGCATTGGGTTTTGATCAAAGTAGACCTCTGTTGGGTCATCCAGATATGCCTGGACCATCCGCTCAATGCTCATGGGTGCTCCGCTTTGCTCGGCCTCTTTTGCCTTTTCCTCAGCACTGGACTTAAACCCTTGCTGTAGAAACCATTCCTGTGCCGATTTTAGGGCTGATACTCCTGTTCTTGTTGTTGTTGTTGATGTTGTTCTTGGTGTTGTTTTGGCTGCTGTGAGCCTACCGCACTGCCCTCAGGTTCTGAAGTTGAACTTGAAGCCGGCTGCCCTGCAGAACTTGTTGTGCCCTGGAGTAGCGGGCCTCTAATTCCCGGCTGTTCTTTTTCTAGATGACCGGCTTCCACAGCTATCCAAGTTTTGTAGTTGGCAACATCCCCCGTCTGAAAAAGGAATGAAAGTGTGCAGTAATGGTTTGTACCGTGGATCCAGAATTGGGGCACAAATGTAATGGTTGGATGACACAATGCTTCTTTGCACCCCATGTATTTTCAGATAAGTAAAGGGTTAAGCTCTCCACCAACTCACATGCTTCTTTTTTTCCTCCACACCTGCGTACATTGCAGACACCCCCTTCAGCTGTTCCTGTAGCATGTGCGACAATGAGATAGCTTGGCCCATAGTACAGTCCTCCTTGCTGACTTCACGTGTGAAGACCTCGAAAGGATGTAGCATCTCTGTCAGGCATTTAACTAGGCCTTATTGGTCCATCTCAATGATCATGCCTTTCACAGTAGCATCCCCTCTTTGCATGACATATTCATTGATTGGTATGTACTGCTCAAACAGACGTTCAAGCATGTAATAAGTTGAGTTCCAACGTGTTGGCACCTCCTGGATGAGTGCTTTAACTGGCATTCTATTATCACGTTGAATGATCCTCAGCTGCTTCCGGGCTTTAAAAGAATGGCTGAAATGTGTGCAGATTCTTCTGCAGGTGGTCAGTAAGTTGTTGACTCGGTCTTCTTTTTTCAGAAAGTCTTGAACAATGATGTTAATGCAGTGCGCCAAACACAGAACCCTGAAATAGCCACCATCGGCCATGGCCTTAACTATATTACTGCCATTGTCCATGGCAACAAAACCAATATTAAGCCCTCTTGGTCACAGCCATTCAAAGACCTTGCTGTCAAAGTCTTCCAAAATGTTTGCAGCAGTATGAGATTTCTCCATGGCGAACATGGCTACAGTTGCATGTTTCTGAGCGGCATTACAAATCTCAGAAGTGTCAACAACACCTGCTGCAGATATCTTTCCTCTAACCCCCACAAAAGAGATCTAGTGTAAAGTGATGCACATGTAATTAGTGGCTTGGCAACTGGTCCACATGTCTGTTGTTAGGTGGATAGTGTAAACAGCACTCTGCTGCAAAGATTCTCCAAGCAATTCCAGCAGGTTGTGATGTAGTGCTGGAACAGCAACTCTGGCGAAATAGGACCGGCCGGGAACCTTCCATGGCTGCCACAAATTCAAGAAACCCCCCCCCTTCCACAAAAGAAAAAGGGAGGAGGTCCAGCGCTAACATTTTAGACAGCTTTGCGCTGTACAAACATGCCGTTGGGTGGTTGCGTTCGTACTGCCCCTCCGACCTAAACATGCTGAGAATGGTAGCCTGGATTTTTTTCTTTTCTGGTGCCACTGATGCCTAATGCAGAAGCACACTGGCTGCCCCTTCACAGAATGGCCGCCAGCCACATGGCCATGACACAACACCAAGAAATGGAAGACAGACAATGCAGGCCTATGGCAAAAGCACACTGGCTGCCTTTCCAAAATGACCACCAGCCACATGGCCAGGCCACAACAACAAGAAAGGGAACACAGAAAATGCAGGCCTATGGCAAAAGCACACTGGCTACCTTCACAAAATGGCCGACAACCACATGGTCAGGCCATAACAACAAGAAAGGGAAGACAGACAATGCAGCCCTATGGCAAAAGCACACTGGCTGCCTTCACAACATGACTGCCAGCCACTTGGCCAGGCTACCACAGCAAGAAGCAATAAGCCAAGAGGAACAAAGGAAAGAAGACATGCAGGCCTATGGCAAAAGCACACTAACTACCACCACCACACAAAATGGCCACCAGCCACATGGTCACTCACAACAGCAACAGGCAGGAGGCATGGAAAACAATGAACTCAAGCAGGCCTATATGGACACAGACTTTACAAAATGGCCCCTGGCCACACGGGGAGGCTCAGCCAAGGCAATTGCTGGCCCACTAGTACAAATACACTCACACACTGGCCAGACAAAGGAGGCATGCTAAACAACACAGCTTTAATGCAACAATGCCAAAAATGAAAATCCACAGGGCTAAAAAAAGGTTTGCAAGTTACACAACAACCACACACATTCAACAAAGGCATTTATTTAACACACATGAAAAAAAGTGAAATACCAAAAAAACACATTTTGCATTTCAATCCAATGCCATCCATTCCCTAAATTATGTTTAAATTCAACAACCACAGAAACAGTTGTTTCATGCACCCATGAGTAGCCCTGGGCCTACTGGCTGAAAGGCCTATTGTTCAGACTACTAAGCTAGTGAATTAAATAAATATTGCAAATTGATTTCAAAAGTTGGAGAAAATGTAGTGATCTGTGCAACATGTTTCCTTTATGAAAAAAGAAATATTACTTTCAAAGAAACAACTAGGCCCCTACTGAAGCTACAGGCCACCCACCACAATAAATTTAAAAAAACGATGAAAAGTACAAAAGATGTAGGTGCAATGCCCCAATCAAACAAACAACACCAATTTTCAAACTTACTTGTGAAATCTCAAATTCAAAAGTCCTCAAATCGAATGATATATGATGCAGCAGACACAAAGAGGGATCCTTCCAGCTCCAAACCCAAATGAAAAGTGAACAGGAGATGGACAAAGCACTGAGAGGAGCCTGCTGGACAGCAACAGGAAGTTGGAGACTCTGGAGCACAAAAAAATGAAAAAGAACTCCTTGCACAAAAAAGTACAGCCAAATGTCAATCTGGGGAGTTTTTTTAATCCAAATCATCATTTTGGGAAGGTTTTGATGCTGCTCGGAAGAGAAACTTCTCCAGATTGCAGATTCTGCGTCTTCGGAATTGCGTTCTTCACAAAACTTCCGCCGGAAGTCCAATAGCGTGCCCGAATGACGTGTTCACGATTGCAAACTCTCGCGGGACCGTGCAGCCAGCTAGCAAATCTCGTGACGCTCACGAATGGATGGGAAATCTCGTCGGCGATCGCAGGCACCCAGTAAGTCGCTCCTGCGCACGAAAAAATGCATTTTGGGCGCGTGAACACAAAAAAACTCTGCTCCATTGCGGAGTGCAGAGTTTTCTGGCAACTCTGCGTTCTACGTGGAACACTGAGTTGCCAAAAATCTATAAACTTCGTGAGCGGAGGAGTGTCTTACACCCAGGGTTAATGATGAGTACTAGACTAGTACAGGTAAATCAAATTGTCCGTCTGCCCCCAGAGAGACCCAAGTTACATGATGTGTTAGTGGTATCTGTGGTGCCACATCCCTAACAGCAATTTGTGATGTGGTAATGTCGGTCTCCACCTGGGTGGGGCTAGCGTCCATGATGACTGGCTCGTCACCATCCTCCTCTTCTACATCTGCCTCCATAACTCTAAGGCTTTTAGGAACCTTCTTTTTCCTTAGCCATGTCTCGTGGGGTGTCTCACTCTCAGGCTGAGGCGGGATCCAAGTGGTGTCTAGATCATCAGAAGGGGGGCTTGGAGAAGAAGTTGATGGACTTAACCCTCCTTTTTCTTGCTAGGGATCTGGAAGACAATGGATCTTCTAAAAGAGTGGCTTGCTCTTCTTCCTCAGCAGGAAGCTTGATCTCCTGAACTGCCTCTACTTCAGGAGTAACTACTGCTATTGGTGGTTGGGGCTGTTGTTGTCCACTTATCTGAGTTTCCTGTATTGATTGGGTACTACTTTGCAGTAACGATAAGACAATTTCAATGTCACTGTTCGCCGGCGCTGCCGTGATTAGACTGGCTACCTCGGAGACAGACATGGGCTTGGGCCTAGGTTGGTGCGGTGGGTCCGCTGATGCAGGGGTGCTGCTCCCAGCTTGCTCTCTGGACACCACTGCTGCAGGCGCAATTTTTGGTTTCCCAAAAAAGGTCTTGGGCGCATACCAGTGGTGGTAAGTGCCGTCTTCTTCTTCTCACTGACAACTTTCTTGGTACTGGTACCTTTCTTCTGTGGAGCTATCTTGAAGCTGTCAGTTAACAGCTGCGCTTAGCTACACAAGTTGAAGAGATGTCTGTGATCACACTTCACGTCGTGTGCAGGCCTTCTGTCTGGCAGTACTATGGGTGATGTTGTCTCCTCCTACTCTTGTGGACCTAAAAGGAAAGAAGCAAGACGAACTTGATTGAAATGTGGCATTGTTGTAGTTCAACTACTAGTACAAACAAATATAATTATTTACTGTGTGGTCACACTTGTTACCTCAGTTACAAAACAAATTAACAAAACAGTATAAACATTTGTGAGACTTTGACAACAACAACTTAAGCTTTCCTGGTGTACTGTAGAGTACATTCAGGAAGCATAGGTAAGAAGAAGAACAACAAAATACAAATGTAACAGGTTGCTTTATGTGCATTGTGCAATGCATCACGTGGGTTGCTGCACTCAGGGAGCTGCAGCTGACAAATGACAATGGAACAATCCCTATACTGTTGTGCACATCATATAGCAGACATGGGGTTAAAAATAAAATGGTTCATTAATGCCAAATCCTCTTACTTAAGAAACTGGAACAACAAAATGGAAAAATTTAATTGGAAAAAATTGAGGGAAAAAAACTTTGAAAAAATTGAAAAAAATTGAAAAGATAAAAAAATTAAACAAATTGGAAACATTAAAAAAAATTAAAAAAGAATTAAAATAAACAAGAACTAAAAATAAAAACAATAAAAAATGTAAATAAATAATTATAAATAAGTCAAAACTAAAAATTACCCTCAAGCATCTTATTATTAATTTATTAAGCTGCTATTATCTCATTTATCAACCATCCATGCAAGCATATGGCAAAGTGGCACACTGGCTGAACGCACAAAATGGCTGTAAGCCAGTGCCACATGGTATTATCAGCAACAACAACAAGCAAGAGGAAGGCATTTGAGAACAAAGAAGACATGCAGGCCTATAGCAAAAGCACACTGGCTGCCTTCACAAAATGGCCACCAGCCACATGGCCAGGCTACAACAAGAAGCAATAAGCCAAGAGGAACAAAGGAAATACATGCAGGCTTATGGCAAAAACACACTGACTGCCTTCACAAAATGGCTGCCAGCCACATGGTCACAACAACAACAAGCAGGAGGCCTGGAAAACAATGAATACAGACAGACCTAAGGACACAGACTTTACAAAATGGCCCCCACCACATGGGGAACCAAGGCAAATGCATTGCTGGCCTACTATTACAATGTAAACACACTCACACACTGGCCAGACAAAGGAGGCATGCTAGACACACATCTTTAATGCAGCAATGCCAAAAACAAAAATCCACAGGGCTAAAAAGTTTTGCAAGTTACAACTTCACACATCCATCAAAGGCATTTAATTTAACACATATGAAAAAAGTGACATATCACAAAAAAACACATTTTGTATTTTTTAATCGAATGCCATCCATGGCCTAAATGATGTTTAAAAATTCAACAGACACCACAGAAATAGTTGTTTCATGCACCCATAGTAGCGCTGGGCCTATTGGCCGGAAAACCCATTGGCAGACTAGGCCACATAGTGAGTGAATCAATTCAAATCAATATTGCAAATCTATTGAAAAACTTAGAGAGAATGTAGTGAACTGTGCTACATTTTTGCTGACTAAAGGTAGAAAAAATTGCATGCAAAACAACAACCAGCAAGAAGACATCGCCATAACAAAGGGAAGACATGCAGGCCTATGGCAAAAGCACACTGACTGCCTTCACAAAATGGCCGCTAGCCACATGGTCACAAAAACAAGCAGGAGGCCTGGAAAACAATGAACACAAGCAGGCATAAGGACACAGACTTTACAAAATGGCCCCACCACATGTGGAACAAGGGCAAATGCATTGCTGGCCTACTATTGCATTGCAAACACACTCACACACTGGCCAGACAAAGGAGGCATGCTAAACACACATTTTTAATGCAACAATGCCAAAAACGAAAATCCACAGGGCTAAAAGGGTTTGCAAGTTACAACCACCACACACATCCAACAAAGGCATTAACACACATGAAAAAAAGTGAAATACCACAAAAAAAAACAAATTTTGTATTTCAATCCAATGCCATCCATGGCCTAAATGATGTTTAAATTCAACAGAAACACCACAGAAACACTTGTTTCATGCCATCATGAGTAGCTCTGGGCCTACTGGCTGAAAGGCCTATTGGCAGACTACTGGGCTGCATAGTGAATTAAATCAATATTGCAAATTGATTACAAAACATGGAGAAAATGTAGTGAACTGTGCAACATGTTTCCTTTATAAAAGAAGAAAAATTACTTACGAAGAAACAACTAGGCCCGTACTGAAACTGCAGGCAACCCACCACAATAAATTGAAAAAATCAATGAAAAGTACAAATAAATCTAGGCGCATGGCCCCAATCAATCTAACAACACCAGTTTTCCAACTTACTTGTAAAATCTCTAATTCAAAGTCCTCAAATCCAATTATATATTATGCGGCAGGCACAAAGAGTGATCCTTCCAGCTCCAAATCCAAATGAAAAGTGACCAGGAGTTAGACAAAGCACTGGGAGGAGCCTTCTGGACAGGAACAGGAAGTTGGAGACTCTGGGGCACTTCCTTCCTCTTGAAAAAAAAAGTAAAAAATGAAAAAGGACTCCATGCACAAGACAACTATAGCTAAATGTCAATTTGAGGAGTTTTTTTACTCCAGATAGTCATTTTGAGAATGTTTTGATGCTGCTTGGGGAGAAAACCTTCTCCAGATTGCAGTCGCGGTAGATCCTGCGCGTTCAGGATTGTGTTTGTCACAAAACCTGGCGCGCATGAATGACGTGTTGGCGACCACAAACTCTTGTGGGACCATGCGGCCGCCTATCAAATCTCGTTGCACTCGCGAACGGCATGGAAATCTCGTCGGCGCGAAAATGCATTTTAGACGCACTAACACAAAAAAAACTCAGCTCTGTTGCAGAGTATATTGGCAACTCCACGTTCTAGGCGGAACACAGAGTTGCCAAAACTCAGTAAACGGAGCGGAGGTTTACGCCCGGGCTTAATTTTTAATCCTGTATGCTTTATCATATTGCCCTCCATGTGCTCATCTTAGTTGGATGGTTAAAGGATTTTGATTTTGATAGTTCTTCACGTCTGTTGTTACTTCATTCCATAGCCTATCCTATATATTTCCCCCTTTATATATACTGTCCAAATGGGGAAATGTAAGGTTACAGCAACTCCCTCAGGGAGCAACGGGACTACCTTGAATGTTTTCCTACAGCAGGCTGTAGTAGTGATTTCTAAAGAAATGTTATTAGCGGTACGTCATCATTCACTCTCATCACCACAGGGAGGTTCTTTAATACCACTTTTGGCTGTTCAAAATAGCGCTGGGAACAATAAATCTACAAAGTATTGAGATAACAGAGGTTGCCCCTGTTGTTGATGAAACAACTATAGAAGTGAATAGTAGGGCAACTGGGGGCAAAGCAGGCAAAAGGAAAAGAGCGGCAGTGGGCTCAAAATGGAAACTGCCTCGTATAGCTCCCGCATCTCCTTCACCCCCATGCCTTGTAAAGTTATGACTGATTAAGCTGGTTTTTGCAGGTCCCTGGAGACTGTTGTCATTGACCTTAAATTATTTCTACTGGATCATATTTCAAGCAGTTTTGATTCTCATTCCTTACGAATGGAAGCTATTGAGGCCAAGCTGAAGGAATTGACCCCTTCTTGCCTTCATTTACACTGCTCAACAGCACCTCAATCGTCTATAAGTGCAGGGGTAAGATCTGTGATGCCTTTATCCCTAGAGGTGGGCAGAGCTCGTGGATTTGAATAAAAACTCTGTGGAATTCTGCAGAGTTCCGTGAGTGGGCAGAGTTGCTCCACTCACCCACCCTGGGCCCTATCAGAAGAGAGGGAAGAGGAGGAGTTGGAACTAAGGAGCAGAGGAGGGGCCGAGGACCAAAGCGAAGTGCAGAGCTACGTGCTTCTGAGGATCTCAGTGCACCCGGGACTGCGGAGCTGGGACTGGGGATGCCAAAGAGAGGAGCAGGCGAATCCGAAGGCAAGGAGGAGCAGTGCAGCCAGGGGCTGGCAGAGAAGATTTTGGCTGAAGTCTGTGTATATTGACGACACTAAGGAGCAGAACACAGGGAAGCGGCGGAGTCTGGGGATGAGGATCGCAGGGCCTGGGAGCTGGTGAACAGCTGTGGCAGAGGATGAAGAAGTGACTCACGCCATGGTTCCAGGGAGAAGAGTGGCAGCCTCAATGGGGGCTCGGCATGAGGCGTGGCGGCAAGAGCAGCAGGGCTCAGATAAAAAGGTAACAGATCCCTCACCCTGTCCCTTCAGTGTGACACTCTTTGCAAAGCCTGGGGCTTGTGAGGAAATAACTGTTTGCTCCTCTGCATGTGCTGCGCAATTGGTAACAGGAAGGTATCAAGTGGTGTGCAGCAACATGGCCTGTCAGGTCTCTAAAGGGTAGGAATTTGCCTCCCGGGTACAAGACCCCCATCGATACCAGGCCCATCTGACGTAGCTGTCGTTGTGCTATCTGGTCTCCAGCAGGGGCAACAGAGAGGCATTAGCAGCTGCAAGGCCAGCTGAATAGATGCAGTTCAGTATCGCCCTACGGCAGAGGCTTTGCCAGGCCCATGCAGTGCAGTGGAGGGTGTCACAGGCACGGAGCAGATCACCATGAAACTGAAGGCGGGCATGTGGCAGCATGGGGTGAGTGTGGGCTCCTGGAGGCAGAAGAGAGGCTGAGGTTGTGGACATGTCCTGAGGTAGGAAACCCAGCACCACAATACCCTGTTCCTGGGAAATCCCGAGAATGGTGTTTGTAGTCATGCCCAGGGAGGCACAGTCATGGGAATTTCTGGTTTGGGAGTCTGAGCATGGGAGTTCCTGACCTGCATCTTCAGCTTTTGGATATTATTTAGGACAGGAGCTTTGGGGGAGGGGAGCTCTGGTGGTTGGGGTGGGCCAGTGCTGGGCCTCTAGAAATGGTTCTCTTGGGATGACCTGAGCTAAGGTGAACACAAAGATATTTGAGGCTTGCCGAGTGCCACTGTATGAGCAGACTGAGTGTTATGAAATCCTATATGTTGCATTTCCATTTATGCAGGATTTAATTTTTACACCGGTAACATACAGTATTTAAAGGCAGCTTCTTCGATAGCAGAGAGTGCAGTATCCAAATCTGCTATGATAATTAATCAGTGGTGGGTGCACTTTACTGACAAACTCCGCTATGCGGTGTAGGCAGAGTTTTTGGCAAACTCCACCCCAAGCAGAGTGTGGAGTGGCAAAAAAAAAATCCATAAACTCCTCCAGCAGAGCGGAGTTTATCACCTACCCATATTTAACTCAACCTGCCATGAGTGAAGCTCCAATTACTTCGGAAAACAGTCATGCTCTTCCACTTCCTTCTGAATGTACCCCCTACATCTTAGGGCCCGATTACAATGTCGGACAAACCTGAGTCCGTCCGACATCGTTTGGGAACTGGGACCGAACAACCTCCTGTTGTCAGTCCCAACCCAGCAATTAGGATGCGACCGAACACTGTTCGGTCGCATTACTATTCTTTACAATGGGAGCATGCATTCCGACTGGAATGCATGCTCTCATTGTAAAGAGCTGAGGTCCAGTTCATACCTGAACCCCATGGCAGGCACCTCAAGATGCCTGCCACCGGGTGCAGGGATCAACAGCAGGGCACCATAGATGCAGAGCCTCTATGGGTGCAAGGCCATCCGGAGTCCTTGCACCCATAGAGGCCCTGATGGGGCCCCCCAAAGTGGTATTCCCACAGCCCTTCTGTGTCAGAAAGGCTGTTGGAATCTGCCATCATAATCCCTTGGGCTGAAAGAGCCGCCCGAGGGATTACTGGAGGTTGTCGCAATGGCAGATGGGCTCTCCGAGCCCGTCGGAGGCCATTCGGAAATCCGGTTCGGATTCCTTTCCAACCGACCCCATCAAAATGGTTCAGTCGGAAAGAAATCCGAACAGCTGATTATAATGCTGTAGGAACAGGTCCAACCGAGGGTCAGAGCTGTTTCCTACGGCATCGTTATTGGGCCCCAAGCTTTAAAAACATCTCTATTCTTTCACAAAAAGTACAGGAAGACATTTTGGGTTTGATTAATTATTGATTTAAAGATAAGGGGGTTGGATGGTGGATTTACCTTCCCAAATATTGATGGTCCGAAGAACCCCTGTGGCTAGGCCCTGGCCGAAAGGAGTCAGCGGGAGACTGTGTGATGATTATTAATTTCAGAGCCTAGATGGTGGCAAAGACTCTTTTGGATGCACAGGGAAACCAACTTCAAGTAACATCCAGGTGCTACCCTTAGATTATTTTTATTGACCATCTATTTTATCTAAATCAAATCTAGCTGATGGCAAAGATTGCCCAACATCAACTAGTCGCAGGTACAACATCCCCACTAGAAATTCTTTTGATTCTTTGTCTGCATTGAGGAAAATTGGCTGACGTTATAAGGAAACAAAGCCGCCAAACATGTAATGTCTGAATCTCATTAGGACCAAATAAAAAGGGTTGTTTGTACAAATTTTTTTTTTTTATCCTGCCCCCAGACAATTGGTACCGGCCCAGCTCGAAAAAACCTCCATGGAATAGAAGGTTTTAAGCATAGTTTCTTGGAATATTGCGAGTGCTCTCACAAAAATCTGAAACCCTGACTTTATAAATATTATGAACACTCATGACATTATATGTTGTGAAGACACTTGGATGCAGTCCGAATTTAATATAAATGGGTATCAGGGTCTTTTTCAATCTGCTTTGCCTTCAAATGCAGGTAGAGCAAGTGGGGGTCGGTCACCTTTTGCTGTGTGAAAATTACGGATATTAACATTACAAAATTCTGGTTTTCCCTCAGTTTCTGGCTTCCTTTCTTCTTATGGGGTGATTTTGATATATTATTAATTCATTTTTATTATAATATTTTTAATCAATCATCTAGGAACATCATTGGCCATTTATGTGATTTTTTAAAATATTTTTTTAATGATAATAGCATTGTTTATATTATTTGGGTCAGTGATTTTAATATCACCTTATGTTGTCTCTCAGATACTAGGGTCTGTGTCGTTAGTGATGGTCAATTTGGTAACCCCACCCATTTTTCTCATTCTGTTTTAAGGCGAGGCAGTAAATTATTTGTTTTTTAAATACATTTGATTTTCCTAGCGATGTCTGCAGCACAAAAATCCCTGTGTTCTTGCTTTTATAGGGAATCATATCGGCAGTACTATAGATCATATTCTTCTGACAAATGAATTATGCCCTTATTTATCTGATTTAGTGATAGCTAGTAGTTGTGTAAGTAACCACATTCCCCTTTTTATTAAACTGGACTCCCTCATAAAAACTCTCAAAGCAAGTTGGCCTGATAATTTGGAGCTGACTAGAAATAAAGGTCTTAAATTAAAATGGGAGAAGATTAACCCAGTTGCATTTAATTATGTTGTTGTTGATGAAGCAAGGGCTTCCATTATGGCCTGTCTTTCAGAAGATGTGGGATCGGCTGCGATCCAGCATGAATTTTCTAAAATCTGTTAAATTATCTCCACTGATCTCATGTCCTCCACTCCCGTCCAGGAGAAGACACTTCATTGTTGGTTTTACTCAGCTTGTTCAACTGCACACAGAAACCTGTTAGCCATATTGAAAAAACACCCAAGGGTAGCATCTGAAGTTAAGCAAGACAGGGGTTTCTATAAACAGGTTATGGAAGATAGAAAGGCTGAGATTAGAATTAAAGCCTGGGACGATCTCCAGGAGGCCATTGATTTGAAAGATAGCACAAAATTTGGGGAAGTGATTAATAGACCTTTCTGTAAGGAGCTTGATGATCCTAGTGTTGACGCTGTTATACCAATAGAGGCATGGGTGTCGCATTTTAGAAGAATTTTAATGCCAGAGGATGTCTTTATCACAAGGTTATGATTGTAATTCACTTCTCTCCTCATGTGATTTTCAATCCCCCTTTAAAGTCCAGGAGGTTATTAATGCTATACATAAGTGCATAGCAGGTAAGGCCCCAGGACCAGATGGGGTGCCAGCGGACTTTTTAGAATCAAACCCCTCTTTATTGACCCTCTGCTCACAAATGTGTTTAGATCTTTAACGCACGGGAACATCTCTATGCCCTGGAAGACTGCCATTGTAGTTCCTATTTTTAAAAAGGGGACCGGTCCCAGACGACTGGTTTTCGGTCAATTTCATTGGGCGATTCTAGTGCCAAGATTTTAGGTCAAATTTTATTAACCCGACTCGAAGACTGGGCTCTTGCAAATAACATCTTGTCAGATGTAAGGACAATTGACCAATCTTTAAATATCTATCTAATCTGTGGGGCTGGGGGAAGTATGTGAAGGCTAAGAAAGGCTCTTTGCATCTTGCTTTTATAGATTTATCCAGCGCCTTCCTTCTTGTGAACCGCACTGTTGTGGGATCTAATGGGCAAAATGTGAGTGGAACACAACTTATTGACAATTATCATGCCTTTACACCAGGATCTTATTGTTAGAGTCTGTTGTGGCCCTGTAGGTGAATGCTCCCCCACATAAGGTCAAATAGGTGTTTTAGGCAATGGTGCATCCTGGCTCCTTTTCTTTTTTTGCTTTATATAAATGGCATTAGTAACTACTTGGTAGTAAATGACAAAAAAAGTACCTCGCATCGGCCAAAAACCCATCCCCATTCTTTTATATGCAGATGACACAATCTTGATTGCACACACTGCAAATAGCCTTAAGTCTCTTCTAGCATTGTTTTTAGTTTATATTGAGGACCTGGACCTTGAAGTAAATTTCTCGAAGTCTTCGATACTGACATGCAGTAGTCCCAGTACAAAGTCAAAGACCTTTAATATGGGGGATTCTATTTTATTAAAGGTAATACAAATTAATTATCCAGGGATTTTGTATAATCACCTATTAAGTTGGATCCCGCTCTAAACACTCAGATGTCAGACTTTTAATTGGAATATTGAGACTATTTTTAGATTCGTCCGCAAGCTCCAAAACAAACCAACTTTAGAAATGCTGAATCTCTATAAGTGCCTACCTGGGGGTGTATATGGTGCAGGCCTCCGGGGGTACAATAAGATTGGATTAGCCCCTTTATGATCGTGGGTTAAAATATGGTCATCCCCAGAGGCTGGCTTAATCAGAACTTGTATTTCTGATTGTCTGTCACTAGGTGGGGTGGACCAAATACAATGGTTAAAGTTTCTGAAGGTCACCTTTGAAAGCCTGGGACTCCTTGATCTTTACATATCCCCTCATACAATCAGCTCTAACCATAAGTCACACGTTAAAGAATTATTCTTGGAGCACTGTATAAATAAACACCTTGAATCAGCTCAGGCCAAGCAATCATTTTTTAAATACGCCCTAGTCTCACCAACCCATGGCATACAGCCTTATTTGAGGTGGATTATATCTCCTACATATCGCCACTGCCTTATCCCGTTTAGGCTTTGCACTTTACATTTGCTTTTCCTTTTCCCCGGGCCTGGAATCAGGACACATCTTCTTGTGTGTGTGACAATAGCTCGAATCAAAGCACTAGTCACTTATTTCTGTTCTCCACTTCGTATCAAGAGCCAAGACACAGTTTTTTGGTGCCTTTGCTGCGCAAGTCCAATGAGAGACAGTACAAGGATGGACTAATTTTTTTGCAGCCCCTATGTTTACTTGAAATTTGTTTTGCGATTCTTAATTTTTTTAAATTAGTGTCCCATATTAGGAGGAGATATGAATTTTAATGGTTATTCTCTGACATTAAAGTTTTAGATAAGATTTAGTTCACCTGCTTTGGACTTTTAAACACATTTTTATTATATAATTGATATATGAAAAACAGATATTGTATATGACCCTTGTACAAGATGAAATTTTAAATTATGTTTTATTATTTTGTGCGTGCTTTTATGGTCTTTGGCCGAATAAAGTATAGTTTGACTTGATTTGTTTTATATGCCAAAGCTTTACGCTTGCACTATCTCGAACTAGAACTAGAACTTCAACTACTATTGAGACCAGGTGCCTAGAGAGTCACAGGCCATCCAGCTGGAGGAGGCCATGACCACACTGGGGCTACTACAACTCGTGGCGCCCCCCACCCACAATAGGGGACACATCCTAGACCTCATCTGGACCACTCAGCCACTGACTAATCGGACAGATATTAGACAGTGCAGCTGGTCAGACCACTATCTGATCAGCCTCTTGGTCCCACTGGCTAGTCGGCCCACACAATTACCCCCGGAATGGAGGTTAGTACGAATGTGGAATAAAATTGAGGCAGGCAGCCTAGGGGAAGCTCTGAAAGAAAACCTGCCTAGGAGGATACAGCCTGAGGACCTCGATCAGGAAAGTGAGAAACTTACTAACAGGCTGAAAGAAGCCATCAACAAGGTAGCACCCGCCCAGAAGAAAAGGGTAAGGAACAAGGGAAAGGGTGCCCCCTGGTTCACGGAGGAACTAAGGGGAAAGAAACAAACCCTATGCCAGCAAGAAAGACAATGGCGTAAATCGTACAACCCAGAGGCGCTCAAGGACTATAAAGCCATGTTAACCATATACAAAAAAGCTATCACTGCAAGAAAGGCCGAGTACTATAAGGCGAGGATTAGGGAGGCGGATAACATGCAGAAGGAAACATTTAGAGTACTGAAGGAACTAAGTCAAAAACAGGAGCAGAAAGCGACTGCCAGCTTAGAGGACAGCAATGGGTTTCAGACCTTTGTTTTACACAAGTTCAGGGACATTCTAATCGACATAAGTAATACCCACATCAGTCAAGGCCCCTTGGTTGTGGAAGCACCGTCATGCGGCCACAGTGAGAAACTCTTAACCTTTCCGACGCTAGGCCTAGATTCTATGTCCCACATTATGTCCAGAGTTAAGTCGGGGTCGCCAGCGGACCCCTGCCCACCAAGTGTGTTCAAAGTGATGGGGAGGGATTACCTCTCCCTGATTAATCAATCTCTGACAACTGGGAGGGTCCCAATTAACTTCAAGGAAGCTAGGGTAACCCCACTGATGAAAAAAGCAGGGGCAGATGTTGCCAACATGAAGAACTATCGGCCCATATCTCAGCTCCCCTTTCTGGCCAAAGTTATGGAACTGAATTAAAGTGTCAGCACACACCTTGTTTATATTGTTTTCTAAAACGTGAATTTACTAATCTTGTTTGCGTGCACACCAGTTGTAGGGTTGCCAACCCTTTTGAAATGAAATGATAAATGAGTGAGTCTTCACTCGGTGTCTGGATGCACTGCGTGAATTAAACTTATTCACATAATCCAATAAACAAACAGTTAATGCAAATTATTTAAAAGATTATACCTTTCTTCACAGAAATTATTGCCTATGTATAGTTTAATTTTCAAGCAACTGTTATAAAAAGCCTTTTTACATGTTAACATCACAGTACATATATGCAATGAAAGGAATCACATTATCCCCGTGAAGTAAATCAGAAGCGGCCATTCTAACAAAAGTTGAACTGCGCCCACTGCATTTCGGGATTATCTCATCCCTTCTTCAGGATCCTCTGAAAAGATAATCAAGAATACCAGTTACATTAAGCAAATGTAGTCCAACATACAGGGGTGTCATATGACGCACCCAAGAAACACATAGACATGGCAATCGTACTCCCAGTGAATACCAAGATGTACACTTCTAAAAAGCAAGAACCGCCAAACCTGAAAACACCAATGTTGTGAAATAAGACAGCAACCTTGAACCTCAAAACGCCATGCAAAAGAATAAAGTGCCAAGCCATAGAGACAAATTTAAATATGATTGTGTCATGCGATTGTGTGCCAGAAACAGTACAATCCATCAGCAACATTCTGGGATAAAAGGACACTTACAGAATGGCTCCTCCACACTGATTACCAATTTATGGCAACCAAAGGGATACCTCCCGTGAAATCTGGGATAGTGTGGAAATTGAATAGAGCTGGTCTTGCGCTGGCTAATGTGGGTCCTATTGACTCTTTCTTACCCGTGATCAGCACTGTGGGAAACATTGTATCTCACCCGGCCAAGCCGTGCATCGTGGAGGGACGCTATTATAGCTCCTCACCCTGCATAGCGATAAACTGTGAAAAACTAATAAGCCCATGTTCATGACATCCTGCCCTTTGAATACTCGAAGAGATCATAAAGTTACCTCTGGAAACAAGATGCCTGCGTAGCTGAATAGTTGTCGCCAACCACTGTGTTTCCACGTTAATATAATGAGAGTGAACTGCGCGTAGACTTTGGTGAAAAAGACCGCTGTAAAAAGTAGCGAAGAGCCCCCTGTTAACACGAACATTTACATAGACAGTCTCACCCCTATAAACCCGATGACCAGAACGGCCCTCTTACCTAAAAACACGGTATTGTCCCACGTCTAACTGTTATCATGAAAAATCGACTGATGAACCGGAACTATTGCAGCAGGAAATTTAAAGGAATACATGACAATGAAAAAGGACTACGCGTGTATGCCCAAATCTACGCCATGTTTAAACGGTGTTAGTGTGTAATACCTGCTAGTTTTAATGCAAATCATATGCCAAATAGACTGTCTTGTGAACACGAGACTCAGCGAAAAGTGACCTAAGCTCTGAATGCGGCATGACCAGGAGTAACTGGATAATGAACAAATGGAGCAACACTGCTCTCACTGTCAGAAACCCCCAGAGTGGGCGTGCCAGTATTCTGATCAATCTACGGGTGTCCCTCTGATGAGGTAGAGCAGAAAATTCAATCAAGATGCGCTAACAATGAAAAACATGAACTGAATAAAACGGAAGAGACTGGGACAACGAGAATTTCTCCCGAAATGTGCCAGGAAGAAAGAAAAAAGGCAAAAGAAAAAACAGACCAAAGAAGTGCATTTCATTGTGTCACCATGCGTTGCTATTGCCATAAGTCTGTGTTGGTACAGTAAGAAAATTCTCCTAATCAATGGAGACAATCATGGTGGTGTATCATGGAGAAACAACTGATAACATGAGCTGAACCTCACTGCAACCTCAAAGTTCTGTAGTCATCAGTGGTGAGCAGACAAAATATCGAAAATAATATATTGATATACAAAATATCGAAGTTAAAATATCGGAGGGACAGAATATCGATGGGACAGAATATCGATGGACAGAATATCGACCCTAAGGTAAGTAATATCGAATTTTTTAATATCGATGTTACTAATATCGAAATTTGTATTATTGTTATGTATTTTATGTTTTTAATATGTATGTGTTATATGTGTTTTTGTTAAGTGTTCTACTTGTTTAAAAATATATGTATACAATTTTTATATGTTAAAAAAAAAAATTTTAAGTTAATTTTTTTTTTGTACTGTAGTGGGTTGTGGGTTTATAGGGGAATAGGGTGGGAAGTAATTTAATTATACTAAATTAATTATTAATTTTTAGGAATTATAAATTAATTTTAATTATTTTTTGCGTTTAAGTTCTGTAGCGGGTTGTGGGTTTATAGGGGAATAGGGTGGGAAGTAATTTAATTGTAATTAAGTTATAATTTATTTTAATTAATTGTTATTGATAATTATATAATTGTTAATTAATTAATAATTGGTAATACATTTTTATTAATTGGTGATTAATTTTTATTAATTCATTAATTGATCATCATGTAATTTAAATGTAATTAACTTATAATTTATTTTAATTAATTGGTATTGATAATTATATTATTGTTAATTAATTGATAATTGGTAATCAATTATTATTAATTGGTAATTAATTATTATTAATTAGTTATTAATTTTTATTAATTGATTAATTGATCATTATGTTAAGTGTATTATTTTATCATTGGAGTGTGTTGTGCGTTTATAGGGGAATACTTTTGGAAGTAATTGAAATCTAATTAAGTAATTATTAAATTTATTTTTGGGTATTGATAATTAATTTATTGGATATTAATTATTAATAGGTAATTTTTTTAAATTACACTTTTTTGGTTCTAAAAATTAATTTATTGTTGTTTTATTATTAATTGGTAATTAAATATTATTAAATATTATTTATTGATAAATTTAATTAATATATTAAGAATTATTTATTAATTGATAATTAATGTTTAATTATTATTATTATTGGTATAAAAAAGCATTTAATTGTTTAATATTAGTTAATTGGTAATTAAGTTTGAATAATTTATGTTTTTTGTTATTAAAAATATTTTATTGTTCAATATTTATTATTTAGTAATTAATATTTATTAATTATTATGTATTGGTATTTATTATTAATTTATTGTTAATAAATTTTCTATTGGTAATTATGTTTTTAATAATTATTTATTGGTATTGGTAAATAGTTTAGAGTTATTTAATAATTAATTAATTATTTTGAAAAATTAATTTATTTATAAGTATGTTATTTGTAACTTCTACGCTATCCAACACTTCCCCTACTGTTGCACTCTCTGGAGTTGGAATAGTAATTTTTACCCCTACGCTATCCAACACTTTCCCTACTGTTGCACTCTCTGGAGTGGGAATAGTAATTTTTACCCCTACGCTATCCAACACTTTCCCTACTGTTGCACTCCCTGGAGTGGGAATAGTAATTTTTACCCCTACGCTATCCAACACTTTCCCTACTGTTGCACTCACTGGAGTGGGAATAGTAATTTTTACCCCTATGCTATCCAACACTTTCCCTACTGTTGCACTCTCTGGAGTGGGAATAGTAATTTTTACCCCTACGCTATCCAACACTTTCCCTACTGTTGCACTCT
Organism: Calotriton arnoldi; assembly: GCA_963921515.1. Lineage (NCBI taxonomy): Eukaryota > Metazoa > Chordata > Amphibia > Caudata > Salamandridae > Calotriton > Calotriton arnoldi. The sequence goes on from CAWUFW010007923.1 coordinate 930,037, forward strand.
CTGGAGTGGGAATAGTAATTTTTACCCTCATGCTATCCAACACTTTCCCTACTGTTGCACTCCCTGGAGTGGGAATAGTAATTTCTACCCCTACGCTATCCAACACTTTCCCTACTGTTGCACTCTCTGGAGTTGGAATAGTAATTTTTACCCCTACGCTATCCAACACTTTCCCTACTGTTGCACTCTCTGGAGTGGGAATAGTAATTTTTACCCCTACGCTATCCAACATTTTTCTTACTGTTGTTTTTTTGGGGGTTGTAATAGTAGTTTTATTCCCTACGCTATTTAATATTTTTTATATTATTTTAGTTAATATAGTATATAATTAATTTTCAAAATATTAAAAGTAAATTTAATTTTTTTAATTTGTTATCATAATTATTTAATTTTTATTTATGTTATTGTTTTATGTGTATAGATGTATTTGTAATTTATAATATTTTTTAATAATTTATAATTTATTAAAATAATTATTGAAACTTATAAAGTAAGTATATATATTATATATTATATGTATATGTTTAATTAATGTTTTATTTAATTATATATGTTACTTATTAATTTTAAAAATTATAAAATATTTTTAACTATGTTTATTTTAATTATAAGTATTATTTAGTTTATTTTACATATTTTTAACAACAAAAAAAACGATATTTTTGATAACGATATTTTTGACAATCGATATTGTTTTTTCGATATTTTTGTACTTACCATGTTGTAGATAGGATTTCGATATTATTGACATTGATATTTATTTTGCGATATTTTTGTAGGTCGATTTTTTGACCTTCGATATTTTGTCAGTGATCCGTCATCAGTATAGTATGCTAAGAACAACACCACACAGCTCATTATAAGAAACATATTATGTCCATCTTATCATTGAGACGAAACAGCATCATGGTGTTGAACATTTTAATCCACCAAATTTCGCGTTGTGATAAAATGTTTGCATTATCTTGGCCTGCTTTAGTTTCAACCAGTTCCAAGATGGTATATATGAGTTGTGCTATTGTATGGTGGTGTTCTGACCAATGCAACACAAGGTTGGATCCGATTGACTTCGTTCTAATAGTGCTTTTGTGCTCTGTAATTCTAACTTTTACTTTACGCTCTGTTTTCCCTACGTATAATAACCCGCAGGGGCATTTTATACAATAGATGGCAAAGGCAGAGTTGCAATCACCTGTATATCTTAAATTGATTGACTTGCCAGAATGTGGGTGATTAATAGTATTAGAATCGGGACTCACTGTGCTAGTAGCAGTGTCGCACAACCCTTAGGTTTTGTTAAAAGACCCCTCACACACCAACCTAGGTGGTGTCATGCTTCATCATGGGGGTCCCAACCGGGTGGCCTAATGCCGCCCGGTTGTGCTACAACGCCTGATTACAGCGGAGCTGGTGTGGTGTAATAATGTGATGTGAGATGTGAAAGTTTAAAAATATCTCTGGGAATCCTTGCCAATTGTATTTAATTGTGGTGGCCCAGGATATATTAAAATCCGAAGGCGCAACTAATAAAGTTACTTGAAACTCATAGTTGTCTGTGATGGGTCTACATGTTTCAGCCCCTCAAAGAGAGTAGAGGGGGCTTTCACCCGGACCGGGTGAGAAAAAAGTGAGTGAGTGGCAAAATATAGCCACGTGAATGGTATTCGCTGTAAAAAAAAACATCACCAAAATGACACACCATTTTTTAGAGGCCGGGCACACTACTAATGATATGCGGTGGGTTGTAATTGAGACACTGGAACCTACAACTGCCAATATCCAAATTCGCCTATTAGAAAAGGAACAGCGGTGGATTTACCGCTTATCCAGCCATCTGACTGGTTTGAACGACAATATTCCCTGGAACTCCCTTAGCAAATAATTGTGCTGCCTCTGAGTATTCGACCTGTTTTTTAGTGCTGCCCATCTACATGATGATTTTCCCCTCACTGTTGTAGCATTTTCATTTTCATTTTTTCCTATTTACTTTTACCCGTATGGTGCCCAACGCACACCTCCCTCTCATACCGGTAACAGTATGTCCTACTTTTCCCTCTTGGCCTCTTCATTCATTGTATGTACCAGGGTTCTTCCTTCTCCAATATGGCGCCTGCATGGCCAGTATATCTAGAGACTATGGGGACGATTCCGATTCGGGCCGGAAAAAGCACTGACCGACTCGGAGTCGGAAATTATACCGACCGACACGTACCTGTGGCGCCCGACACGCCAAGTACGATGCAAAGCGCGCAAAATCTGACCAACACGTACAGAACCCAAGCCGAACGACCGAGCCGCACGGAAAACAGCAATCCGGCCGGAAAAACACGCGAATCGAACCGACCGACACGCACCCGGAACAAATCCGACCGAAACGTACACGCGAACTCCAAACCGCAAAGTACCATGCAAGGCGCGTAAACCACGACCGAGTCGGACGGAAGACAAGCCGCACGACCGACACGCATACAAAACCGAGCCAAAGCAACACAAAACACCGCGACCGACGCGTACGCAGCATAGAAAACAGCACAAACACAGCGTGAACGAACCGGAGAACACCGTACGAGACAAATGCAGGGTCCGACTCGGTCACAACAACGTTTCCAACATGCACAGACAGTACAAAGGAAAAATCACACAACAAAAGGCCAAACAAGCAATTACAAAGCCAATAAATACTGGGGGGTGGGGACAGAGAACAAAGACACACCCACAACTCCACCCATATAAAGGACACAAATCCCAACCATGATCCTTTGCAAATGCCATTCCACTGCCAGCACCCAAGAGACAGCAACCACACACCCACAGCTCATCCCCCACACAAGCCACACACCATCAGCACACCAACAAATACCTACCTCACATACACCCAGCAAAACACACACTCACACACCCTCACCTGCACACCAACACACACATCACTCACCATCACCACCCATCACCATGCCCCCCAAGAAGAATCACAAGTTCCTAGATTGTGAATTGGAAGTCCTGGTAGACGAGATCCTCAGGGTAGAGCCACAGCTGTTTGGCGCACTGGTCCAACAGACCCCCATCTCCCAGAAAACCAAGATGTGGGAGAGGATCATCAACAGGGTGAACGCACAATCACCATGTCTGCGCACAAAGACCGACATCCAGAACAGGTGGTATGACGTGCGCAGGAGGGTCCGGGAGCTGCTCAAGAAAGACTACCTCCTGAGCCAATACACCGGCAGTGGCCCTCCTGCCAAGCCAGTATACCTCAGGCCCTGGGAGGAGAAGGTGCGGGCCATCCTTCTGCCAGTGAGCGTATATGGACTAGAGAACATCCCAGAGCCTGGTGAGTACACAACAAATGTACACAATATTCTGCCACAAAACACACACACATCACTGTCAAGGGAGAGTCAAACCATGCACTCATAGCAATTACACAGCAACCAGAACAGAATCATCCCAAAATGTGTATGTCAGTCAGATAAACACAACACATGCCATCAAAAAAGTTACATCCAACCGTGCCATCACATGTACAAACACAACTACAACTACAGCTAGGCAGTGGCACAAATAGAACTAACAAACACATCCAGACATGTAGCCACCACAACAACACCAACACACAGTGAAGACCACTCAAAGGAAGGAATTCTGTGTATGCTGGCCAAGTCAGTGTAGCCAATAGCATCATGGGAGTCGCAGTCACACATATTGCCCCCCCACAACTGTCCCATCAATACCACCATGAACCATGCGCACATCACAGGGAGTGGAGAAGGACTCACAAGATGGCTGACACTGGCAACTGCTGTGGGGAGCACAAGGCCCTGCTGGGAACTGTGCACCAACAAACAGCAGGACACCACTGACTGACATCCTGAGAGACAACTTCCACTCCCTGCAATGCAAGCACGTTCCATGGTGGGATATCTGGCTGGCTGGGTGCAAAGGAGGACTTGCAGCACTGACCATAGTCACAAGCACCTCCCCTCACACACACCCTCAACACAAACTCCACAGAACCCACCTGGTAGAATGCAATGCCTCCCATCCTAACTCAAGATCCCACAAAGAACCACCACCCTGGGTTATGTTGTGTGAAGCACAGGGACACTCTTGGCACTATTAGCCAAACAACTGCCAGGACAACACTCCCAGCCATCCTCTCAGCACAGCCAGCCCACCCCACAGGGAAGCAGAGTCAAAAGGAAGGAAGCATGGCATGCTGGGAAGGGGGTGGAGGCAATAGCATGATGGGAGTCGTAGTCACAGCTCTACATCCCCCACCACATGGCCCAGCAAGCTCACACTCACGCATGCACATCCCACAGAGAGTGGAAAGGCCCATCAAAGATGTCTGACACTGTTGCTGTGTCGTGGGGAGCACAAGGGCATGCTGGGAACTGCACACCAACCAACAGCAGGACACCACTGTCAGCCATCTTGCCATTGCTCTCACACCCACACATACTGAACTCCCCACAAAAGCAAGTAAGTATGGGAATGCTGGCAAGTGGGGTGGAGGCAATAGCATGATGGGAGTGGCAGTCACAGATATTGGTCACCCCCACAACTGTCCCATCAACACCACCCTGAACCATGCTCACATCACAGGGAGTGGAGAAGGACTCACAAGATGGCTGACACTGGCTACTGCTTTGGGGAGCACAAGGGCATGCTGGGAACTGCACACCAACCAACAGCAGGACACCACTGTCAGCCATCTTGCCATTGCCCTCACACCCACACACACTGAACTCCCCACAAAAGCAAGAAAGTATGGGAATGCTGGCAAGTGGGGTGGAGGCAATAGCATGATGGGAGTGGCAGTCACAGATATTGGTCACCCCCACAACTGTCCCATCAACACCACCCTGAACCATGCTCACATCACAGGGAGTGGAGAAGGACTCACAAGATGGCTGACACTGGCTACTGCTGTGGGGAGCACAAGGGCATGCTGGGAACTGCACACCAACCAACAGCAGGACACCACTGTCAGCCATCTTGCCATTGCCCTCACACCCACACACACTGAACTCCCCACAAAAGCAAGTAAGTATGGGAATGCTGGCAAGTGGGGTGGAGGCAATAGCATGATGGGAGTGGCAGTCACAGATATTGGTCACCCCCACAACTGTCCCATCAACACCACCCTGAACCATGCTCACATCACAGGGAGTGGAGAAGGACTCACAAGATGGCTGACACTGGCTACTGCTGTGGGGAGCACAAGGGCATGCTGGGAACTGCACACCAACCAACAGCAGGACACCACTGTCAGCCATCTTGCCATTGCCCTCACACCCACACACACTGAACTCCCCACAAAAGCAAGTAAGTATGGGAATGCTGGCAAGTGGGGTGGAGGCAATAGCATGATGGGAGTGGCAGTCACAGATATTGGTCACCCCCACAACTGTCCCATCAACACCACCCTGAACCATGCTCACATCACAGGGAGTGGAGAAGGACTCACAAGATGGCTGACACTGGCTACTGCTGTGGGGAGCACAAGGGCATGCTGGGAACTGCACACCAACCAACAGCAGGACACCACTGTCAGCCATCTTGCCATTGCCCTCACACCCACACACACTGAACTCCCCACAAAAGCAAGTAAGTATGGGAATGCTGGCAAGTGGGGTGGAGGCAATAGCATGATGGGAGTGGCAGTCACAGATATTGGTCACCCCCACAACTGTCCCATCAACACCACCCTGAACCATGCTCACATCACAGGGAGTGGAGAAGGACTCACAAGATGGCTGACACTGGCTACTGCTGTGGGGAGCACAAGGGCATGCTGGGAACTGCACACCAACCAACAGCAGGACACCACTGTCAGCCATCTTGCCATTGCCCTCACACCCACACACACTGAACTCCCCACAAAAGCAAGTAAGTATGGGAATGCTGGCAAGTGGGGTGGAGGCAATAGCATGATGGGAGTGGCAGTCACAGATATTGGTCACCCCCACAACTGTCCCATCAACACCACCCTGAACCATTCTCACATCACAGGGAGTGGAGAAGGACTCACAAGATGGCTGACACTGGCTACTGCTGTGGGGAGCACAAGGGCATGCTGGGAACTGCACACCAACCAACAGCAGGACACCACTGTCAGCCATCTTGCCATTGCCCTCACACCCACACACACTGAACTCCCCACAAAAGCAAGTAAGTATGGGAATGCTGGCAAGTGGGGTGGAGGCAATAGCATGATGGGAGTGGCAGTCACAGATATTGGTCACCCTCACAACTGTCCCATCAACACCACCCTGAACCATGCTCACATCACGGGGAGTGGAGAAGGACTCACAAGATGGCTGACACTGGCTACTGCTGTGGGGAGCACAAGGGCATGCTGGGAACTGCACACCAACCAACAGCAGGACACCACTGTCAGCCATCTTGCCATTGCCCTCACACCCACACACACTGAACTCCCCACAAAAGCAAGTAAGTATGGGAATGCTGGCAAGTGGGGTGGAGGCAATAGCATGATGGGAGTGGCAGTCACAGATATTGGTCACCCCCACAACTGTCCCATCAACACCACCCTGAACCATGCTCACATCACAGGGAGTGGAGAAGGACTCACAAGATGGCTGACACTGGCTACTGCTGTGGGGAGCACAAGGGCATGCTGGGAACTGCACACCAACCAACAGCAGGACACCACTGTCAGCCATCTTGCCATTGCCCTCACACCCACACACACTGAACTCCCCACAAAAGCAAGTAAGTATGGGAATGCTGGCAAGTGGGGTGGAGGCAATAGCATGATGGGAGTGGCAGTCACAGATATTGGTCACCCCCACAACTGTCCCATCAACACCACCCTGAACCATGCTCACATCACAGGGAGTGGAGAAGGACTCACAAGATGGCTGACACTGGCTACTGCTGCGTGGAGCACAAGGCCCTGCTGGGAACTGTGCACCAACAAACAGCAGGACACCACTGACTGACATCCTGAGAGACAACTTCCACTCCCTGCAATGCAAGCACAGTCCATGGTGGGATAACTGACTGGCTGGGTGGGTGGGAAGGAGGGCCGGCTGTCAACCAAATACAACCAATGCAGACCATGTGCACACCCCAACAAATACATAGAAATGCCCAAATAATGCAGGACAACGTGCCACACCAAAATCAACCCCTGACTGTGATGACTTAGGACAATGCAATGTACAGGCCCGCACCCAGAGGCACAGTCACAACTGTCAGGTGTGTCAACCATTGATGCCTGCAGAAAGATAACATACATTGTGTGTGTCTCCCAAAAACAGGTGATGATGGTGACACAGCAGCAGACGCTGAGGAGTCCCAGTCCCAGGCTCAAGAGGATGCGGAGCTCACTGGTGTCGTACAGCCTCTGCCCTCCTCGGACGAAGAAGACCAACCTGGCACATCCGGTGCAAGTCTACATGCAGCACCAGCAGGACCACCAGCTGCAGCACCAGCAGGACCACCAGCTGCACCCCTGCACCCACCCCTCCAACGACTGTCACCACAAATACCATCCCTGCCGACATGGACAGAACAAGGAGCAACACCAGCACAGGGACCCTGGACCAACCTGGGGCCATGGACACCACCACCACCACCAACTCCCAAGGTGGACCAGGGTCATCTGTGCGTGCCAATGCACGCACTGCACATGTCAGCAGGGGTGGTGGGAGGGGTGGGAGACAGAGGTCGCTGCTTGCAGAGGTTGCTGGTGTGCATGATGACCCACAACTGGTACGCATAGCTGATGCGTACCAGTCCAGCACCGGAGACCTCAGCCAGGTAGTGGGGCTCCTCAGAGACATAAAACAGCAGCAGGCTGCCCATCATGCCCGCTTGGACTCTCACATGTCCCACGTGGAGTCACACATGTCCCGCGTGGACTCACACATGTCCCGCGTGGAGTCCAAGTGGGATGCACTGCATGAGATGACGGCGGTGCACAGGGACATTTTACAATGCCTCCGCCAGATGAACAGCAACCAGTCCACACCTCCCTGTGTGCCAACAACATCAGGTGCTGCCCAAACTGCAACTGCCACAGGGAGGGAGGATGACTCTGGCGGAGAGTCCCCTGCACCGCAGCAGCCTGTACTTGAGGGCCCCCCCCCAAGAAGAGGGGTCATCCGTAGAGGGGCAAGTGAGAGGCCGATGGCCAAGCGCAACTCCCAGGAAGCCTGAACCTGTTCTGGATGTTCACCTTTGTGCACAGACTGTTCACCCTGTTGACGGCAACACTACTCCCACACATTGCATGTGGAGTACAAGTTGGACCAATGTCTCAGACAACTGTGGCCCCGATACTGGGGATTTTGTCTACCAGGACTTTCAATTCACCTAGGAACTTCTGATTGCAAGATTTATGTACAGCACTACCCATCCTATGCACTATTCACACAAATGTATCACAATAAACACACTAATACACCATACTTGCCTCTGTTGTGATTCCAACGTGGGTGCTGTTATGGGGATGATGAACTGCAAAATTACACTGTGTATGCGAACTGCAACAGCAAGTACAACACAGGCATGTGAGTAAAGGCAACGTGACACATATGAGTGAGACACACCACCAGGGCTAAACAACACATACACACCTAGGCCATCTGACTCATTGCCTACACTGATGTTGCCAGGGAAGACGGTGCAATGCACAGACACCACACCCATTCCCAGTTGTAGTCAAGTAGCCCACAGGTGCAGTAAGCAAATGGCAGTCAAATGTGTGTCCACAGACAACGCACATCACAAAGTGAAGCACAGGTTTATTACACAGTTGCAACATGTCGTAACCACTACAGATGCAAGGTAATCCCACCTGGCAGCGGGCACACAGTCAACAACTGTAGACAGAAGGAAGTCCATGGGTGTGGCGCACATCACCTGTAGGGACACAACAGCTACCACCCTGGAAGTGCAATCACGTCGTCGGTGGACACAGTTGAACAAACGAATCTGAAAGTACCCTGTGAAGGACAGAAATGACACACAGTCAAAAGCAATGGAGAACAGGACAGAACAGCAAAACTCATGCACAATACATGTTACAAGATACCCACCCAGAACCAAGTTAGCATGTCAACACTGTTGGGGAGTACAGCCCACCTGTAAGCACACATCGCAACACACATCCAGTCAAGTAGCCCATGGACACACTCCAACAGCACCAGAGCACCACCTACACATATCATGCCAACTCACATCATTGACATGACACCTCAGGATACTCACATTCAGCTAAAGAAGTTGGTGATGAGCTGTGTGCGGATATCACCCTCATCATCATCATCATCATCGTCACTGGCATCGTGGTCCAGGCCAGGATCCTCCACAGGTGGCGGATGTTGGTCATTGTCATCCTGGATGAGAGGCAACTCCTTCCGCACTGCCAGGTTGTGGAGCATGCAGCAGACGATGATAATCTTGCACACTTTCGCAGGGGCATATGGGAGGGAGCCGCCGGTCTTGTCCAGGCAGCGGAAGCGGCTCTTCAGGAGACCAAATGTCCGCTCAATCACTCTCCTGGTCCGACCATGTGCCTCATTGTAGCGCATCTGGGCTGGTGTCACAGGGTTCCTGAGGGGTGTCAGCAACCACGGCATGTTGGGGTATCCCGAGTCACTTACGGACAGACAAGTGCACATTAGCTGACTTGGAAAAGTGGGCGGAAAACTACAGATCAGATCACACACAATGGCACAAAGTCAGTACACACCGACAAGCCAGGCACGCTGGTTCTGCATCTGTGCCATCATCCTGGGGATGCGACTACCCCTCATCACAAAGGCATCGTGTGCTGAACCAGGGAAACGGGCACACACGTGTGTGATGGTCATATCTGCAAGACACACCACCAGTGCATTGACCGAGTGGTAGTGCTTGCGGTTCCTGTAGGCCTGCTCCTGGGCCTGTGGTGGTACCAAAGCCACATGTGTCCCATCAATGGAGCCAATGACATGCGGCATCCTCCCCAGGGCATAAAAGTCACTCTTCACGTCAGTGAGTCGTCGCAGTCTAGGGAAATAGATGTACCGGTTCAGGAATAGCAACATTGCCGCCAAAACATCGCTGAGCACACGGCTCAACATGGTCTGTGACATCCCACCAGCAGTCGCCACAGTATGTTGGAAGGTACCGGTGGCAAAGAAGTGTAGGGCTGCCATCACCTTCACCTTGGGGGTCAGCGCTGTAGGATACGGCCGGCCAGGCTGCAAATGTGGGGCCAACTGCACTGCCAAATCCTCAATCAGCTGCCTGGTGAAGCGGTACCGTCGGATGCTGTCCCGTTCCACCATCGTTGCCAGGTCTGGGAATGGTCGATGGACAGCAGGAGCCCTGCAGTGCAGAGGAGAAGTAAGCAAGATTGTCAGTCAGCCCACATATGCGGCATTGAACACACTCAATATCCCAACATACATCATTATGAGGCACAACTACATGAAGTGTGCAGTTCCGTAAGGACATGTATGGTACATACATGGCCAACATCTGTCATCACGGTCCAACAAGTGGCATCAATTAGTCCCAGGTTGGCCCATTGGATATCATGAGGCCGTGTCACAGTTCCCATCTCCTGCTGCCGTGTCACAATCACCCCCCACAGTGACATGTGAGGACAGATGTGCCCCAGGCATCACAGCTCAACGACAGGTACATTCCCAGGGACCCTGTATTGCCACATGGACACTGGCATTACATGGAGTATCATGTATACACCACAGCAAAACAACTATGACCCCCACAGGTAGTGGTCCCACTTGCCACTGCAGGACAGACATGGACGCCTGTGACACACACACGCACAACATCAAAGTCCATGCACACACAACGTGGATGTGGAGACTGTCTCCCATTGTGCACATGAAATCAGAGACATTGTAAACACTACATGCACACAGACTGTGGAGGACCATCACTATTGTGCCACTGGGACACCCTGGCTCAAACATACCGTCCCACATGGGACTCACGGGGTATGTGACATGACATACACATACACCACCGTGAAATGTGACCATGGCACATGCACAGATATGAACAGTTGCACATCACAGTGGTCATGTACACGTAACACCCAGGATCCTGTCCCCATGAACACGTGCACAGCCTGGGGGTGGCTGCCCCCAGGTGACACCCACAGGACAACATGTACACCAACATACACACAATAGGAAATGCAGCCTTACATGCCTTATCATACAGTTTGGACAGGCTGTCATGTTGTAGGTGTGCCCCTCACTCCCTGGGAGCTATCTGTGGCTGGCATATGTCCATCTGAGACAGGCATGGTGACATATGCCAGTCACTTGTACAGGGATGCGTTGAACAGCAATGGACCGATCGGTGCCCCCGGCCGGCCCATTGCATTCAATGTGTGCGGGTACAGCGTTGTACCCCTGTACGCGTTGTACCGCAATGGACCGATCGGTGCCCCCGGCCGGCCCATTGCATTCAATGTGTGCAGGTACGCGTTGTACCCCTGTACGCGTTGTACTCGCAATGGACCGATCGGTGCCCCGGCCGGCCCATTGCATTCAATGTGCGCGGGTACGCGTTGTACCCCTGTACGCAGCGATGTACTGCAATGGACCGACCGGTGCCCCAGGCCGGCCCATTGCATTCAATGCGCGGGCACGCCGTTAGTACCCTGTATCGCATGTACCGCAATGGACCGATCGGTGCCTCCGGCCGGCCTATTGCATTCAATGTAGCGAGTACGCCGTTGTACCCCTGTGCGATTGAACAGCAATGGACCGATCGTGCCCTGGCCGGCCCATTGCATTCAATGTGCGCGGCACGCTGCTGTACCCTGTACGCCGCTGAACAGCAATGGACCGATCGGTGCCCCGGCTGGCCCATTGCATTCAATGTGTCGGGCACGCGCTGTACCTTGTACTGCGTTGTACCCGCAATGGACCGATCGGTGCGCACCCATTGACAATGGCCTTGCCTGGCAACGTCCGCGTTCTCGAACTTTCGAACGCAGTCGGTTGCTGGAAATTCAGTTGGTCACCCACAACAATGTTGCAAAATCATGTATGTCATGAAGTTGAAGATTTGAAGGATGCTGTGGGCGTGTATTGGTGCTGCTATTCCATGGATTGGCCAGATTCAGAAGATGCAAACGACTTGGACCTATCACTTTGGACACAAGGGACAGTATCTGCTCTCCAGCACATATATATTGCTGGCTGTTCCCCTGAGAGCTCACTTGCCTGCACTACATGCTCCAGGACGACATCTGCCACTGCACTGCTGCTGTCTCTGCCCCTCTGGACCCTGCAATGGCACGTACTGTGGAGAGAGCCCCAGCCTTCAGCCTTGAGGAGAACCAGGCCCTGCTGGACAGCCTACTTCCACAGTACAGCAAGCTGTATGGGACACCAGGGGAGCAGGTGAGTGTTCTGTGCACTGCCTTTCTGAATGTGCATTTTGTCTGACTAGCAAGGCTGGAAGTCTGCACGCCACTGGCTAGCAGGCTCACTGAGTAGTTGTCACCTCCCATAGTGTGTAGTGACATGCACTGGACAGGTATGGTGCAGTGACAGTGCATTTGAACAAGGTTTTACTTCCCATGCAATGATACCATGTAGTGACGTCTGGCAAACTGTCCATGGGCAGCTTTGCACTGCCTGTGTACATCATGTGCCCCTGTGATTGAGACATGTATATACAACTGTGTCATGCACGGATATGTTGCATGTGTAGTAATGGCCTTTTCACTTTGTCATCCTGACAGGTTAATGCCCATCGGAAGCAGGAGATCTGGAAGGACATCGTCCGGGCTGTCCGGTCCGTGGGGGTCTACAAGCGCCGGATCCGCAACTGCCAGAAGAGGTGGCAGGACCTTCGGGGCTGGACCCGGAGGATTGCACGGGTCCAGCTGAAGCTGTCGCCTCCTCGCAGGAGGGGCGGAACATGGACCCTGACCCCCCACATGCTCCAGATCCTGGCGGTGGTGTTTCCAGACCTGGATGGGCAGCTGAAGGCCAGACAGCAGCAAGGAGGGGGTGAGTCAAAGACTGCACTGTGAACTCTGTATTACATGCTTTGTGCCCTCCTCTGGCCTGGTTAAACTGCCACAGTGCAGCAGTCATGTTGTCCAGGAGCCATGTCCCTCTATTGTGCACTGCCCACTCCTCATCTGATACCCAGGTGTGGCCCTTACATTCAGGGAATTGTGTCACTTGGGACTGTGTCCTTGCAGTTTGCTTCACTAAAGGTGGGGGACAGCATCTGTTTCCCTAACTCTGTTGTGGGCATCATGGGTGGGTCCATTGTTCACACAACGCCTGTGTTCGGACATGTAATCTGCGTGTTGCTTTGATGTGCGGTCCACTTGCTGAGCTGAGCCACCACATGTGCCTGGGGTATGTGGCACACGCCCATGCAGCGGGTGGGAACAATGTTTGGGCCCCAGGAGTGTGCAGATTACGTGTGTCACACATACATAGCCAGCTATCCACTGTCCAGGGCTCATCCCTCATTCATGTGGGGCAGGACAGTCATGCCTACTCCAGGCCATGCAATGCACTCTGTACTCCCACTCCCGTGTATCAGCTGACACATTGTGCGCAGTGATTTGACCCCTCAGGTGTCTGCCTCTGTGTCAGTGTGCTGTGGATTAGTTGCCAGGACTGCTGGGGTGTTTCTTGGTAGGGGCTCAGCATGCCACTGGAGATGTGACCATGGGAGACGATACTTGTGTGTCACATAGGTGTTTGATCAGCTGCCCGTGCAGACTGGGGTATGCGAATGTGAAGTTCAGGCAGCTGTTCCCCATTCACAGCAGATTGTGAGGGGCTCAGGTTCAGAGGGTAGTGTCACAGGTCTCCCATATGTCCAATCGGTATGACCTGGACAGATGAGGGTTAAGATGATGTGTTGTGTGGGGGATGTACATGTGCACTTGTGCAGCTCCAGGACTTGCATTCCCCATGACCTACTATTGTGACACAGTGCAGAGTGTTGTTGTCTGGCTGCCAAGTCATACATCACTGAGACAGTGATGTATGACTTAGCAGTCATGCCTCCGCCATGGCATGTGTCTACTTATTGGTGATCCTGCAGGGGAGTGACATGTGCTACATGCACACCATTGTGGCGATGGCTATCAGGACATGGGTGCATCATGGTGTCTGTCGCTGGTATGCATCACATGCATTTCTTATTTGACTCTGGGCATCCCTTTCATCCGGAAACCTGTACTGACTCAGTGGCAAGAGTTGTGATGTGTGCATGTCCACATGCTACACCGTGTCCTCTGCACTGCCCAACTACTGTGTAGTTGGTGCATGTGTCCACACTGGGGTGTTGCAATCCAACAGACACCAGACAGATGGGTGCAAGGCCATGTGGGATGTGAGTGCCATGGTTGGCATCAGACTGACAATTGGCTTCTCCTGTTCAGTTAGGGCACTTTTAGCAATGTACAACTAATGATGCCAGGGCTTGCTCTGTAATGTGCTGTGCTCACAGTGGTGTGTGCGTTTGGTGCAGGTGACTGATGTCTGTCTGTTTCCCCATTGTTTGCAGATACATCCACAGCCACGGAAGGGGACAGCTCCACGGACCAGGAGGAGCCGGAGAGCCAGACTGGGTCAGCAGCCGAGGAGTGGTCGGAGGGACCCAGTGGCACGGAGGGCGAGGGGAGCCACACCGAGGAGTCCTCAGCACCATCCACCTCAGCTGAGGACCAGAGCAACTCGGAGGATGACTCCCTTATGGAGGCGGGTGTCAGCAGCCACCACACCCCAGCTAGTGTTGCTGTCCCCGCCACCACCAGCACCACCACCGCCCTCCCATCGGCTCCCATTCCCCAGGTCCGTGGAGGCTCCCATGTTCGGGAGCGTGTCTCCTTTGGGCCAGGCACCGCACCCCCTGCCCCTGTGTCCTCTGCTGCCCTGAGTGAGGAGTCTGTGTACCTCCTTTGCCAGCTCCATGTAGGGCAGACAGCCATGCTGAGTGTCCTCCATGCGCACACCGCTCTGTTGACTCAGCTGGTGTCGTTCATGGAGGGCATCTCATCGGACATGTCTGACCTACAGAGGGGCAATAGGTCCATGGACTCCTCCCTGACGGCAGCAGTGTCCCTCCTCAGACAGTCCCTCACCCCTCCTGCCTCTGCTCCATCCACACTCCCCAGCACCTTGCCCGTCCCAAGCACACACACACCGGCACAGGCACACACCAGCACACACACATCCAGCCCACAGACACACACGCCACAAACAAAATGCACACGCATGCACAGTCAGGGGACTGAAACCAGACTCACAGGGGATGGGGCCCTGGAACACACACACGCATCCACGAGCACTGCGCAGTCCTCAGTTGCCTCTCCCTCCAAAACACCCTCCCTTGCCTCACCTGCAACCCCAAAGACCCAGCGCCTCTTCCTCAGTGACCTCGGCCTCTTCCCCTCTGATCCAGCTGCTCCAGCATCCAGGGGGAAGAGGAAGCCCACCCACACGGAGCAGAGTGCCCCTCGCCCCCGGACACCCTCCCCCAGGCGCAGACAGACTGAGGCCCCCACCCGCAAGTCCCCCGGAGTCGTAAGAGCAAGACCCCGCCGCCGCCCTGCAGCTCAGGCACCAGGTCTCCTTCCTCCATCCCTCAGGCCCCCACTCCACAGGTGCCCCCACCACACCCTGCCCCAGGTTCCCCCACCCACAGATATACCATCCCCAAGAGGATCCGGCCTTCTCCCCCTGCCACTTGCTCTCCCGGCACCACACCCTCCGCTGCGCTTGTCTGTGCCACTGATGTGGTGAGGGTGTCCTCCACTTCTGTCCAGCCCACCTTGCCTGTTCCCCATTCTCCTCCCCTGGTGGTAGGCACTGCAGTGGAGTCCACTAACACCCTGTCTGACTTGGGCACTGCAGTGGCAGACCTGTCCACTCCATCTGCAGGGTCCACTGCAGTCGTGCCGGCACCCACAACATCTGAGTCATGCCCCCCAGTTGTGCCGGCACACACCATGTCAGACACCTCCACTGCAGTTGTCAGTGGCTCTCCAGCACCCACCACCCCTTCCCTGCTTCCTCCTGGTGAGCCCTGATCCTGTCCCCGCGGTGCCCGGCCTGCCCCCGGTTGCCTCCTCCTAGTGGATTGTCCCTGGTTTTGTGCAGGCATGCGTAGGGTGACATCTGCCACTGTCACCAAGTTTGGACTTTGACAATGGACTGGCCATTGGCCTTTGTGTTTTTCCTGGACTTTGTTTTCATTCCACACATATGCTGAATAAAGCAACTTTCTGTTCTCTAGTGCTTATGCTTCTGATGTACATGTTGTTGATGATGCTAACCATGCCCTTGCTGCAGTGATGGTGATATTTGGTCTCATGATAATGAAGTGTTACTGTGCAGGAACCCATGTGGTCCAGGGGGAATGTGTCCTATCCTGTGGTGTATCCATGTCATCCATAGCAGCATCTGAGGGTGTCATGTGTTCAGTATTTGGCAATGGGATTTCCTACTTAGATTAGCTATTTCACATCTGTGGCTTCCACCCCTGCACATCTGTTGTGCCTGCCATTGTTCAATTCGTCTACTTCCCTGACCGTGTGGCCATCTCCACTGGACATGCAGGTTTGGGCATCAATGGGGAAGGACTCATCCGTGTAGTCAGTGCAACATTGCTATACAAGTGTGTTGGATCTGTGCTGATGATTCCGTTGGCACTTCCATGACCAGGCTGATGTGACGGGAGCCCTCATTTGGTGCTAATTGTTGATTGTGTGACCAAGTGCTCAGCTGACATGATGGGGCCCTACTGAGGCAACATATGGCACAGCTTTCCTCACACAGGAGTGGAGTCCCCTCATGGCAGTGTGTACTCCTGTGACATTGCCTGCGCCCAAGGTGTGTGTTGTATGTGCATGTCTGTGTGTTCACTTCCGTTTAGCTGTGCATGCTGTGATCCCTAGTGTTGTACCTGTTTGTGATGCTTGCTGAGTTGAGCTATGTTCCCCCAAAGTCTTCTGCCCTGGGTTCTCTGTGATGTGGGTGCATGGCACATTACTGGTCATCAGGGTGTCACCCATAGGTGTGTTTGCTGTCAGGGCTGAGTTTGTGTGCAGACGCAGATGGGTCACAGTCAGGTTTCCCCTTGGCACTTGTTGTTTGCCCCTGTCATGTGATTTCCAGTTTGTGTTATCTTTCAGTGATTGTGACACGTTGTGTGTGTGACTGCTGGCACTCCTCAGGGTCCGGGCTGCAATGTTGGTTGTTGTCTATGTGTGTTCTTTGTGGGTGACCTTGGCTTCTTCATTGGTGTGTGACTGTGGCTGGGATCCCATTGGTTGGTGTGGTATTGCCGTCATGTCCATGCACAGCGTAGTGTGCAGTGTGTCAGACATTCAGGAGTCTTGTTGAGTGGCCATGTGTGATGTGTTTCTGCACCTTGGTTCCCACCCACCACCCTGGAATAGTCATGGGAGCATGTGCAATGTCACCAGTGCATGTGTGCTTCACTGCTGCACATTGTTGGAGGTCGAGGGGTGTGGTGTTGAGTGTGTGCAGATGAGAGTTGTTGCCCGGCTAGGCCCCTGCCTCCATGTTGGCCTTGGCTTACTGGCCATGCTGATTGATTTGTGCTTGTGTAGGTGTGATGGTAGTTTGTTGCTCAGGACACATGACTGTGGTTCACAGTGTGAACCACATTTAGCTTTGTCATCACAGTGGGATTGTAATGCAGCCCAGGGTCACCACATTGTGGGGGCCCTGGGGGTGGTGCTGTGGTGTGTCTCGTGTCTTGCTGTGTCAGTTGCTGTTCCTACGTGCCTGTGTGACATGTGTGATTTGTGCTCCCTCTCATCTGACAATGCCTGCTTGCCCACATAGGGGATTTGGATCCATGAGTTACCTTTGTGTGGCACTGTATGCACATCTGTATGATTGGTATTCAGGTCTCCTCATGTGTTGTGTGGTTGCCTGGGGACACTGGCACCCCCCCTCACCTGTTGTGTATGATGTGCAGTGTGGGTCTGCCTGTTTGTGTTTTAGTGCATCTGCACCACTGCATTGGCATATCTTGGGTGTGCCATTGGCTGTATGTAGTTTTGTGTGTTTCCCCTGCTGTCCCTGGGACTCCTAGGTCATCGGTCAGCACAATGATCATGGTTTGTGTGTCCCATTGCTGCCATGGTATGGTATCTGTTCACCTCACATCTGCAGTCTCCACAGGGTATCTGCATTTGTGTGCCCATTGGTGCGAATATGTGGGTCTGCATTCTGATGGTCACTTCTGTCATTGTGTCATTGATGAATGCTGACAGTGTCAAGCCCCATGGGTGTTGTTTGTCTGCACATGGCCAAAGGTATGTCTTATTTGCACTGCAGTATTTGGCTCACCCAATTTATGTTGCAATGGGACACATACACTACTTTGCCACTGATGTGTTTTTTGTTCTGTGACCAGGAATCATCCATGCAGTTTGGCAGTTGCAGCTCTTTCTTTGTCAACACTTACCTTTGGTCACTGTGATGATGGGGGTTTAGACCCCATTGCCACAATGTTCAAAAGGTGCTTCAGCTATGGACCCCACACTTACCTTTTGGTCACTGTGATGATGGGGGTTTGGACCCCATTGCCACACTGTTCAAAATGTGCTTCAGCTTATGGACCCCACACTTACATTTTGGTCACTGTGATGATGGGG